>JASVEL010002114.1:600000-773178 GCA_032618575.1 Nicotiana noctiflora
CCCTATACAATGCCCAGTAATCACCCCTCAATGAGGGGCTACACGTGACATTATCATGTGTTCATCATATCCATATATACCCTTCCCACCCGTTAAGGTATTAAAGCATGGAATGGTCTTGTTTACTTATTGCATGCTACTACCCCTCCCAATTCTATCAGTCACGAAGGCATTTAGGACTACTAATCCTAGGGGGGGATGTTAGGCTTATTTGTAGTTTCAAAGGTAAAAACTCTAAGGTGACATACAAAATACTTATTGCAAATTGGGGAAAGCACATAACAAACAAAGGCTGAGATATACCCTCTTTAAATAAATAAGCACGTAATTAGCATGACTTAAACATACTGGTTAAGGTTTGATTAAATACTAAACATGAAAGAGCTTAAGGGTTGAGGTAGACTGATTTATTACATAATTCAGATAGGAAGCCTGAGTCAGGCTTGCCTGCTGGTTGTAGTTGCTAACAGATTTAGTTTATAACTTTACCCTAAGGCTTGCCTAAGTGATGGACAAGGATCCTATAGGTATGATTTCTACTGAATTCAGAAAGCAATGAAATAACAAGGTCTGAAACATAATGGTTAAACTCGCTAAGTGAGGGTAATCATGTTGTTAAAAGAGTGGCCAGTTTTAACGAAGGTTACAAGTTTGGCAGCTAATATTACCCACTGTTACTGATTTTAGCTCTATACATGAATGAAGAGGTTCAGATTCGATTAGGAGTTCCTATGGCATGCTTTCTACGCGTAGTTGATTCTGAACCTTGTAGACATGATATAAAAGTGCAGAAAACTCATTTTAAACCAATGAACATGATATCTAGATGCTGAATTTGTTGAAGACCTATGAACATGATATCTAGATGCAGAAATTTGTTTAAGACCTATGAGCGTGATATCTAGGTGTAGAATTTTGTTGAAGACCTATGAGCATAATATCTAGGTGTAATTGAATATGTAGGATTAAACAATCCTATTGGCATAATTCCTACATGTATGTAGTAGTCCTATGATCATGATTTCTATATGAAAATGGATATACAGAATTCAGAAGGACCTATAGGCATGATTTCTATTTGCGTTTGCATATGCACAATACCTATAAACATGATTCCTAGATGCATGCGGATTTTAAAATACCTATAGGCATGATTTCTATTTGAATGTGTAGAATTCACAATACCTATAGGTATGGTATCTACCCTTTATGCATACATAGTTACCCGCCCATTTTTACTAATCATCCCCAATAGTTTATTACAAATTATTACAGCCCGGAATAAAGTAAAAATACATCAAAAAATAAATAAAAGTACTACCAAGGAGATCCTAATTCAAACTTCATGTCTGAAATATGAGGTAAACCAACTCCAAAAGATCACGATCCATAGTCTCTCCTATTTGAGTGTGTCATAGTTCCCTAAGAGCCTTAATGGGACTCGAGGGAATGCTCACACCCAAATGTACTATCAAATTGGGGGACAAGTGCAGTGTGGAATGGCCAACCCTCAAGTGTCCCAGTTAGGAGGGAACTCAAAGGGTCCCAAGGTAAGACTCAAAAGAGGGGGGAAGAACTTAAAGACTGAGAAAGTGTGCAAGTGCAGAACAAAATGCTAAAAGGGGAAAACGAGAGAGAAACAACTACAATTAAGCACATAAAGGGTTTAGGGGGATATGGAGATTGTAAAGAGCCTATTTCTTAAGCATGGGCAGGCTTTAGGCATGCCCAACAATGGAGAGTACTAGCACATTATAAGCGTGCCAGAACACACATTATTAGAGGCTAAGATCCTAGAGGATCATGTCTGATTCATGGACAATAATTTGCAATATTTCCATGCCTCAAACCATAGCTTAAACACATAGGGGGTAGGGTTTTTGGATTCATAGTAGAACAAGCAAAAAGAAACTTCAGCATGCTAAAGTAAGTGTTGAACTATACAGAAGTAGTAAGCAAATATGGATACAAAAATAATAACATTGTTGTGGTGCTGAAAACCTTAAATCAGGATATACCAATTTCAAAGAAGCAAATAGAGAGAAAGCAGGCAGTGATTCACGTCCAAGCAACGGTCGTAGTCAATATAACCTGGTCTAATAAGTCCAAGATCAATCCCACGGAGAATTAACCTATCAATCACAACTTTCACAACCCAAGAGTACTTCCGAATCAAGTTCCCAAAATTTAGAGTATATTTATGTGTGATTTTCGACTAACTGCAAGAATTAAAAAGACTTAAAAGAAAGAATTAAAGTTTGGGTAAAAATAATATGGAGAAGGACTAAGGTATTGATTTCCCCTATTAATGGAATCCCTTATCGTTATGCTCATACAAATTGTTAATATATTCTATCAATCATGAACGCTATTTGTATCGTAACCCTTTCCCGAGCAATTACAATAATTTACTAGTGCACTCTCCCGAGCTACCCTAGCTAGCTTTAATTTGAATAGTTCACTTAAGATTGCACCCAAGACTTCGTTATTCCTAACCCCGTCTTTACGCCTAAAGTTATAGATTCCTCCAATAACCTAGGTGTGGTGTTGTTCAACAATATAACTAAATATGCACTCTTTTCCAAGTTATGCACACTAAATAGGCTCCGCTAATTGGGAGCTCTACCAATTAACTACAACAAGAATGGAGTTGAACAAATAGAAATCTAGTTCACGATTTGTAATCACATAAACGATAAGTTCATCACCCAATAGGTTCCATCAAAACCTTAGAAAAGGATTTAGCTACTCATGCTTGAAGAATCAAGAATAATAATTGAAATCATAAAGAAATACTTGATATAAAATAAAAAGAAGGAGTTGAGAGGATTCTCTCTTACTAAATATCTTGCAAAAGTAGTGAAATAAAGACAACATGCCTCTATTGGGCGAACTAGGGGTTTATATAGAGGTTTTACGGCTAAAAAAACTAAGTTTGAGTACAATTGGGACTGCTGCTGCGACGACTTCCGCGGTTCATTCGCGACCGCGGACGGACCGCGAATAGTAAACTTCAGAGAGCCTGTTTTTTCGCGGTTCATCCGCGGTCACGGAGAATCCGCGGTTTTGCGCCCTGTTCCGTTGGGAATTTGGAAAAACTCAAAACATTAACGTTATAGCCCTTTTAGTTATCTTTCCAACCATATATTATGTAGCCGAAATGGAGTTCTTAGCGAAAAGTTATGTCCAATTTACTAGACAGTGCACAATATGCCTCATCCATTCTTCGCTTGTACTACACTTATCAAATTTGATCCCCGAACTCGATCCCGACTTAAATCCCTGAGCTTTTACTCAGACTTCAAAGCTCCAAATCACTTAAATTCATTCCATAACATCCATATATCTCGGAATCACACCTTCCCCGATATTTTCAACATAAGTTCTTGACTTGTACCACACTTTGGCCTTTTTCACCATCTTTTGACTCCAAAACTTGCTCTTTTAGTCTTCATTAGCTCATGTGTACCTATAACACACTAAGAACACTAATAAAAGTATTTTGTCATCATAAATAATATCAAAACAACAATAAAGCGTGCTTATTTAGGGCATAAATATAGTCAAATTCACCTATTATCAGGCAGCAAGATTTGCAAATAGGCCACAGTACAAGTAACAAGAGAAAATTCTTTTGAGTATGAATACAAGTTCAGAAAGACTATGAGTGTAGGTGTGTAGAAAACTAAGAGTCTTCGTGTGTTTTGTCAATGAAAAAGTCGAGTATTTATAGTATGAAAACAGGCGGAAAAAATGTAAGAAAATAATTATGAAACTAGGTATAAATTAAAATCAAATTAGTACAAGACTTCCTTTAATTGGGGAATTCAAACTTAAATGGCGATGAACCAATTTATTTAAGGAAATGGGTCAAGCAAACATCATGTGCAAAGTAGGCAATTAGGGGTACATACATAGGAATTTACTTAAGGTTCAAAATATTGAAACACATGGTTAAATAAATAAGGTAAAAAATCAATTAGTAGATAGTAAATCAAGGAGTCAGATATTTGTAATTACTGCCCATGAATGAACCAAGTCAGAAAAGCTAAGGAAAGTTTTCGACTCAAACCAAGTAACAGGGAAATCAACATACAAGGAATTCTGAAATCATTCAAAAAAAAAAAATGAAAGTCATTTAGAGGGGAAATTCAACACATATAAAGGGTACACAAGTATTAGGCACGCGAGGCTGAATTTAGGACAAAGAATAAGTGTCATGCAATTGCAAAATCAGTAAGTAGTAGACTATGGTAGTCACATAGGTCAGCAATGTAGAAGAGAGATAGTATCAAATGGCATACAAAAGGTCCAGTAAAAAGACCCTAGAAGAGTTTAGCAGGGAATCAGAACCATGTAAAGAAACATAGGCCGAAACAAATATTTTGAAGTCTAATCGTGTAGTAAATGAGATAACTTCAAAAACTCGAAATAGGTTCATGGACGTTAGGGTTTAATATCAAACAAGTTCAGAGATAAAGAACAAACAAATCACATAGCAAATGATCTCAAAACTCAAATGAATCCCCAAATTTAGGGTTCTTACCATTAATCGAGGGCAGAGATGCGAGGACAAGTAATAAAGGAAAAGATACTAACAAAACAAGTTCTTAGGTCTCAGAAAGGAATCAAGACCTTTAACATGCTCTTTCAGTACCAAAACTTATGAGAAACATAGTAAAAGAACAATATGCGAAACAAAGTAGAAGAACTCATAAGAATATAGTAGAAGAAACATATAGGAAACACAGTAGAAGAATTAGTAAGAAAACAGTAGATGAAACATATAAGAAGAAATTAATAAGAAACATATTAGAAGAAGCACACAAGAAACTTAACGAAAATCAGAGAAGCATCTTAACAAAACCCTAAATCGGAAATATAAAGGTTTTGAAAGCACAGTTTTTGAAAGAAATTTCGAGAAACCGTTTAAAAGCTCATGGAAAGAACGAATCTGGAACAAATCTAAAGAAATTAGAAGAACCTCAAAAGCTAGGGTTTCAGAGGAACCCAAATGATGAGAAAGTCTTGGATAGTTGTTGATCTAAGCAGGAAGAGTCGAGGCCAGGCTCGAACAACCATGGCTTGCCGGAGCAAGGCCAAAGATAACCATGAAACTCGAATCAAATGAAGCTCGGACCAAGCTTCTTCATGGTCAGGCCTTAAATCTTCAATAACCAGGCGTGTAGGAGTCATATGAGGCCGGTATAGGACTTCAATGGCCTTGGAAGCCATATATTCTAGTGGTTTTAGGGTGAAAATAGAGGGAGTCGGCTAGGGTTTCTGAGAGAAATTTTGGGAGAGGGGGATCCAGGGGCGGATACCGGTGAGAAATGAGTAGGGTTTGGGAGGTGTTGGGAAATTAAAAAGGGAAGGAAGAGTGTGAGCCGTGATTAAAAGGGGGGCCGAGTGGTTTATTTTAAAGGTCATGGGTCGGATAGATTAGGAATTGGGCTAGGTAATTGAAATTCAAATTGGGTTCAATTGGGGGTTGATTTAAGGCTACAATTGAAATAAATGGGACTAGTATTTAAATAGCCATTTTCCCCTATTTATTTTTAAAAATAGTAAATTAATTTGTAGAAATAAATTGAAGGTACTAAAATGATTAGTAATATGTAATAAAAAAGAATAAAAATACTGGGGTCAATTTATAATTATAAACACAACTAAATCTTAAAACATGCAAATATTGCAATTATATGCAACTTAGCTTTAAAAATACTAAATAAATTTACAAAAAATATGTAAAAATTACGTTAGCTATATTTTATTATAAATATTAGAATCCAATAAGTGAATTACCAAAATGACAGTTTGGGGAATACTTATTGGGTTTTTTCTTGACAAAATAGGGTAATAAAATTGATTTAAATATCTTTAAAAATTAAGGAAAAATAGGAAAACCCTTGGACATGCATACATATGCTATTTGAAAGGTATTTTGCATATAAATATACAGGAAAAAATTGGGTATCAACAGCTGCCCCTCTTTACCCGAGAAGGATGAAAGAGTTGTCGCGTAAAGATATGATGGCCAATTTTGATCGAACGAAATGGTTTGAAGAGGTTTGGCCGTGATCTGGCTCTTGAGCTGCCTACATCCCTGGTCTTACAGGAATCAAGTCATATGTAGTTCAGGATCTGTCGGTGAAATATGCAGATGGAGACCTTTCAAGAACGGATGCAATATTTAGGTTGTGATGAATGGTTAAGGTTTAGTGGGGCTGCGAGAACTTGATCGGGATCGCTCCTGTTGAGATAGTCATTGATCGCCAGTTTACCTGCGAATAAGCAATACAAGCATATATTGTGTGTAAATTTAAATATGATGCTAGTTCTCGTTGGATCATGAATGCTGTCTTTGGACAATTTGGATAATGCCCTCAGACCATGATGTCCTGGGCTATGATGCGTATAATAAAGGATTCGCAGGCAATGAAATGATGCTCTCGGGCCTTGAGAATGATGCCTCCGAACCATGATGTCTTTTAATAATGATATGCAAAAGAGTAAAGGGATCTTCAGGCCATGACACGGTGTTCTCAGGCTATGTAAATGGTGCCTCCTAACAATAATGCCCTCAGATAATTTGGCGATCTTTCAGCCCATGAAATGCAGTATTTGGTGATATTTCACCCTTTGAAATGCAGTAGGTGGTGATCTTTCGGCCATGCAAATGTAAGTGAAGTGGCGATCTTTCAGCCATGCAGAATAAAACGACGATCTTTCAGCCATGCAAGTGTAAATAAAGTGATGATATTTCAGCCCATGCAAGTATAAATGAAGTGGCGATATTTCAGCCACGCGGAATAAAACGACAATCTTTTAGCCATGCAAGTGTAAATGTAGTGGTGATACTTCAGCCCATTATGAATGTAAAAATAAAATGGTGATCTTTTAGCCATGCAAGTGTAAATGAAGTGTGATATTTCAGTCATGCAGATACAGATGGAGAATGTGTTTAGTCTCAGACGGCATAATGGTAGCCTTATAAAATATAGAAAATGCAGATGGAGATAGTGTTTAGTCTCGGAAGGCAGAATGGTAGCCTTATGCAATTCAAAAAATGCAGATGGAAACAATGTTTAGTCTCGGAAGGCAGAATGGTCGCCTTATGCAATGTAGAAGATGTAGATGGAGACAATGTTTAGTCTCGGAAGGCAAAATAGAGATAATGTTTAGTCTCAGAAGGCAGAATGGTAGCCTTATACAACGCAGAAAATGCAGATGGAGACAATGTTTAGTCTCAAAATGGCAGAACGGTAGTCTTATGCAATGCAGAAATAAAAAATGAAGTGGAAAATGGTAACAAAGTTTCTTAGCTGATAGTAAGTTATGATGTCGGGATCGTTGGAGATATTATGATATAGGGAATATCACTAACATGCTTGGATGACCAATACCGGTAAGTGCAACAACCCCGAGAGTTCAATTCATGATCAATGTTCGTCCTGTATAGTATTTCAGATGCTTTCGCAATCCAAGTGCCTGCATCTAAAGAAGAAATCATGAGTTTTGCATAGGGGCATTTAGTTCGTATACATGCTGGCCTTGCTTGACCTGTTCGGCTTTGATTTGGTGATACGATATGCATTATTGGGGTAGCGTTGCTGAACAAAGCTATTTCGATAATAAATAAGCACGAGTTTGAAAAAATATGAAATATGTATATATTTAGGAAATAACTTTTAAATGAACCTGCGACTGTGAGGTGGTTTAGGACATTGCAACCTATCTTGCTTCAAAATTTTGAGGGTCCTCCTCAAAATTCTGCCCCGGTTTAATAGGTTGATGATTCTGACAACTGCATGATGAATGGCTGAAATTACTTCGAAATTTTGAGGGTCCTCCTCAAAATTCTGCCACTATTTCCAATTACTGGGAAAATGAATATTTTATTGAATTGTGACCGAACTCATAAGGCTGCCTACGTATCCCTTCTTAAATGAGAATCGGGTTAGACGTAGTTCAAATTTTAGCTTTGACCTGCTTGGTGACTTCTTCCTTGATTTTAAACTCATATCAGGTTTGAACTTTCTGAGCTTCTTCTTTACCGGCGGACACATCAGATCAATTTGCAGTTTATGTGCCATAATAGATGTACTCAGACTAGTCATGTCATTGTACGACAAGGCGAATATGGCCTCATATTCTCTTAGAAATTCTTTGTATTCCTTCTTTCTAACGATGATAAGTGAATGTTGATTCATGTTTCTTTGACATTTTCTTCATCTCCAAGGTTAACATTCTCAGTCTCGTCCAGGTTGGACTTTGGTCTATTTTCAAAATTCTCAGTTTCTTTGACAATCTCTTCCGGTATGTCATCTTCCTCTGAGTCTATGTCTGTTTGTTGTGTTGTCCCATTGCATGTTACAGTCATTGGTTCATCAAAATAAGTAATAGTAATGTTGTATAGGTAAAGTAATAAGAGAAAATAATAAGAGTAAGTGTAGATTAATAATAAAAGTTAAAATGCCTTAATAAATTTCATAATTGTTTTGAACATTGAAGATCTTATTACGAACTTTAAAATGTGAAAGCAAAGTCAACTAGTAAAAATAAAAGATAGTGCATGCTGCTTGTTCAGCCTTGCTACCCCGAGGCTAGTTGGGCTCTGGTGGTTCTGATGCTCCAGTTATTGAGACATGCTCCTCTACTTACAACATGTATGGAAGGGCCTTCCTCCCTCTCCTCTTCAAAAATGACGCAACAATCTATATCATCCTCTTCCAGGAACAAATTCCTCACTGTTGCTAGTTCTTCCTCTTCTTCTGACCCATAGATAACTTTAGCCGGTTGAAAAGTCTGTTCCAACCATAGTATTGGCTGCTCCAATGGATAGTAAGGGAAACACCATGGTGGCGACCGATTGTTGAATTCCTCCTAGGTATACTCATATCCCAGACCGAAGGTGGCGCCATATTTCTTTAATTTGATAGGCATAGCAATTCCTTGGAAGTTCTTGCAAGTCCCTTGCCAGGTTTGTATCCTCTCCAGTTCAATATGCTTTTAATTTTGTTGTCCCACCATTTGTCCTTGTCAAAAGCGTTGACTCGCTCGATGTGGTGATAAGTCTCCCCGCCTATATTTCTTCTGCCTCCTATTGTTGGGATGGTCTGGCGACTGCATATGGAATTGCTACTGTCACTGTGAATGATCACCTCTTGGTGATTCCACTAAAACTTTACTACCTAATGTAGAGTTAACGCTACGGCCCGGCGGTATGAATCCATGGTCGTCCTAACAATAGGTTGTAAGATGCCGGCATTGAAAAGCAACATAAAACCAAGTAGGCCCCATTTGCAAACACAAGCTAATTTCCCTAATGGTGGACCTTTGGGTACCACCGAAAGCTTTGACGTTGATGGCCCGTCCTTTAGCTCATGCAGTCCCTTTCCCAATGTTCTAAGTGTTACCAACAGACAAATGTTGAGGCTGGACCTCTGTCTCAGTTGTAGTAATTATGACGGCCTTGCCGGCCAGCTTTATATTGATGTTTAGTCAACGTCAGTCTGTATTCAACTTTATATTTTGCATCACACATTATCTTGCAATGTGGCCCATGGCCACAGTATGATATTACATGTTCAGAGTCTCTTAGTCGAAATTGGTATGCAATGATAAGTGAGGCACTGAGTGCCGATCACGCCCCCAGGCTCGGGGCATGACAAAAAATTTACAGTTTTCAAACTTACTCATATTTTTGATGATTTTGGTAATGGGGTTTTTCTGATATACTTGAAAAGCGGAACTATTTTAGAGAAACTATGAAAAAGTTGAGCATGGTATTTTTGAGTTACTTATTTCATTACTTGCTTCTCGTTGTTATGAATTGTTGTTGATATTTGTGTTGGACCCGACCTTTGTTCTAGCTCATCACTAATTTCAACCTAATGTTAAGTTTGTTGCTTATTGAGTATATGTGATCGGTTGTACTCATATTACACTTCTGCACCTTGCGTGCAAATATTGACTAATGTGTTGATGTGATTGACGAGAGTTGGGATCGAAGATGTATATACATTCCGGTTGTAGCTGCCTCTTGTTCAAGGTAGCCTTAGATTTATAAAACTTTGTTTATGTACTTTCAAACAGATGATGTATTTACTTTATTTCAACTTTGTAACCTCTATTCGTAGAAGCTCATAATTTGTATTATCAGTCTTTGGTGAATGTATAAGATTCATATAATTTTTTTTTGTTTAATTGTCTTATTAAATATTATTGGAATGAGATAGTTATTAGTTGTCTTACCTAGCGGGTTGGGTTAGGTGTCATCATGACTAGTAAATTTTGGATCGTGTTGTACCCATTTAAAAATCATTTCAATTTCTACCCATTTTATTCAAAATAATTAGGCTTACACTCGCTAAGTCACTATAAACGGAAGCTATAAACCTTTTTTCATCAATTCAGATGACTTTTCCTACCTGATATTACATTTAAACACCCCAATCCTAATGTGCTTCTTTTTGGACTCCCACCTAGTAATCGGAGGCACACGTTTATCGACAGCCATACTTACATGAATTCTTTCTTTGGAGGTCCTTGATGTCACCAGCCTTGCTCTTTTCACATTTTATTTACCAAAGACTAATTGTTATATTAGTGATAAATAATGAAAAATGTATATTTTTGAGTATGTTTTCATATTATTTTTTGCGTGAATTGCGAGAAGTTACATAGTTTTTGAAGTGAAATGTGCTCATTATAGCAATATCTTGAAATACTTTCTTATATTAATTTGTGGTACACTCTTTATATATATATATATATATATATATATATATATATATATATATATATATTATTTTTCTTTATACATGTGTATTATATAATAGTAGTATAGTCATATATAGTTTTCTGGAACTATTTAGTAGAAATGTATACCCTATTAGTATAATTATATGTCATATTGGTTTCATATGGTAGTTGAAATATTTTTTGGTTATTTTAGCTGCATTTTTCAGTGAATTCTGTTATGAAATCATTTATATGATCAAGTTTTGCTGTGTTGGATTTTTTTGTACCTATGGATATAGATTTTGTATATTATGTAATAGTTTTTATAGTTATATGTAGTTGTTCGAACGAACCCGTATAACTATATAACCTATTAGTATAGTTCAATACTATATTGGTATCATATGCTAGTTAAATAATTATTTGGTTGTATTAGCTGCATTTAATTGGTACACTATTTGATTTTCATTTAATAATAGTAATATAATACAATATCTTGAAATTTTTATTATATAAATATGTGGTATAACAAAAACAACAACAACTATCTAGTATAATCCCACAAAGTGGGGTCCTTGGAGGGTAATATGTAGACATGCCTTACCCCTACCCGAAAGGGTAGAGAGGATGTTTCCAATCGATACTCGACTCAGAGAAGGAAAGGAAAAACAAAAACAAAAGACAAAAGAGCATCAGTAACTCCAGAGGAAATCGCATAAATAATTCTCTAAACATAAGGACCATAAATAAAATGACATGAAATAATATCAAACAATAACTACTATAAATAACTACTATAAAGAGGACACACTCTAATACACAAATCCTCTATGGAGAGCCCTACCAAGCCCCACCCAACCCCAAGATAGGAGTACAAAAATTCTAGAAGTCCCTATCCTACAATCCTGATACTAGACCTCCGGACTTTCCTATCAAGGGCCATATCTTCAGAAATCCATATTATTGCCTTGTCCTGCCTTGTCACGATCCAAACCCCGGTCGTGATGGCACCCAACACATTGCTAGGCAAGCCCGACCATTTCAAGATAACCAGTTCAATTATTACGCACATGCCCGAACCACCTGAGCCTCGCTTCTCGTATCTTCTCATCCACTGGGGCCACCCCCACCTTCTCTCGAATAACTTTATTCTTAATCTTATCTAACTTGGTGAGCCCGCACATCCACCTGAGCATCCTCATCTCAGCAACCTTCACTCTCCGAACATGAGAGTTCTTCACCGGCCAACACTCCACCCCATACATCATGGAAGGTCTAACCACAACTCTATAAAACTTCCTCTTGAGTTTCTCTGGCACTTTCTTGTCATACAGGACTCCTGAAGCAAGCCTCCACTTCATCCACCCCGCACCTATACGGTGTGTGACATCCCCGTCTATCTCTTTGTCCCCCTGAATCACCGACCCAAGATATCTGAAACTGTCCCTCTTGCCGATGACCTGGGATCCAATCTTCATGTCCCTGCCTACTTCGCTGGGCTCGGCGCTAAACTTGCACTCCAGGTATTCTGTCTTAGACCTGCTTATTTTGAAATCCTTGGACTCGAGAGTCTGTCTCCATACCTCTAGCCTCTCGTTAACACTGACCCTCGTCTCGTCTATTAAGACTATGTCATCTGTAAATAGCATACAACAAGACACATCCCCTTGAATATGTCGAGTTAGAGTATCCATTACCAAGGAAAAGAAGAGAAGGCTAAGCGTCGATCCTTGGTGGAGCCACATAACCACCGGGAAATGGTCTGAGTCGCCCAACCACAGTCCTGACCTTAGTCTTAGCTCCCTCATACATGTCCTTGATTACTCTGAAGTAGGCTTCCGGTACACTCTTTGCCTTCAGGAACCTCCATAGCACCTCCCTAGGGACCTTGTCATACGCCTTCTCCAAGTCGATAAAGACTATGTGCAGGTCCTTCTTCTTATCCCTGAACTGTTCCACCAATCTCCTGATAAGGTGGTATACTTTTCTTTATTTTTCTCTTTATGCACGTGTATTATGTAATAGTACTGCAGTCATATAGTTGCCAGAAATGAACCAGTAAAGTTGTATACCATGTTGGTATAGTTATATGGAATATTGGTATCATATGATAGTTTGAATTTTTTTGGTTGTTTTAGCTACATTTTTAAGTGATTACTATTCTGAAATTATTTATATGAGCATGATTTATAGTGCTGGAATTTTATTTGTGCCGATGGATATAGATTACGTGTATTATGTATTAGTTTTTATTGTTATAGGCAATTGTTGGAACGACCCCATATAACTATATACCATGTTAGTATACGGAATGAACAAGTTGCTTTGTGAATATTTAGCTTGCAATGCCAGCATGTAGTTTTATCATACCTTTATTGCATCCTTAAATGTTTTGATACAGTAGTTGATGTGTCGTGGAATTTCGGCACAATTAATACCATTAACTTAGATTTTAACTTGTCTTTTAATGCATTTGTAGTTAATTCTGATCAAGTTTGGTTGTTTTGTAGTGCATGAGCTTGACCCGAAAACATGGAAAATATGTCAAAAAATCACAAAAAGACGGATATGCTGCAAGTATTCGGTCGCATAACTCACATGCGGACCGCATAATTGTCATGCTGATCGCAAACATAGACAGTCTTTTGAACTAACTGAATTGTGGTCCCATAATACCTATGCGAGCCGTATAATGGTCGCATAACTTAAGAGGAAGATAGACCTCAGCATGATATACGATCGTATAACTTGTATACAGTCCATATAATTGTTATGCGATGGAAGCCAATCTGGAACTCAACAAGGATGCGATGGAAGGTTCAATATGCGGTCCGCATAACTGGTATCCGACCAGTATGCAATCGCATAAGCTACCTAAAAGTGTATCTTTGTCCGATTTTGACTACGACTTTTGGTCCACTATAATGAGATAACTAGGTATTTGTAGGGTATTCATGTCTGAAACAAGGTCCTACTTAGAGAGCATTGAATACTTCATTTATTTGGAGATTTGTAAAGAAGGAATCTTGCACTTTTGTAAGCTTTATGTCTTTATTGAATGCTTTGTTCTTGTCTTTTAGTATTGTCACGACCCTAGTTCACCAATCATGAACCTGTCATGATGACACCTAGTCTTCACGACTAGGTAAGCCTAACACAATTGCGGAATTTAACGATCTTTACGAAATAACCAAAAACAAATACGAAATAACATAGGAAAATGTAATAGGTGCCGCATGGAACATACTCTTCATCACAAATACAGAAATACAACCACCAAGACCCAGAAACTCACGGACAAACATAGGCAAAGAAATTCAAATCTATGGCTCTATCATCCAAAAATATCTATACAATCGAACAACATGAAATGAGCTACTATCTATAGGGAATAATAGAAGGAGACTCTTCGGATCTGCGGACGCGGCAGATGCATACCTTAAATCTCCCCAATGTCGCTCTGCGATCACCGATAATGCGCCTGATCAGATGTACCTGGATCTACACAACAAAAGTGTACAGAAGAGTTGCATGAGCACACGGTGGTACTCAGTAAGTGCCAAGCCTAACCTCAATGGAGTAGTGATAAGGAAGGTCAGGGCCCTACCGAGAATAATAATATAATAATATCGAATAGTGTAAAATACTAAATAATCTGAAATGACAGCAAGGAAACGGAATAAGAGCTACAAGTCACTAGAAATTAATATTAACAAGGAAATAACACAATAAAGTGTCCCTCAGCTGTCGTGGATCTCCCGGGAATTAAACTTGCAGTCCACTCATCTCAGTAACAAGGATCTCCGGGAATTGAACCCGTAGTCCACTCATCTCAATAACAGGGATATCCGGGAATTGAACCCGTAGTCCACTCATCTCAATATCAGGGATCTCCTGGAATTGAACCCGCAGTCCACTCATCTCAGTAACATGGATCTCCGGGAATTGAACCCGCAGTCCACAATACAAAACACAATCAAAACAAGGAAAATACTTAGAAACTTGGAATACACAACTATAATTAACAATTAAATTCTATCCCAGCATGTTCCACGTAATTTTAATTAAGACAATTATGCATTTAGACAGTTAATTCTATCAAGTCATACTCCTCTAACTAACACAGGATAAATCTTGCATTTAATACAGTCAAATAACAGAGATAACACAGTTTGAGCAATTCAAGTAAAATGGATTTTTCAATAATTTGCACAAGTACACGCCCGTCACCTCGCATACAAGGCATTCAAATCAACACATAAGATATCCTAATGAGAGAGGTCCCCCTCACAAGGTTAGACAAGCCACTTACCTCGAACCGGTACAAAACTGCTAAGAAACAATGCCCTTGCCATGAGTATCCGACTCTGAGTGGCCCAAATCTATTCAAACCAATTACATAGTGTAAATAACATCGCAAGTAACTAATTACACTATTAAAATTAAAGCTAAGACACGAAAATGGGTAAAATGACCAAAATATCTCTCCAGCCATCGTCTCAGAATTGAAATATTTTTACATTTTCAGAACCCTCGTACTCTCACAGGTCTAACCATACAAAAATTTCCCAAATCGAAGATCAAATGCCCACTCAAATCATCAAAATTAGGTCTAAGGATTTTGCCCCAAGTTTCATCCAAAATCTGAAATTAATGGCGGAATTCTAGTTTAGATTAGTGGATATTAATCATAAGGGAGTAAGGAATCGTTACCCAATAGTTGCCTCAGAAAATCCCTCAAAAAATCTCCCAAAACCGAGCTCTCTAGCTTGAGTTTTTGTAAAAATTGAGGAACCCTCGTTTTGAAATGTTATATTCTGCCCATGCTGTTACACCATTGCGAACGCGGACCAACTCACGCGTTTGCGAAGAAGATAAATATGGGGGTCAATATTTGGCCTACGCGATCGCGAAGGCAGGGGTGCGAACGCGAAGGCCTATGGTCCTTGGTAATCCACTTGGACTCAATGGTGGGATAAATCCCACCTTACATGCTTCAAATTCACAGATTATGGTATCAAAATTACCAATCTTGAAAGTAATACTTAGAGAGGAAATTAGCTCCCTATCTTGAGCCATATCGCACGATATGGATTATCAAAGAAGGGTGAAATTCCTAAATGTCTAAATAGCATCCAACTTATAGATGTGGTCGACAACACACCGATCAGAAGGACTCTACTAGACATGGCTCCGAAACATCCTTGGACACTTTAAAACCTTAGGATCTGATATCAAGTTTGTCACACCCCAAATTCGAGGTACATGACCGGGAATCGACCGGGTATCCCCAGTCAAGTGGACCTGGGTGCCTTTCCTATCCCACGTGTTACCCCTCATTCTCATTACCTAATAACCAAGCCATTTATAGGATATGAACTCCATTAACTGAATTTTTGTAAACATAACAATAATAATTTCCATTAGAAACTTCATTCACCATAATAAAGGTATTCCAATTTTTATACAACATTGCCACACATCAATATTTATCTTTTAAATTACCATGCCCGACACTACCCACGACCTGTTTACGGAGCCTCTAAATACAATTGAAGAATAATATAGAAATGCCGGCAACAAGGCTCCGGATATACCTTATACACATCAAATAAGATCCCAAAATAGAAAGTGGCGTGAGCCACATAGGGCCCTGAATCGAAAGGGGCTCGCGAAATCAGCTGACGGGAAGTGATGAGAAGCTACGGTCGATGGACTGGAGTACCTACAATGGATCCACCTACAATCATAACACGAATGTAGCGCCCCCGGCAAAAGGGACGTCAGTACATTTGAATTGTACTGGTATGTATGAACAAACTTTTTCCCAAGTAAACTCAAGCCATAGACAAGTAAGTCACAGTAATAGAAACAACAACAAATACGTAAAGGAATAACAAGACAAGCCAAACAAATTTTCACCACTTAACTTTGTTTCAAGTAGTCCTCAACCCATATACAAGTAGAAAACAGCAACGAAAGCAACAACCAAACATACACGGAAAGCACAATCAAGTCAAACAAAGGGACAATCAGTGCCCCACAAGTTACAAACCCTCCTACTGTCTCCTTTCACAATTTCACATCGATGATTTCACAATTGTATTCATATCAATTTCAGTGGCGATTTTGATCGCTTTCCACCCTTATTACCTCGGCCACCCTTATCACTCCAACCCATACCTTATTACTTCGTGTTGCGGCGCGCAACCCAATCCCACCGTACAGTTTCAAATCACAACAATTACAACAACAACCAAAAACACTTCACAAAGATCACAAACAAGGGCAATAAGCAACTTACAAATTCGTTCATGTTTCCACATACTTTTCAAGCCACTACCACAACAATGTTACAAGTGTTTCCATAGCCAATAATACCAATCCTATCATGTTCAACAGTTCAAAAGCAATTCAAAGTCATTTCATTAACTTCCCACAAGAAGCGAAATATGTCATTACCACCATTATTCCCAAGTTCATATTTTACGATTTCCCTTTATATCATTCGTTTCTCAATTAATACCACATAACACGTAATCAAAACCAATCAAACACCCAACAACCCAATCACAAGAATTTCATAACAATCTACATAGCTATCACATACCAAACAATTTGTACACCGAACAAGGCGATTTCAAAAAGATCAAAGTTAGCCATACATACCTCGATTGAGCTTTTCTTAAGTTACTACAACACTCCAAAAACTCTAGCAATTTCAATCTACTATGAGACATAATAAAATTAAATATATATTAGAAAGATATTCATGAAACTAGCTAATTTGAATATTTTATCAAACACTAGTTGAGCATCTTGATTACGAATCCCCTTTTCAAGACTTCTTTCTTCCCCTAACCCAATCTTTACTTATTTATGTTAAACAATCTTCTCACAACCTAATTTGTACATGCATGTATACAAAACATTAAAATAGCCAAGAATCATACCTCAATAACCCATCTTATATTCTAAACTCGAAATTAAAACCTACGGCATAGAATCTTACCTCTTAGATGAAGAACTTGTGATTAGGTTCTTCGATTCTTGAAGGTTGATGCAAGATTTAGATGGTTTAGATGTTGGGTTCCTCATTCTCTCTCTAAAATACTCTCACCTCTCTCTAAAGTCAGTAGGAAATGACCCCAAATAAAGCCCCAAATGTTATATATCAAATGGGGTCGGGTTATGAAAATAAAAAATATAACCCTGCGATGTCAATTCTGCTATAGTAGAATGCACCGCAGAATGGACATGCGGGCCGCAAAATGCATCGCAAAATTGTTGGCAAAAAATGAGCTACACTGGTTCAATCTGCGGTCAAAATGCGGACCGCAGAACGAAAATACGGATGACAGAGTAAAAATGTGGATCGCAGATATGACCTGACACGGGATCGTATTTTCCACCCTTTGGTAATTTATTCATAACTTTGCGTAGGAATATCCAAATGATGAACGGTTCGAAGTGTTGGAAACTAGACTCAAAGGGATTTCAGTTGATATTCTATTCACCACATAAAACCTTATACATAATTATATATGATCCTTTGAAGTGGAGCCTTGTGCGGATCCATTTGGAATTTTGGCCTATTTCGAAAATTTTCCCATTTGGCGTACACCTAGGCTTCCATTTGGACCTCACATAACGTACCATAAGACTTATACTCATATTTACTAAGTCTAATTGATGTCCACCATATTAATAATATATAAAAATATTATAATAAGCATGTGTGACACTACAAAATCCTAAATTACTTAGCGAAATTTTTCGGGGCCTTACAATTTTTGTCACTTTTTCGTATGTTTTACAGTGGAAACTGCTTTGAGTATATATTTTATAAGTCTTGATTATACACTATATATTTTATACGTATTTAAAATGAAAGAAATGTAATATAAATCATATAGGAGTATTATATAAGGTAAAATATCGGATCCTAGGTTATAAAAAATATAGCGTATATATTTAGGGTGTAAATGCTCAAATAATAAATATACATCAAATAAACAACTTGATACAGTCTAAAATACATAAGATAGGCATTAAATGTATTTTTGTACACAATAAAAATATATAAGATATTAGTCGGTTGTGCATCAATATAAAAAATTTCCAACTCCATGAGACTTTCAAATGCCTTATATTAAAAATGAATAATAAAGAAACCTTCAGATGATCCCTACAATTGTGGGAAAAAGAACGAAAAGAGAGAAATTTTTGGATTCGTAATGGTAGAGAGATTAGTGGATAAATAATCTCTACAATTTTGATATTTTGGTTGAATATGAGAGATTTTTAATCTCTAACAAATGATAATCATAGGCCAGTTTTAGAAAACAAAGAATATGAGGTAACGTATTATTTTTAAAATAAGCTATATATGTGTTATTTTTAAATTTTAAGACAATTTATGTTATTTTAAAATTATTAGACATATTTATGTTTAATGTTTTAGTTTGTTAGATTAATTTGAATTATTATTAATTTATTATGCATGAAAATTTAGTTTTACTATTGTTTTGTTAATTTACTTTTTAAATGCATAATTTAATTTTGTAATTTTGACATAAATGTAGCACTTGCAAGTTATAAGTGCAATTTTTTTCCATCTTCCTTGTATTCTTTATATTAATACAAAGTATTAATATAACTTACAATATTTATACAAAATAAAAAATACTAAACCCGGCCCGGTCCGGCCCCCTCAACCCGTAACCCTTACGGTTCAATTTTTACCCGGATGAACCCCAAGCCGTTAAACACGTAATTGTCCTGGACCATAACCCGTATGGATAAAAAAAAGCCAACCCAGCCCAGCCCACCCGTTTAACACCCTTACGTTAAATCAAGCACTTCTTGGGAGGAAACTCATGTGTGGTAACACTTTTTAGCGGTTCTTTTGTTTACTTATGCAGATTAGATTGAACAAATTGACATGTGTGCTAGAGTTCAGGTAAAATATCATGAACAAGGTCCTAGTGCAGAAGAAACTGAAGGAAAAAGAGGTCCAAATTAAGCGACAGCTGTGCGGTCGCATATGCAGTCGCATAATAGCTATGCGACTCGCATAGTCATCGCAGACCGAGGCAGAGTATTTGGCTAATTTCATTGTCAACTTTGTGATTATTTGACATTTATGTGGACTGCAAATCAAGTACAAGATCACATTTTGCATCACATATTTGTTCCTACACGACCTATTCATCAGTCCACCACATAACACCTCTGTGGTTACATAGTGTGCTATACGATGGACTTGCCTATCGCACACTTGCCAGGTATAAACTTACCATCTCTATGCACACACCCCATTTGAATGCAAAAACAAGTTAAAAAAAATGAGAAGGCAACTGGTAAGACGAACGAGGCACAACCAAACACACTCACAATTATTTTCATTTTCATTGTAGAATCCTCAACCTGCGGGTATGATCTCCGACCTCTCTCCTCTGTTCTTTACTCGTAAATTTTCTTTTTGATTTTTTTTTCTTTCTTTCATTCTCCCCTCATGCACCCAACCTCTAATGCCAATATCTGTAAGTGGGTGCTTGAAAAGGGTCAAATCGATTTGAAATAGGGGTTACATGTTTTATGTTTGAATGGGCGAGGATGAATTGAAGGAGTAATTGTGATCTTTTGGCCATGAACCCAAGAGTGGGAAGTCTGAGTACTCCTCTTTTCCTCTCAATTGTGAAAAAATTATAGTAGATGCAAATTTTTGAATGAATGGAAAAAGGAACACACATGATTTGGAGAGGGCTCATTTTCATGGGGACAATGAATTTTGCTGGCCGCATAATGGCATTGCGGTCCGCATAACCATCACATTCTGCACCTTTCCTTGCCCTAGGCTTGAATGGGTTATATGGTTCCCTTTGCAATTACATACCTGCTATGTGGACTGCATACTGAGGCAGCCCCTCAGTGAATCTTAGTGTACATTATGAGGTTATTTTGCGATCGCATAACCACTTATGCGGTGGTTTTGCGATCCCATAGCGGTTAATACATTTTTTCTTCTGCACCTATGTGATGGTTATGTGATCTGCATACTTGATATGCGAACGCATAACCCATCGCATAAGAAAAATATATATTTTGTATGGTTCTTTTTCTTTTTACGTTTGATGTCTTCTCCTACGCTCTTTCACTGACTCTTGCAATATTTCACTCACAGTAGTGGAACCAGAGAGATCTAATCCAACACGAACACCATCCGGTGGTTTATAGAAACGAGCCACCAATCCTAGTCCATAGGTATAGAAAGGAAAAAGGTAAAGAGCTCAAGCACTCCGCATCACGACTGAGCACTCCTCCCAGTCTGACGAGGAAAAGTCACCAAGTGACGTCAGACAACCTATTAATCTATAGGCTGAGGCAAGCAAGAAGTTGGGGGAGGACCATAACCTCTGGTTTGGGGTCAAGGGCTCGATAGACTTGTACAAATAAGCATTGTCCAAAGGAACGTCTTAGAGGAGAAGCAACTGAGCCTGAATGGGTTAGTGGAGCATTATCCTTACATCCCTGAAAATTTCAAACAGAGGAAGTGGGAGTTCTTCACTGAAGTCCCTGATGAATACAACAAGAGAATTGTGAGGGAGTTCTATGCTTCACATGGTGCCTCAAGGACTACTTCATAGAAGCGCAACATGATCTTTTCAAAGTATGTCCGAGCGAGTGGTTGAAATGGGTTGTGGACCAGAGGTGATCAATGAACATTATTTCAAGGATTGGAAGGCATGAACAACTGAGTATGATGGCAAGGTAGCCAATTAGCACAAGGACCGTGCCTGGGTTGCCTTAATAATTGCAAAGGGGACACCGGCATGAATTGACCCGCAACTCAAAATTTTCAAGGGGGGTCTCAAAATGGAGGGTCGCTACTGGCTCAAACATACATAAACATTGAGAAAGCACTTCTCATTGCGAGCATCATGACATGGATTAAAATCGACGCGGGGGAGATAATATTCCAAGAGATAGGAATCATGGAAAATTATAAACATACATAACTTATGTTCCCCTGCCTGATCACTGCTCTTTGCCGAGCTGCAAAGGTGCCTCTCCTGCTTGGGCATGACAAAATGGAGAATTCTACAAAAGACATTGATATCATGAGAATTAGTGACGCAGTAGCAAAGGAAATTGCAGCTCAGCTTGAGACTCCCATTCCTCGTCCAGTAGATCCAGCAATATCAGAGGTTCCAACACTGCTAGACACATCTCAAGCACCAACTATCTCCCTATCTATTCCATAGTCCTCTACTGCACAGTCCTAGGTTCCATTGCCAGATATGTCCAAGACGGTCTACTTTCTTAGCATGCCAATGTAAGGCCTCATTTGTTTGCACTTAATGGAGGTCTGAATCTTAATCATTCAGATCTCAGACATTAAGTGCGTTTGTTTTTAAAGTCTGAATCTTAATTATTCAGATCTTAATCATTAAGTGTGTTTGTTTTTTTTACTTAACAACCACTTAATGGGTCTGAATAGGTCTGTATGATTAAGATCTGTAACAGAGACTTAATTTCATTAAGATGCTATCACATATTCATTATTAATTGCCGCCACCGCCTACCATTATCAACTACCACTATGCCGCCACCACCACCATACTCAGCCACCGCCGGCACCGCCGCCGCCACCACCACCACGCCTCCATCATCCTCAATCATAGCTTCCACCATTATCGACCATCACCATCCACCATCCCACCACTCCGACCACCATCATTGTCACTCGCATTCAACATTTATCCATCTCAACTACCACAACCAACCACCTCATCACCATTAACAACCGCAGTCAGCACCGCCTATCATTATAACCTACCACCACATTCCTCAATCACAAACCACCACTCGTCGTTCTTAAGTATCACTACCTACCACCACCATCATCAATCATAATTGCCACCACTACCAATCACTACTAGCTACTAGCATGAACCACCATTATCGACCAAAACTACCACCAACCACCGCCTTTAGTCGGCATTCACCCATTAACCATCACTACCAACAACTTTCATATTTTAAACTATATATTTTATTGATAGAATATTAGATTTTTTTCAAATAAAGATAAATTTTATGCATTCAGATGTTAAAAATCAAACAGTCTTAATTTTTGGTATTCAGATCTTAATACACATCTTAATATATCCGGATGTGTATTCAGATTCAGATGACTTAATCTTAATACACATCTTGATATTCAGATATGTATTCAGATTCAGACGTCTTAATCTTAAAAAAAACAAATGAGGCCTAAAGGTAGACCGGCTTATTAAGGAAATTCCCAACCTCATCCGCCAGGTGTTGACTCATATCCAATCCTCTGTTACTGTTCTTTAGCAGCAACATCAAACTTATGAGGATCTCCTCAAGAGCATTGAAATGCATATTTAGAAGGTTGAGCTGGGTGAAGTTGGAGGAATGCCTCAGTTCCGGACAGATATGACTAACTTGAAAGTTGAGATACAGAAGATGCAGAATTTAGAGTTTGATTTGGTAGCCTTCCTCTCGAAGGATGGAGAGAAGGGTTCTGATACCTCTGTCCCAGACATAGATATTGACTTCATGACATTGATGACTTCACTAGCGGCACAACATGTTGAGGCCTCAAGGTTGAGTATACTCCTGCTCATATTGATGTTCATTTAGATGATGAATCTGGAGACACTAAGGAGTCCGATGAGGGGGAGTCAGGAGATAAGGAGAAGGATTAAGAGGCAATGGCGAGGACACTGAGGGTCAGCAAGACGAAGGTAAACGGGTTGTTGTCACTACTAGGGCAGAAGATGAAGAAGAAGAAGTTGTGCAGATAGCCATTCAACATTCGATAGCAGATATGGTCGCCAAGGCACATCTATTGACCACTCAGCCATCACAGGGCGAGGCTAGCACCTCCTATGCCCTAGCTCCAGCATCCCAGTAGGTTGAGCTTCCTACTATACCTTCATAGCAGATGGAGCCTCTTATTATAGTCATGCCACTTCCCATTCAGTTAGAGGTCCCACCAGATGCAGCTTCACTACCAGCAGCCGACCACGCAGATGTCCCAGATCTTTTAGCTCCCCCGAGCGCCTAGTGAGCCCCATGGAGTCACTAAGCTTTCATTTTTCTTTATACATGCATTGGAGACAATACATGATCTTTGTTTGGGATGGTGTAGTCATGATCATAATTTTGTACCCATGTTTTGTGGAAATATTTTATTGAACCCCATGTGTGTATATAAGATTCTTGTACCCCATATGAGTATATAAAACTCTTGTACCCATGTTTGTATATATAAAACTAATGTAGTTTAATAATGAATTCCTTTTGGTTTTTCTTTGTCGGGCTCTTTTCCAAAGGTGTAGTAGTAGAACCATGGTAGTAGCATGAAATGTTTTGACTTAGTTGGTGTTGACTGTGTAGCTCCAAGCATGTACCAAGTGTTGTAAAGATATGATACCCTTCATTTTGTTGAATCTAAAAATAAAAAAAATATGTTAGTTAGTCATTCTTGTGAATTTGAGGCTCGCTCTTTGACTTTATGCTTATTCAAAATCTTACCTATGTTGAGATGAAAGTGTTGAGTTGGTTTGTATCACTTGAGGCTGAAACTATATTGAGTTGAACAATTCATGCATGGTAAGTGAGTGTGGATTTGTATGAATAATGCACATGTCTAACTAGTAATGTCTAGAACTTGTCTGGTTAGTTTCTTAGTATGACTCTCAAGTTAATAATTGGATGTTGGAATGATCTTAGGCTCTCCTTGTGATTACTCTCCAGTTTTGCCTAAATTGACCTCCCTGGTACATTAGTTTCCCTAGTTACCCCCTTTGAGTCTTTAACATTTCATTGGATACCACATTACAAACATTTATCCTTTCTGTGAAGTAATCCCTTCTTTTGAACTCATCCCTCCTTGAACGTATGAGATTGATGCTTAAAGCATAAGTTAGGGGTGCCGTTATAAAGTGGAAATTGGCAAGGTTTGCTACTGTGTGCAAATTAAATATATATATATACATATATATATATATATATATATATATATATATATATATATATATATATATATATTTAAAGTTGTGTAGATAATAAAATGCAAGCTTCAAAAAGAAAAGAAAAAGAAAAGAAAAAGAAAGGAAAATAAAAGAAAAGAAGAGAAAAAGAGGAGTCTTGTGAAAAATTGAAGAAATACTTTGAGGTGATTCTAGGTTGGTAACCCGAGGAAAATAATGGCTATGTAGCAAAAGAGCAGAATATATGTAGAGTTCAAGGAGGGTATAACCACTATATTCCTAAATAGTCATCGAACCCATCCTGAAGCGTACATTATAACCCGTGAAAAATCCTTAGTGATCTACGGTCAATCATTCCTGAAATAGCGGCAAAGTTAAAATAAGGGAGTCTTGTGAAAAATTGAAGAAATACTTTGAGGTGATTCTAGGTTGGTAACCCGAGGAAAATAAAGGCTATGTAGCAAAAGAGCAGAATATATGTAGAGTTCAAGGAGGGTATAACCACTACATTCCTAAATAGTCATCGAACCCATCCTAAAGCGTACATTATAACCCGTGAAAAATCCTTAGTGATCTACGGTCAATCATTCCTGAAATAGCGGCAAAGTTAAAATAAGGGCAAGCATATGGACTGATACTTGTAGCATGTAGTATATATGAGTGGGATTTTCTTTGTTGTAAGTGTGCATGAATTGTAAAACTTAGCAAAAGATTGGTTCTTGAAGTAGAACACAAGTGCACTCCACTGTGTATAGTATTTTGTCATTTCGGTCGAGGCTCTAAGGTCACGAATTGATTAGTCGAATGATTGAATGATAAGTTGGGTTCACATGTTTGTTAGCTGTCAGTCAAAATCATCTATAGTAACTACTGTTTTGTGGATTGTCGGAAATAAAAGTAGTATAGGATAGGATAGTTTTGTTTTGGTTGCTTGAGGGCAAGCAAGAGTTTAAGTTGGGGGGTGTTGATGTGCCATAAAATTTCGGCACAATTGATACTATTTACTGAGATATTAACTTGTCTTTTAATGCATTTATAGTTAATTCTGATCAATTTTTGATGTTTTGTAGTGCATGAGCTTGAATATCCAAAAATATGGAATAGAAGTCAAAAAAGTTACAAAAATACGGATATGCTGCAAGTATGCGGTCGCATATCTCACATGCGGACCACATAATTATTATGCTGATTGTCAAATAGAGACAACCTTTTGAGCCAACTGAAGAAGCAAATATGTGTTCCATTATGCGGTTGCATAACACCTATACAAGCTGTAGAATGGTCGCATAACTCAAGAGGAAGACAGACCTCAACATGATATGCGGCGTGATATGCGATCGCATAACATGTATGCGGTCCGCATAACTGTTATGCGATGGAAGGTTCAATATTCTGTCTGCAAAACTGGTATACGATCGCATAAGCTGCCTGAAGGGGTATTTTTGTTCGATTTTGATTATGACTTTTGGTCCACTATAAAGAGAATAACTAGGGTTTTGTGGGGTATTCAAGTCTAAAACAAGGTCTGTCACGATCCTAGTTCACCAATCGTGAACCTATCATGACGGCACCCAGTCTCCACGACTAGGTAAGCCTAACACGATGCGGAATATACAAGTTCATGAATGTTAAATGAGAAAATAATGGAAAAACAATGTAAATGGAATGTAACAAGTGTCGCTTGGCACATACATTCATCAACCACACCATATAAAGTACTACCAAGACCCAGAATCTCACGGGTAACACAGACTAAAAAGGGAAAGTATAACTGTGGCTCTATACATCAAGGGTATCTAAAAACAACGAAATGAGGTAAAATAACTACTATCACTATCAGAATAGAAGGAGGACCTCCAAATCCGCGGATGTAGCAGATTATACCTCGAGGTCTCCGAATGTGCTGCTGAATCACCTAGGATGAGCTTGTCCTGATGTACCTGGATCTGCACAACAAAAGTGTGCAGAAGAGTAGCATGAGTACACCACGGTGGTACTCAGTAAGTGCCAAGCCTAACCTCGATGGAGTAGTGACGAGGAAGGTCAGGGCCCTACCGAGAGAACAATAACGAATGATCAAAACAGTAATAAGCATGAATAAGTAAGAATGAATCTGAAATAACAACAATAAAGTAATTACTACAACCGACTACGATTAGCTAACTGCGAGTAACCAACACAAAATAAACTTAAACCAGCAAGTCCAGGACCTGTGAGAATTGAACCCACAGTCCCACTCTATATTCAACAACCCAGGAGCTACGGGAATTTAATCCGCAGTCCCATATCAGTATCTCTGAGTCTCCGAGAATCGAACCCGCAGCCCGTATCTCAATATCTCAGGATCTCCGGGAATCGAACCCACAGTCCATATCTCAATAATATATCAATAAAATCTGGGTCTCCGGGAATCGAACCCGCAGCCCTTGGATCTCCAGGAATCGAACCCGCAGTGCACAAACAATACCACTCCAGGTCTCTGGGAATCTAACCCACAACCCTAGGATCTCCGGGAATTGAACCCGCAGTCCACCAACACAAGCAATAAAATAAACGCATAGAGAAAATATAATATGCTTAACTACAACTTCACCAAAAACTAGTGCCAACAATTATCAAGAAGTTCAAGTAAGACAATTAGGCAATTAGATAGATAAATCCTATCAAATCATGCTTTCCTAACGAATCTCAGGTAAATGTCACAGTTTAATCAACTAAGAACAGGAATATCACAAATTTGGACAATTCAAGTAAAGTGAGTTACAACAAGTAGTGCATGTACACGCCCGTCACCTCGCGTACAAGGCTTTTCAACTATCACATAATATCCTAGGGGTGAAGGTTCCCCCACACGAGGTTAGACAAGCCACTTACCTCGACTCTAGTACAAAACTGCTAAGAGACAACCATCTTGCCCCGAATATCGGCCTCCACAGGTGTAGTATCTGATAAAAATCAATAAAAATACATCAAAATAGGCCAATTGGGAATTACCCAATCGAAACAATTCAAAATACACCAAAAACCACAAGTTGCCAAAACCCGACTTTTGGTACGCTCCTCGAAAAATTACAAAAGTTATATATTCGGGTTCCTTATCTCTACACGAGTCCATGCATATAAAATTTACCAAAATCGGACTTCGTTTGCCCATTCAAATCAATGATTCTCTATAATTTAGGCCTAGGGCTAAAACCCCTCATTAATCCTCCATTAACAGTGAAATACTCAAGGATTTTATGATAAAATAATGTAATTAGGCCATAAAATTTACCTCCGATGAATACCCGATGAATTCCCAGCAATTTCTCGTGAGTTTCTCTCTCCAAAACTCAAAAAATGGGGTTTTTGCGAGTGAGCCCCGCGATTGGACTGTTCTAGACTTAAATTCACTGCCAGATATTTTTACTCTATGTGATCGCATGAACACTGTTGCGATCGCATAGAACAAATTTTGACCCCTCGCCAAACTACTCTATGCGATCGCATAATCCTCAATTGGATCGCAATGCTCACCAAAAATATACCTATGCGATCGCATACCGTGCTCCGCGATCGCATCGAACAAAAAGCTGGGCCTAGGGCCCCTACTCTATACACTATGCGATCGCAGAGCACAACCTTCTAAAACTATGTGATCGCATAGCCTTGCCCGCGATCACATAGAACAAATACTTGGCCTCCTCAAAACCTTCTATGCGATCGCATCAGCCCATTGCGATCACATAGAGCATTCGTCTGTAGCACATACCAGCAGTTAACAACATTTCCAAAATGCATGAATTAGCCCGATTGGACCCCCGGATTCATCCCGAGACCCCCGGGACCCTAACGAAAACCACCAACCTACTCCAAAACACGATACAAACTTGTTCCAATCATAAAAACACGTCATTAAACGCATAAAACATCGAATTATAGCGGATTCAAGCCTAAGTTTTCATCTAAACTTCAGAAACTCACATTCAACTAAAAGCCCGTCCAAACGACGTCCGAATGATATGAAAATTTGCAGACATATCCAAAATCACATAACGAAGCTATAGAAATTGTCGGAATTCCATTCTGACCCCCGGATCAAAATCTCACCTATCGTTTGGATTCGCCAAAATTTCTAACTTCGGCATTTCAAGCCTAATTAAGCTACAGACCTCCAAAATACATTTCGAATGCGCTCCCAACCCCGAAATCACCTAATGGAGCTAATGGAACCATCGAATTTCCGTTCCGAGGTCGTCTCAATACTATTCCGAACACGGGTCATTTTCCAACTATAAAGCTCTCATTTAGGGACTAAGTATCCCAAAACACTCCAAATTCCAGAACCGACCCTCCCGGCAAACCACAATAGCAGAAATGAACTTAGGGGAATAGTTAAATTGGGGATCAAGGCATAAATTTAAAAAATGACCGGCCGGGTCATTACATCTTCCCACACTTAAAGATTCGTTCATCCTCGAACGAGCATAGAAAACATACCTGCAGTGGTGAAGAGATGAGGGTACTGGTTGCGCATATCCTGCTCGGTCTCCCAAGTCGCCTCCTCGGTCGGCTGACCCCACCACTGAACCTTTTTTGAGGAGATGTTCTTTGACCTTAGCTTCTTGACCTGCCTGTCTAGAATGGCTACTGGCTCCTCAACATAAGACAGATCCTCGTCTACCTGAACAAAAGTGAAATCCAACACATGCGACGGGTCACCATGGTATCTCCGGAGCATAGAGACATGAAATACGGGATGGACTCCGGCTAGGCTGGGAGGTAAGGCTAACTCATAAGCAACCTCCCCAACACGCCTCAAAATCTCAAAAGGGCCAATAAATCTAGGACTCAGCCTCCCCTTCTTCCCAAACCGGATAATGCCCTTCATGGGCGAGACTCGAAGCAGAACTCGCTCGCCAACCATAAAAGCCACATCGCGGACCTTCTTGGCCGCATAACTCTTCTGTCTAGACTGGGCTGCACGAAATCTATCTTGAATCACCTTGACCTTGTCCATTGCATCCTGGACCATATCAGTACCTAGCAGTCTGACCACGCCCGGCTCGAACCAACCCACGGGAGACCTGCACCTCCTACCATATAGAGCCTCATACGGTGCCATCCGAATACTGGACTGGTAGTTGTTGTTATAAGCAAACTCCGCCAGTGGCAAGAAATGATCCCATGAACCTCCAAACTCAATTACGCACGCACGGAGTATATCCTCCTAAATCTGAATAGTGCGCTCGGACTGGCCATCAGTCTGGGGATGAAACGCAGTGCTCAGCTCCACCCGAGTGCCTAACTCTTGCTGTACGGCTCTCCAGAACCGTGAAGTGAACTGAGTGCCTCTATTTGAAATGATGGAAACTGGAATACCATGCAGCCGAACTATCTCCCTGATGTAGATCTCCGCCAGTAGCTCCGATGAATAAGTGGTGCTCACCGATATGAAATGGGCGGACTTGGTCAGTCGATCCACAATAACCCAAATGGAATCAAACTTCCTAACAGTCCGTGGAAGCCCAGATACATAGTCCATGGTGATGCGCTCCCATTTCCACTCTGGAATCTCAATCTGCTGCATTAATCCACCCGGACGCTGATGCTCATACTTCACCTACTGGCAGTTGAGGCACCTAGAAACATAATCAACTATACCTCTCTTCATCCGCCTCCACCAGTAATGCTGTCTCAAGTCCTGATACATCTTCGCGGCACCCGGATGGATGGAATACCGCGAGCTATGGGCCTCTGCTAGAATCAGCTCTCGAAGATCATCTACATTGGGCATACAAATACGACCCTGCATCCTCATAACTCCATCATCCCCAATGGTAACATCTCGAGCATCACCACGCCGAACTCTATCATGGAGGACAAGCAAATGAGGGTCGTCGAACTGACGCTCCCTGATGCGGTCAAATAGAGAAGACCGAGAAACCACACAGGCCAGAACCCGGCTGGGCTCCAAAAGATCCAGTCTAACAGACTGCCTGGCTAAGGCCTGAACGTCCATCGCCATAGCCCTCTTCGAAACTGGTAGATACGCCAAACTCCCTAAACTCTCTGCTCGGCGACTCAAGGCATCGACGACTACATTAGCCTTGCCCGGATGATAGAGAATAGTAATATCATAGTCCTTGAGCAGCTTCAACCATCTCCTCTGAGGCATGTTCAGGTCCTTTTGCTTAAGCAAGTGCTGCAAGCTCCGGTGATCGGTGTAGATCTCACAAGGAACCCCATACAAGTAATGACGCCAAATTTTCAAGGCGTGAACAATGGCAGCTAGCTCCAGATCATGAACATGGTAGTTCTTCTCATGCACATTCAGCTGTCTGGACGAGTAGGCAATCACCCTACCATCCTGCATCAATACTACACCGATTCCAACTCGTGAGGCATCACAATATACTGTATATGGCCCCAAACCTGTAGGCAACATCAAGATAGGGGCCGAAGTCAAAGCTGTCTTGAGCTTCTGAAAGCTCGCCTCACACTCATCTGTCCACTAGAAAGGGGTACCCTTTTGGGTCAATCTGGTCATAGGTGCCGCGATCGAAGAGAACCCCTCCACGAAACGACGGTAATAACCCGCCAGGCCAAGGAAACTGCGAATCTCAGTAGCTGAGGAGGGCCTAGGCCAACTCTGCACGGCCTCCACCTTCCTCGGATCCACTCGAATACCATCGATTGACACCACATGGCCTAGAAATGCCACTGAACTCAGCCAGAATTCACATTTAGAGAACTTGGCATATAACTGCTTTTCCCTCAGAGTCTAAAGCACTATCCTCAGATGCTGCTCGTGCTCTTCCCGACTCCAGGAATATACTAGAATATCATTAATGAAAACAATCATGAATGAATCCAGATATGGCATGAACACACTGTGCATCAAATGCATAAAGACTGTTGGGGTATTAGTCAGCCCAAAAGACATCACGAGGAACTCGTAGTGACCATACCGAGTCTTGAAGGCAGTCTTCGAGATATTTGGCTCCCGAATCTTCAGCTGATGATAACCAGAGCGCAAATCAATCTTAGAGAACACCTGTGCGCCCTGTAGCTGCTTAAACAAGTCATCAGTACGTGGAAAAGGATACCGGTTCTTCACTGTAACTTTGTTCAACTGACGATAGTCAATACACATACGCATATAACCGTCCTTTTTCTTCACAAACAACATAGGAGCACCCCAAGGAGAAACACTGAGTCGAATGAAACCTTTACCCAATAACTCCTGTAATTGATCCTTCAACTCCTTCAACTCAGGATGAGCCATACGGTACGGTGGAATAGAAATGGGCTGAGTGTCCGGCAACAAATCAATAGCAAAATCAATATCCCTGTCGGGCGGCATGCCCGAAAAATTAGCTGGAAATACATCAGTGAAATCACATACCACTAGAACGGAATCAATAGAAGGAGTGTCAATACTGACATCCCGTACGTAGGCTAGATAAGCAGCACACCCCTTCTCAATCATACGCTGAGCTTTGAGAAAGGAAATAACACGGCTGGGGTGTGATCTAAAGTACCACTCCACTCAATACGTGGAATGCCTGGCATAGCCAACGTCACGGTCTTGGCGTGACAATCAAGAATAGCATAATGGGGCGACAACCAGTCCATGCCTAGAATAATATCAAAATCGACCATCCCAAGCAATAATAGATCCGCTCTAATCTCAAAACCATAAATGGTAACCTAACACGACCGATACACACGGTCCACAGCCAAAGAATCTCCCACCGGAGTGGAAACATAAATGGGGACACTCAAAGAATCTCGAGGCACACAGATGTGAAGCAAAATAAGAGGACACATATGAAAAAGTGGAACCATGATCGAATAGAACCGATGCCTCTCTGTGACTAACCAAAATAATACCTGTGATAACAAAATCAGATGCAACAGCTGTAGCACGATCAGGAATAGCATAAAATCTGGCCTGACCCCTCTCTCGAGGGCAGCCTTTGGCACCCTAATCCCCGCCCCCTGGCTGGTTGGGCAGGTGGAGTGGCAGCTGGGGTTGGAATGATGGCCTGTTGACCTTGTGAACCACACTGAGGCTACGAAGACTGTGGAGATGCTCCTCTCCTACGCCTGGGGCACTCCCTAACAAGATGACGAGTATCCCCGCACTCAAAACAGGCTCTAGGAGGACGCGATGGCCGTGACTGACCGGCGTCACCTCCACTAATCTGACCCCTGGAGGTACCCCGCGCAAGAGGCGCACTGGAAACTGAGGGAGCATAATAAGGCTCCTGAGGTGCTGGAAGAGCTGGAGTACTACCGGCTGCTGGCAATGCTGAATGAACTGGACGACCGAAATAACCCCTGCCAAAACGACCGGCTGCTGATAAGGTATATCCATCTCCAACTCTTTGGCCATGCTGGACCGGATCGGCGGAATAAGGCCCTTAATAAATCTCCGCACTCTCTCCCGGACCGTGGCTACCAAGATCGGTGCATGCCTGGCTAGACGGGTGAAACTAATAGCATACTCTGATACTGACATGAAGCCCTGTCTCAACTGCTCAAACTCCGATCGCCCAAGCATCCCTAAGGCTCTGGAGAACAAACTCCCTCAAAAACATATCAGAAAACTGTGTCCAGGTCAATGAAGTAGACTCATATGGACTATCCAACTCATACGTGTGCCACCAATCATAAGCGGCCCCACGAAGCTGAAAAGCAGTGAAGGAAACCCCGCTAATCTCCACTATCCCCATAGTACGAAGAATACGATGACACTCCTCGAGAAAACACCAATGCATCATCTGTAGCCAACCCACTGAACACTGGAGGATCATATTTCTTGAACATCTCCAATCTACGCTGCTCGTCCTCGGAGGCAGCTGGCCCACCCCCGGGTTGTGCTGGGGCGGCAGGAGGCATAACAATAACCTCTGGAACCTGTCCCACTGGCATCCGCTGGTCAGGTGTAGCGGCTGCGGGAGTTTGGGCCCCTCCCCCGGTCTGAGATGTAGCTGCAGTGAGAGGAAGCAACCCTGCATGAGCTAAAGTAGTGATGCTTATGAACTGGGCGAGGGTCTCCTGGAGTGCTGGAGTAGTAGCAGATGTAGTCGGTGTACCAGGTGCATGCGCTCCAACCTGACCCACCGGTGGCACCTCAGCGGTAGCATGCGCGGGTGCTGTGGCTACACCTCGGGCACGTCCTCGCCCTCTACCACGGCCCCGGCCTCTGGCGGTGGCAGCAGGGGGCGCGTGTGCCTGATCCTCGCGAGTAGCACGTGTCCTCACCATCTGTGAGAGAATAGAAAGCAAAAATTTAAATTTGGTGCCAAAAATGTCGCACGATAAGGAATCCAAAAGAAATGAAGAGTTTCCTAAACAGTTACATAGCCTCTCGTAGATAAATACAGACGTCTCCGTATTGATCAACGAGACTCTAAGTAACCGGTCCGTGTCCCGTGACTCCTATGAACCTAGAGCTTTGATACCAACTTGTCACGACCCTAGTTCACCAATCGTGAACCTGTCATGACGGCACCCAGTCTCCGCGACTAGGTAAGCCTAACACGATGCGGAATATACAAGTTCATGAATGTTAAATGAGAAAATAGCGGAAAAACGATGTAAATGGAATGTAACAAGTGCCGCTTGGCACATACATTCATCAACCACACCATATAGAATACTACCAAGACCCGGAATCCCACGGGTAACACAGACTAAAAAGGAAAAGTACAACTGTGGCTCTATACATCAAGAGTATCTAAAAACAACGAAATGAGGGAAAATAACTACTATTACTATCAGAATAGAAGGAGGGCCTCCGGATTCGCTGACTTAGCAGATCATACCTCGAGGTCTCCGAATGTGCTGCTGAATCACCTTAGATGAGCCTGTCCTGATGTACCTGGATCTGCACAACAAAAGTGTGTAGAAGAGTAGCATGAGTACACCACGGCGGTACTCGGTAAGTGCCAAGCCTAACCTCGATGGAGTAGTGACGAGGAAGGTCAGGGCCCTACCGAGAGAACAATAACAAATGATCAAAATAGTAATAAGCAGGAATAAGTAAGAATGAATCTGAAATAACAACAATAAAGTAATTGCTACAACCGACTACGATTAGCTAACTACAAGTAACCAACACAACATAAACTCAAACCAGCAAGTTCAAGACCTGTGGGAATTGAACCCACAGTTCCACTCTATATTCAACAACCCTGGAGCTACGGGAATTTAACCCGCAGTCCCATATCAGTATCTCTAGGTCTCCAGGAATCGAACCCGTAGCCCGTATCTCAATATCTCAGGATGTGTCTCAATATCTTAGGATCTCTGGGAATCGAACCTGCAGTCCATATCTCAATAATACATCAATAAACTTCGGATCTCCGGGAATCGAACCCGCATCCCTTGGATCTCCAGAAATCGAACCCGCAGTCCACAAACAATACCACTCTGGGTCTCTGAGAATCGAACCCACAACCCTGGGATCTCCGGGAATCGAACCCGCAGTCCACCAACACAAACAATAAAAGAAACGCACAGAGAAAATATAATATGCTTAATTACAACTTCACCAAAAACTAGTGCCGACAATTATCAAGAAGTTCAAGTAAGACAATTAGGCAATTAGACAGATAAATCCTATCAAATCATGCTTTCCTAACGAATCTCAGGTAAATGTCACAATTTAATCAACTAAGAACAGGAATATCACGAATTTGGACAATTCAAGTAAAGTGAGTTACAAAAACCAGCACATGTACACGCCCGTCACCTCGCGTACAAGGCTTTTCAACTATCACAAAATATCCTAGGGGTAAAGGTTCCCCCACACGAGGTTAGACAATCCACTTACCTCGACTCCGGTACAAAACCGCTAAGAGACAACCCTCTTGCCGCGAATATCGGCCTCCACAAGTGTAGAATCTGATAAAAATCAATAGAAATACATCTAAATAGGCCAATTGGGCATTACCCAATCGAAACAATTCAAAATACACCAAAAACCACAAGTTGCCAAAACCCGACTTTCGGTACGCTCCTCGAAAAATTACGAAAGTTATATATTCGGGTTCTTTATCTCAACACAAGTCCATGCATATAAAATTTACCAAAATCGGACTCCGTTTGCCCATTCAAATAAGTGATTCTCTATAATTTAGGCCTAGGGCTAAAACTCCCCATTAATCCTCCATTAACAGTGAAATACTCAAGGATTTCATGATAAAATAACGTAATTAGGCCATAAAATTTACCTCCGATGAATACCTGATGAATTCCCAGCAATTTCCCGTGAGTTTCGCTCTCCAAAACTCAAAAAATGGGGTTTTTGCGAATGAGCCCCGCGACTGGACTGTTCTGGACTTAAATTCATTGCCAGACATTTTTACTCGATGCGATCGCATGAACACTGTTGCGATCGCATAGAATGAATTTTGACCCTTCGCCAAACTACTCTATGCGATCGCATAGTCCTCAATGCGATTGCAATGCTACCAAAAATATACCTATGCGATCGCATACCCTGCTCCGCGATCGCATAGAACAAAAAGTTGGGCCAGGGGCCCCTACTCTATACACTATGCGATCGCATAGGACTATACGCGATCGCAGAGCACAACCTTCCAAAACTATGTGATCGCATAGCCTTGCTCTCGATCGCATATAACAAATACTTGGCCTCCTCAAAACCTCCTATGCGATTGCATCAGCCCATTGCGATCGCATAGAGCATTCGTCTGCAGCACATACCAGCAGTTAACAGTATTTCCAAAATGCATGAATTAGCCCGATTGGACCCCCGGATTCATCCCGAGACCCCCGGGACCCCAACGAAAACCACCAACCTACTCCAAAATACGATACGGACTTGTTCCAATCATAAGAATACGTCCTTAAACACAGAAAACATCGAATTATAGCAGATTCAAGCCTAAGTTTTCATGTAAACTTCCGAAACTCACATTCAACCAAAAACCCGACCAAACGACGACCGAATGACCTGAAAATTTGCAGACATATCCAAAATAACATAACAAAGCTACAGAAATTATCGGAATTCCATTTTAACCCCCGGATCAAAATCTCACCTATAGTTCGGATTCGCCAAAATTTCAAACTTCTGCATTTCAAGCCTAATTAAGCTACAGTCGTCCAAAATACATTCCGAATGCGCTCCCAACCCCAAAATCACCTAACAGAGCTAATGGAATCATCGGATTTCTGTTCCGAGGTCGTCTCAACACTGTTCCAAACATGGGTCATTTTCCAACTATAAAGCTCTCATTTAGGGACTAAGTGTCCCAAAACACTCCAAATTCCAGAACCGACCCTCCCGACAAACCACAATAGCAGAAATAAACTTAGAGGAACAATTAAATTGGGGATCGGGGCGTAAATTTCAAAAACGACCGGCCGGGTCGTTACAAGGTCCTACTTATATAGCATCGAATACTTCATTTATTTAGAGCTTTGTGAAGAAGGAATCTTACACTTTTGTAAGATTTATGTCTTTATTAAATGATTTGTTCTTGTATTTTAGTATGAGTAGCTAGTTTTAAATACTAAGGTTGTGGACCCTAGATGGGTGTAATGCTAATAGGACTACCGCATAGCCTATACACAGATACAGTAAATTGTATCCTTTAGCTTAAGGACTGGCGGTAATCCGCACAATCAATAAGGACTCAAGAGTCGAAAATATAGAAGAATTTTACCAAGCTTAATGACTGTATGGTAACCTTTTACCCGAGCAAGGGGCCTGTCTGGAACACACTAGTTATCTATACTAGCTCTTGTCTAACCATTCTGACCGTGATGAAGATGCCCTAACGCACTCAGCTTAGCGGGCTTAAAACACGGCTTGTTAAACGGAGCTAATAAAGATAGTAATGTACCCGACTGTACCACCATCTCAGAACCAAGTCAAAAATTCTTTATAAAATTCCTTTATATTTTGATAAGTCTAGATCTTTCATAGTAAACAAGTATAAGACGTTAGAAAACTAACATAGACATGAATATTCTTAGCCGGACATAGTCACGGCTTATAGAGAGGAGAAGGAGAAGACAGAAGAGATGAAGAACAAAAGTACCTTAGCCCTTTGGAGAATACGTATCACTGTATTCTTTCTTGAAAATAAAACTTTACAAAGAGAAAGAGATGTTTACAATAGAGAAGAGAGAGAGAGAGAGAGAGAGCTTTCAAGAAGAAAGGTATTTTCTTCCTTGCCTTCCTAATGAATGAAGGCTCCTATTTATAAAAGAAAAAAAGAATCTATCAATAGTAAAAAGTGGGTCCCTTATGTGGGCCCATACACAGTGTTTTTACTGTTTCTACTGTTTATGAATAGTAAGTAGGTCCCTCATGATGGCCTTTGCACAGTATATCTACTGTTCACCTGTCTTGTCAATGGGTCCGGCGGCTTTACTGTTTCTTTTTTCCGTCTTTTTCCACTGTTTGGAGGAAATTTTCCACCTTGCGGATCTCGTTATCAGATAATATTTTCTCAGTTTCCATCGGTTGAGAGTCTTGTAAATCTTCGTTGCTTGTTTCACTTTGCATTGATGAGTCAGACTTTTCAGTTTTATTAATAGTCTCTATCAAGTTTCTTTTAACTTCGTCCAGGTATTGCTGGATTAGTTCGGTTTTATCTCCTTCCTGAATAGAGATTCTTCGAGCAATATGCCTCACTGAACAGTCATCATATAAGATGGTTTTCTGAGACACCTCCGAGTATAACTGGATTTGTGACTTAATGGTGTCTAATAACTCTTGTCCATAAAGTTGCTTTGTTTTGGGATCAATTTTCATTAATTTATCCCAAAAATTATTGTAAAATACCCTGTATAAGCAAGGGATTTTTTCTTCGGTATAACCGAATTCTGGATTCCATTTATGAATCCAAGAGATTGAGAATTCAATAAAGAAATATAATTGATCTATACGTTCCAAAAAACATATATGATCTGCATAGTATAATTGGGTAAGAAATGGCGAAATCTTCGTCCATTCTTTGTATAACTTCAGAAATGGTTCAGGTAAAATATTTACCGTAGGGCCATGATATGACCACCAGTTTATAAACCAGTTTGGAATAGGTGCAGAGAATATCTTTGCACATATCTTGATAAACCAAGTATGCTTATGTCGATCATTATTGTAGTATAGCACTTTATCAAATGCTGTGATATAATCCCAATAGGTGAAACTCATAAGGGATTTGTTTAGACTTATCTGCCTTTCTTTCATGGTAGATATTCCCCATTCGTCAACAGATATTATCTGTTTGATAATAATCTTTGAGAAGCTATAAACATTCTCGGAAGTATTGTAACCAGAGAAGTGTTGAATCTCTGCACTACCCGTAGTTGTAAGGATAGTTTCATAATAAGATCGGGTTTTATATGATTCACCCGGATAATATAATCCATTAATAAGGTATCTCTGGAATATCTTCCACGGCTCGTCTTTTCTCTGAATTTCAGAGTTTTCCAAAAGAAATATCATTTCTTTCTTGAGCAATTTCTTATAGGATTTAGTATCTTCATCCTCTTTAGCGATTGAAGCAAATGTATCACTTTGCTTTTTGCTGGCTAAATATGCTTGTAAGTGCCCGTATAACGGACTGTCTTCTGGGATATCTTCCAGATGTATTGAAGAAGAAGAAGAAGATTCTTCTTGCTGGATAATTTTTGAATTTATCAATTGTTTTCTGCCCGATTGTATTACTGGGGAAGATGAGGATCCATATGACGATCCTTGATATGATCGATTTTGATAATTTGAGGATGATCGAGAGGGTGTTTTTCCCTTACCTCTTCCTCTGGTGGCCCAAGGAGGGTCCATTATGCACAGATAGTAAATCATTCAGAAAAGTAGAAATCTTCGTCACGGTATAACCAATTAAGATCCTGATTAGAAACATCAGAATAATCATGAATTGAAAATTCAAAATCATCGTCCATAATCGAAGTGATTACTTTATCAATAATAAGACTTTGTACGTCTTTATTTAAAGGAATCGCTCTTATAATGGAAATAAGAGTCTCATCGTTGAAGAAGTTGGTGTAATAACTCATTATTCAAGATATTCACGAGATAAAAAGTCAGGAAGAGAGTTATCAATTCCCTTTTTATAAACAATTTCAAAATCAAAAGGTGCTAGTTGAGCCTGCCATCTAGCAAACATGAGCTTAGAAACATCATGCTTAAAATCTTTGTCAAACATATATTTGACAGATTGGGCATCAATTTTTATTAAAAACTTATGATTGTACAAATCGTCTTGAAATTTTAAAACACATTTGACAATTGTCAACATTTTGTGGGCCACAGTAGCATATTTCTTCTGGGCATCGTTCCACTTTCCAGAGTGATATCTTATCAGATATTCTCTTTTATCAACGGGATTTATTTGTTTCAAAATCCCACCATAACCGATGTTGGATGCATCAGTCTCAACAATCTTTTGCCAAGTAGGATTGGCCAAAGTTAAGCAAGGTAAAGCTTTTACCCTTTGCTTAATATTTTGGACTATTTTTGTATGTAAATTAGTCCAAGGGCTGTTTGTAGGTCTTTTTTAGCCGGTCGTATAATGGGGCTAAATCACGCGACAAGTCTTTAATAAAAGGGGAGACATAATTAAGGCTTCCTAAGAACCTTTGTAATTGAGTTATATCAGTAATAATATCAGGAAATTTAGAAGCAAATTCAATTGCACGTTGTATAGGGGTTATCTTTCCCTGACAAATATTATGTCCTAAAAATCTAACATTAGTTTGAAATAAACTCATTTTTGGTTTAGAAATTACCAAACCATTTTGTATAACAATCTTTTTGAAAATATCAAGATGTTTGATATGTGTTTCAAAGGTTTTTGAATAAACCAAAATATCGTCAATATAAACAATGATGAAATCCAAATATGGATTAAAAATGTCATTCATGATTTTTTGAAATTCGGAAGGAGCATTTTTTAGACCAAATAGCATAACATTCCATTCATATTGACCAAAGGGAACATTAAAAGCAGTTCTATAAGTATGCTCTTTAAAAATTTGAATCTGCCAATAACCAGACTTTAAATCGAATTTTGAAAATATATTAGCATCATATAAACGAGAAAGAAGATCCCTTTTATTGGGGATCGGATACCTAATCCATTTTAAACTCTTATTAAGAGGTTTGTAATTGATAACTAATCGGGGAATTCCTCGTTCTTTTTCTGCCAGCATTATTAACGTAAAATGCCGAACAAGACCAAGGGGATTTTGAGGGCTTTATCGGACCTCTTTGTAAGAGACTATCAATCTCAGTTTTACAAAAGGCGACCAATTCTGAATTCATCTGGCATGGTCGAGATTTTGTAGGAATATTATCCTCAGAAAAAGTATCTTCGTAAGGAAGAGTAACAATATGCTTTTTCCGGTTCCAAAAAGCACTAGGATGATCGGCACAAATATCAATAGCCAATTTTTTAGAAATCAAATTGATTTTTTCTTTTGTTTTAGCAGAATTTATTGTATCAAATATGTTCATGCTAAATAGTTCTAATTGCAAAGAATCTACATGCTTTTGTTTCATGTCAATTAAAGCATTGATATCACGAGTTACGGGATTTGTAACAAAAGAATAATAAATATTTTTATTATTATAAGTAGCATTAAAACCTTTTGCATCAATATTGGTAAAAGGATAAACAGCGTTTATAAAAGGAGTTCCTAAAATAATAGGAGGATATAACTGATTTTTAACCAGAAAAAAGAAGTGAGGAATGCAAACTTTATTTTGACAAATATGCGTGTTAGGCAGTTTATACTTTATATCTAAAGCATGGCCAGAAGCAGATTTAACCATATGAGTAGTTTTTTGAAAATATTTATTGGGAACTAATCCCTCTTGGATGCAACTAACATCTGCACCACTATCAATCATAGCAACACCAGAAATTGTGAAATCGTTACTAACGAGAATAGTACAATTAATGTACCATTTATGAGCAGTCACTATTTGCATCATTCCTAGAAACATATCTTTAGCAGGACTGATATCTAGAGAATGAGGTTCCTTTTCTTCAGTAGCAGTATTTTTACCTTTATCGGTAGGTGACTGAACTAGAGAATTATAATTTTCTAGTTGAATAATCCGGTGATCATGAATCATTTGATTCTGTTTAAGAGATTTAATATCCCTTTTCAGATTTTCAATTTCCTCCTTTAGATCATTAAAAAAGGCATCGCGAGTCACATTGACTCTATTTTCTCATCGTCTATTGATTTCATCAATCGTATAAGGGGGAGTATACTCAATCCTTTTCTTGGAAAAGAAATCATTTGAAGACTCGGTAGTATTACTAGAGCTTGAAGCAAAATTAATAATTTTTTGACGAAGTTTATCGTCCGTAACTTCTTTTAAAAGATCTATGACATTTTCAGAAGAAATAGTTTGCACATTCAAATCTTGAAAAACAGCTTGTAATTTATAAAATTCATCATTTTCACAAGTACAAGCAGTGCTATTACAGGTTACACAGGAAGATATATCATGATCTTCATTAGTATCTAATTTAATCAAGTCAGCTTCGGATTCGTATTCGGAAGAATCTGAGATATAATCCGATTCAGATCCGGAAGTGTACAAAAGACCATAAACCTTGTTGTAAGATTCATTGTCTAACTCTAAAGCTTTAAGTTTCTGAAGCTTACAATTTGGAGCTATGTGGCCAAATTTTCCACATTTGTAACACTTAATGTTGGCAAGATCCCGTTTGGATCTATTTTTCGCAAATCTAGTAGATTTACGATGTGCCTTTCTAGTATCACGCTCTTCTTTCGATCTATATCTAGATCTTCTCTTTCGATAAGGCTTATCGGAATAATCAGCGTTATGACGCTTATAACTCTTTTTTCTTGAGTTATTAGGCATTCCAAACTTAGTACAGACGTCTCCTAATTGAGATTTTTCTTGGCGCCTAGTATTCTTAATTTGTTGAGCTAGATGTAGCTCATTACAAAGTTTTAACCCTTCTTGGGTACAAATTCCTACCAAATTACCATAGGTAAAGGTGTCATAGGGAATATGAGTATTATTTCCCCTTAGGGTATTTCTTACCCTTTCGGCGAACAAGGGGGAAGACCATCTATAAACTTTGCTTTCCAAAAATCGGTAGCATTCTCGGGTAATTCCATAACCCGACTAAGAAATGTATCTTTATACCAACGAAATTCGCTGAGATTTTTACATCTCGGACTATTTAAAAGAATACGAACATTTTCATTTTGGTTGGTAAATCTACCACTAAAATGCTCTAAAATATTCAAGATAAGAGTATAGACTGCATCTTCTCTATCTGCAGCAAGGGGAAGACCTAGGTTATCAAAACCCGCTTCTTTGGCTTTGGCTTCCATGATTGAAGCCTTTTGAGGGGAAGTAAGATTATTATCCCACTAGCCACGAAGTTGGCCAGTAAAGCCAGCGATTATCATTTTAGCAATAGTTTTATCTGTATTGCCAGTAGCTTTACAGATCGTGGAATACATTAGTATTCTATGAACAAAGATAGTTAACTGTCTATCGGTTAAACCATCGAGATTCCATTCGTAAATATGAGTACCACTATAAGACGTATTAGTCTGATTCGAGTCACGTTCTTCAATTAAGACATCTTGAGGAGTAGGTCGAGAATAATAAAAATTTGTCATTCTCGGATTATCACCATACCTACTATTTGGCTTAATCAAACCTCTAGATCCTTTGAGTTTATTAAACTCTGACCAAATTTCTTCTTTATAGTCAGAAGTGGACTCTATTCTATCAACAAAGTCATTTGAAAGATTTAACGGTTTAAGATCGAGATTAGCAAATTTCTCATTGAGAAGGTCTTCAAGAGTTTTAAATGTAGAAGACTTAAAATCCGTAATCTCAGGAGGACGCTGAATATGAGTTGGAACAGTTTGACTATTTGAAGTCGAAGTAACACTGGAAGTAGGTGTTACCTCAATAGTAGTCTTTTTACTCATATTCTTTATCAAAACAGTAAGCTTATCAAGCTTTTGATCAAGAGAACTAATATGTTCTCCTAAAACTTTAACATAAAGGCTCAAATAATTATTTTGAGAAAAGAGATTATTAATCTCGTTAATACTAACTTGCCCGACATTTTTTTCAATAAATTTTTGAAAAGCAGAAAATGTTATACCAGTACTATTTGGTAAAACAAACGGGGCTTGAGGAGGATATACAGTGGTAACAATCTTACCATCGCTTTCATGATAAGAACGTGTTAGTACCTTAATGTAATAAGGCAAATAAGTGGTTATAAACCAGGGAACAAAATATATGATTTGATTATGCAAAGCACAAGTTTCATAGAATTCTTGCGAAATACAATTTAAATCATTTTCACTATAAGTGTCAAAAAACCAAGTTTTAAACTGGTTCCATTTTTTATCAGAAAATTCTTTTTGAATAAACTTTCTTGCCGGAGAACCCGGACTAAAATCAATTTGGTGTGGAATCATTAAGTACTATCTAGGTCAAAATCCATTTCGGATGGGGAAGGAATTGTAACGACCCAGCCCGTCTTTACGGGAATTACCACCCCGTTACCTTGCATTTACATATATTATGCTTTTAAAACAGTATTAGAGTATATCGGGTGAGTTAGGAGGGATTTGGATTGAAAATGAAACAAATAGCATGTTTGAAGAAAGCTTGAATATGAAAAGTCAACCAAGAGTTGACTATTGAGTTAGAGTGCTCGGAATTGGATTCTGATGATTCGGATAGTTCCGGGAGGTGATTTGTGACTTAGGGGAGCGATCGGAATTGAATTTGGAGGCCCGGTGTAGAAATAGGCTTGAATTGGCTAAGGTTGAATTTTGGCAAAATCCGAACGGTAGGTGATATTTTGATCCGGGAGTCGGAATGGAATTCCGACAGTTGCAGTAGCTTCGTTAGGTGATTTTGGATGTGCCTGCAAAATTTCAGGTCATTCGGACGTCGTTTGGTCGGGTTTTTGATTGAATGTGCAATTTGGAATGTTTTAAGGAATTTAGGCTTGAATTCGATGCAAATTATGAGTTTTGATGTTGTTAGACGTGTTTTGAGGATTGGAGCAAGTTCGAATAAGGTATTAAGATGTGTTGGTATGTTTGGATGAGGTCCGGGGGGCCTCGGGGTGTTTTCGGATGGTTAAACGGAAGAAAATCATGGAAATTGCAGGTTGAAGAGTTCTGGTTCTGTCATTTTCGCTCCTGCGGAAATATGGTCGCAGGAGCGAGTCCGCAGAAGCGGATATTGGAGCGCAGAAGCGCTTGTGATCGCTGAAGCGGAAAGGAGCCCGCAGGTGCGGCACCGCTGAAGCGGATGTTGAGCCGCAGAAGCGGCCAAGGGCTATGGGGGAAATATCGCAGAAGCGGAAGGCTAGCCGCTTAGGCGAGTCCGCAGAAGCGGACGCCTAGACGCAGAAGCGGGAAAACCCGCAGGAGCGGGAAAAGCTTCGCAGAAGCGGACGCGCAGAGGCGGTCCGTATATCGCAGAAGCGGATTTGGCCGGCTAGGCCTGGAACCGCTGAAGCGACCCTTTGGTCGCGGATACGGAAGCGTAGAAGCGGAAAATGTTCCGCAGAAGCGAAAATCGCTGTAAGTAAGTGTATCCAGAAGTTAGAAAAATTTCAGAAACATTTTAACATTTGGGGGTCTCGGCTTAAGGGCGATTTTGGGCGATTTTGAGGAGGAAATCAAGGGAAATCATCAGGTAATCAACTATGAACTCATACTATGATTAGAATTGGTAATATTATGTAATTATATCATGAAAATGGAGGAATTTGGGGTAATTTATGGAGGATTTAGCCCTAGTCTTGGACTTTAGAAAATCAAGGTTTTGAATGGGCAAATGGAGTCCGAATTTGGTAAAGTTGATATGCTTAGACTCGTATTGAGACGAGGGTTCCGGAAATGTGAATTTCGTAAATTTTCGGAATGTGGGCCGGGGCTCGGGTTTTGACAACTTTGGGAATTTTGATGTAAATTGAGTTGTATTGATTGGGTGTCGTCCCATTGGCCTAAATTGTTGTATTTTACTGTATTTGATCAGATTCTACGCGTGCGGAGCTTGATTCTCGTGGCAAGGGCATTGCGGAATAGTCGTCGCGCTGTATTGAGGTGAGTAATAGATGTGGGTGATGACCGGCGGGTTCGAAACCCCGGTATACCACTTTGTGACGCTGTATAGCGGCGAGACACGCACACTCTTGAGAGTGCGGGGTCGATCATGAACTGGAGACTACATATTAGTCCAACCTGTTGATATTGTATTATTGGCTATTCTAGAGCCGTCGAACCTCCTTCTCGGATGGTTGCATATATGTATATATATATTGTGATAATGGCCACTCTTGAGCCGAGGAACCCCTTCTTGGGCGGTTGAGTATACATGTGGGCCGTGAGCCGGTTATTGGATCCCGCGAGGATCGTTATCATTGTCTTATCATATAGACATGCTAGTTTACTACTAGTCCGCAACTATTTTTGTTATTATGCTAATTCCAATCTCTGGAACTTGATATTACTGTTTTCCAACTGAAAAATGATAAAAGAGTTTTCAAAAACTACTTTTGAGCTTGCGAGGCTGTATCTGCATATTAGCCGACTAGTAGTGGATCGGGCTGCGCGCCGCAGCGAGATATATGTTGGATCGGACTGCACGCCGCAGGAATATCTCTATGAGATGTGCTTGGGCTGTAGGAGCCCCTCCGGAGTCTGAACCCCCACAGTGAGCACGGGTACCCAAAAATTGGAGTCGGGCTACACGCCGTAGCGGTCATATCATGCATTGCATTGCATTTAGCTACATCTGCTAGCTGTTATGCTATTTATTGGTATTTGTTGGAACAGGTACAGTGAAGATTGATTCTATGACAGGGTAGCTGATTATAGTTTTACATAGTGCTTTATTGCGGATTTCTTATCTGCGTTGTCTTACCCTTGTTTATTACCACTGAGTCTGGCGGTACTCATTTTACTCCCTGCACCTTGTGTGCAGATCCAGGTACCTCTCAGCAGTGATCCAGTAGCTGTGCGAGGCGACGTTTGTGGATATTCGAGGTAGCTGCAGAGTCCGCAGGACCCGATATTCCTTCCTACTTGTCTTTGGATTTTGTATTGACATTTCTTTCCGCACTTGGTATTTTGTAAACCTTTATACACTCATGTTCAGTAGAGGCTCATGACTCTTGACCCTTGGTCTATGGGAGTTGATGTATTATGGGACTTGGTTCCCCGTTTTCGTTACATGCATCGCTGTTATTTCTTGAATTAATTTGCTTAAATGGGTTAAAGAGAGCTTCTAGCTCCGTTATTGTTATTAATTGGTCAGGCTGGCTTAGCAATGTGCTGGGCGCCATCACGATCGGATTTGGGGTCGTGACAAGTTGGTATCAGAGCCTAGGTTTACTAGGCCTCGTGAGTCTTGAGCCGGTTGGTAGAGTCTTGTGGATCGGTACGGGGACGCCTGTACTTATCCTCGGGAGGTTGCGAACCTTTAGGAAACACTTCAATTTTCTTGAACTCTGTCGTGCGATCTTGTTGTTCTGAGAACTGAACTTCTATATTATATTCTCTCGCAGATGGCGAGAACGCGAGCATCGGGACGAGGTGGACGACCTCCGTTGCCACCTGTTAGAGGCCGTGGGTGCGGTCGTGCTAGAGGTAGAGGTAGGGCAGCTGAGGCAGTAGCAGCTGACCCTCCTGTTATACCAGTTCAGGAGCAGCACCTCTCATATGGCAGCAGTTCTCTACTCTCTTTCTAGAGAAATATGTACCTGAGACTCGTCGCGAGGAGCTACGTCGCCAGTTCGAGTGGTTGGTTCAGGGCGACATGTCTGTGACCCAGTATGAGCTCAGATTCACACAGTTGGCTAGGCATGCCACATGGATGATCCCTACTGATAGGGAGAGGATTAGGAGGTTCATTGATGGCGGTCCCCGCTCAGGTGGTTGCACCGGTTATTCCTCCAGCTGCACCAGCTCCAGCTCCAGAGCATATGGTTCAGGTTATGCCCGAGGACGAGCAGCGTCGTCTTGAGAGGTTTGGTAGACTTCAGCCACCCCATTTCAGTGGCGTTGAGGGCGAGGATGCCCAAGGTTTCTTGGATAAGTGTCAGAAGATGCTGCGTACGGCTGGTATTCTTGAGTCCAGCGGAGTTTCATTTACTACATTTCAGTTTACCGGTCCTGCATTTGATTGGTGGGAGGAGTTTGAGAGGCGTAGGCCTGCAAGAGCAGCACCTCTCACATGGCAGCAGTTCTCTACTCTCTTTCTAGAGAAATATGTACCTCGGTCTCGTCGCGAGGAGCTACGTCGCCGGTTCGAGTGGTTGATTCAGGGCGACATGTCTGTGACTCAGTATGAGCTTAGATTCACTCAGTTGGCTAGGCATGCCACATGGATGATCCCCACTGATAGGGAGAGGATCAGGAGGTTCATTGATGGCCTCAACTACTCTATCCGTATTCTTATGACCGGCGAGCGAGTTCTGTCATCATCGTTTGAGCAGGTTGCTGATATGGCACGCTCCGTTGAGGCGGATCGTCGCCGAGAGAGAGAGGAGCGGGAGGCCAAGAGGCCTCGTGGTTCCGGTAGTTTCGGTGGTGCTCCATCTAGAGGGCATTCTCAGCAGGAGCAGAGGTCGCTCGTCTAGACCTTCTCATTCGGGCCGCCCGGAGCGGAGCGGAGGTTCTTATGGTCGTGGTCGACGGGGGTTTCGGCGGGGTCGGTCATCGGCTTGGTGCCCTCCCGGCCCGAGTGCGGCATCTGCTTCTCCGGCACCGGTGCATGTTGTGAGTGTGGTGAGTTTGGCCACATGAGGAGACATTGCCCTCGACTACGTAGGGGCGGGACTCAGCAGAGGGATCAGCCCTCCCCTTCGAGCACCATCTCGGTCCAGTAGAGGTGGAGGTCGGTCTTCTCGTGGACGCCCGGGGGCGAGGAGAGATCCGGTGGAGGCCGGGCACGATTCTATGCACTTCCTGACGGGCGTGATGCGGTTGCCTCCGATGCTCGTGATTACGGGTATCATTTACGTACGTCGCGGAGATGCCTCGTTCTATTTGATCCGGGGTCCACATATTCTTACGTGTCCTCTTATTTTGCACATCATTTGGGTGCGACTCGTGGTATTCTTGATTTACTCGTTCATGTATCCACCCCGTGGGTGATACGATTGTTGTGGATCATGTCTATAGATCCTGTGTTATATCTATTGGGGGTCCGGAGACCCAGGCGGATTTGTTATTGTTGGGTATGGTGGACTTTGATGTTATATTGGGTATGGACTGGTTGTCTCCGTATCATGCTATATTGGACTGTCATGCTAAGACAATTACGTTGGCCATTCCTGGTATTTCTCAGATTGAGTGGCGGGGTTCGGCCGATTTCGTCCCTAGCCGTGTTATTTCGTTCTTAAAAGCTCAGAAGATGGTGGAAAAAGGGTGTTTATCGTACTTAGCTTTTGTGAGAGATATGGGAGCTGAGTCTCCTAGCATTGATTCTGTACCTGTTGTGAGGGATTTCCCGGATGTATTCCCTTCAGACCTGCCGGGCATGCCGCCGGACAGGGATATTGATTTTGGCATTGACTTGGTGCCGGGCACTCAGCCCATTTCTATTCCTCCGTATCGGATGGCACCAGCTGAGTTGAAGGAATTGAAAGAGCAGCTTCAGGAACTCCTAGATAAGGGGTTTATTTGGCCGAGTGTGTCGCCGTGGGGTGCACCAGTCCTGTTTGTTAAGAAGAAGGACGGATCTATGAGGATGTGTATTGACTATAGGCAGCTAAACAAAGCAACAGTGAAGAATAAGTATCCTCTGCCTCGTATTGATGATTTATTTGATCAGCTCCAGGGAGCTAGGGTGTTCTCGAAGATTGATCTTCGTTCAGGCTACCATCAGCTGAAGATTAGAGAGACTGACATTATGAAAACTGCATTCCGGACCGGATATGGTCACTATGAGTTCCTTGTGATGTCGTTTGGGCTGACCAACGCTCCAGCAGCATTTATGCATCTGATGAACAGTGTGTTCAGGCCTTATTTGATTCATTTGTGATCGTATTCATTGATGACATACTAGTCTACTCTCGTAGCCAGGAGGAGCATGCTCGGCACTTGAGCATGGTGTTACAGAGATTGAGAGAGGAGAAGCTGTATGCCAAGTTCTCCAAATGTGAGTTCCGGCTTGAGTCCGTGGCATTCTTAGGGCACGTGGTGTCCTGTGATGGTATTCAAGTAGATCCGAGGAAGGTCGAGGCAGTGCAGAGTTGGCCCAGACCGACCTCAGTTACTGAGATCCGTAGCTTTCTGGGATTGGCAGGGTATTATCGCCGATTCGTTCAGGGGTTCTCTTCTATTGCTTCACCCTTGACTAGATTGACTCAGAAGGGTGTTCCTTTCTTATGGTCCGAGGAGTGCGAGGAGAGCTTTCGGAAGCTCAAGACAGCACTGACCACAACACCAGTCTTGATTCTGCCGTCAGCTTCAGGTTCTTATACTGTATATTGTGATGCCTCGGGAGTGGGCATTGGTTGTGTGTTGATGCAGGAGGGTAGGGTCATTGCTTATGCTTCTCGTCAGCTAAAGCCCCACGAGAAAACTATCCTGTTCACGATTTGGAATTAGCTGCTATTGTTCATGCCTTGAAGATTTGGAGGCATTATCTATATGGTGTATCTTGTGATGTATATACAGACCACCGTAGCCTTCAGCATTTGTTTAAGCAGAAAGATCTAAATTTGAGACAGCGGAGATGGCTTGAGTTGCTTAAAGACTATGATATTACTATCTTGTATCATCCCGGGAAAGCCAATGTAGTGGCTGATGCATTGAGCCGGAAGGCTATTAGTATGGGTAGTTTGGCGTATATTCCAGTTGGGGAGAGACCCCTAGCAGTTGATGTTCAGGCGTTAGCTAATCGGATGGTAAGGCTGGATATTTCTGAGCCCAATCGGGTGATGGCTTATGTAGTAGCTCGTTCTTCTTTATATGATCGTATTCGAGAGCGCCAGTATGATGATCCACACTTACTTGTCCTTAAGGACAGAGTTCAGCATGATGATGCTAGGGATGTCACTATTGATAGTGATGGTGTGTTGCGGATGCGGGGCCGGATATGCGTGCCCAATGTTGACGGCCTTCGTGAATTGATATTGGAGGAAGCCCATAGCTCGCGGTATTCTATTCATCCAGGAGCCGCGAATATGTATCAGGATTTGAAGCAGCATTACTGGTGGAGAAAGATGAAGAAAGATATTGTGAGCCATGTGGCTCGGTGTCTAAACTGTCAGCAGGTCAAGTATGAGCATCGGAGACCTGGTGGTGTATTCCGACGTATTGATATTCCGGAGTGGAAGTGGGAAAGAATAACTATGGACTTTGTTAGTGGACTCCCTCGGACGGCGAGGAAGTTTGATTCAGTTTGGGTGATTGTGGATAGGTTGACTAAGTCAGCTCACTTCATCCCAGTGTGTACTACCTATACCTCGGAGCGGTTGGCAGAGATATTCATCCGTGAGATAGTGAGATTGCATGGAGTTCCTATTTCCATTATATCGGACAGAGGTACCCAGTTCACATCTCAGTTCTGGAGGACATTTCAGCGAGAGTTGGGGTCACAGGTAGAGTTGAGCACAGCATTTCATCCACAGACGGATGGGCAGTCTGAGCGTACTATTCGGATATTGGAGGACATGTTGCGTGCTTGTGTCATTGATTTTGGTGGTTCATGGGCTGATTATTTGCCTTTGGCGGAGTTTGCTTACAATAATAGCTATCAGTCCAGCATTCAGATGGCGCCGTATGAAGCTTTATATGGGAGGCGGTGTAGGTCTCCGGTTGGTTGGTTCGAGCCCGGCGAGGCTAGGTTGTTAGGGACAGAGTTAGTCCAAGATGCCTTAGATAAGGTGAAGGTGATTCGGGAGAGACTTCGCACAGCTCAGTCGCGTCAGAAGAGTTATGCAGACCGGAAGGTCCGAGATGTGTCTTATTCGGTAGGTGAGAAGGTGTTGCTGAAAGTTTCGCCTATGAAGGGTGTTATGAGGTTTGGAAAGAAAGGGAAGTTGAGCCCAAGGTTTATTGGACCTTTTGAGGTGCTTAGGAAAGTTGGGGAGGTGGCTTATATGCTTGCTTTGCCACCCCGTTTGTCGGGAGTTCACCCGGTGTTCCATGTATCTATGCTCCGGAAGTATGTCGGAGACCCGTCTCATGTGTTGGACTTCAGCACGATACGGCTAGATGAGGATTTGACTTATGATGTGGAACCAGTAGCCATTTTGGGTCGACAGGTTCGTAAGCTGAGATCTAAGGATATAGCTTCAGTGAAAGTGCAGTGGAGAGGTCGTCCTGTGGAGGAAGCAACTTGGGAGACCGAGCAGGAAATGCGGAGCAGATATCCACACTTATTTGATGCTCCAGGTATGTTTCTTAACTCGCTCGCGGACGAGCGTTTGTTTAAGTTGGGGAGAATGTAACGACCCGGCCCGTCGTTACGGGAATTACCACCCCGTTACCTTGCATTTACATATATTATGCTTTTAAAACAGTATTAGAGTATATCGGGTGAGTTAGGAGGGATTTGGATTGAAAATGAAACAAATAGCATGTTTGAAGAAAGCTTGAATATGAAAAGTCAACCAAGAGTTGACTATTGAGTTAGAGTGCTCGGAATCGGATTCTGATGATTCGGTTAGTTCCGGGAGGTGATTTGTGACTTAGGGGAGCGATCGGAATTGAATTTGGAGGCCGGTGTAGAAATAGGCTTGAATTGGCTAAGGTTGAATTTTGGCGAAATCCGAACGGTAGGTGATATTTTGATCCGGGAGTCGGAATGGAATTCCGACAGTTGCAATAGCTTCGTTAGGTGATTTTGGATGTGCCTGCAAAATTTCAGGTCATTCGGACGTCGTTTGGTCGGGTTTTTGATTGAATGTGCAATTTGGAATGTTTTAAGGAATTTAGGCTTGAATTCGATGCAAATTATGAGTTTTGATGTTGTTAGACGTGTTTTGAGGATTGGAGCAAGTTCGAATAAGGTATTAAGATGTGTTGGTATGTTTGGATGAGGTCCGGGGGCCTCGGGGTGTTTTCGGATGGTTAAACGGAAGAAAATCATGGAAATTGCAGGTTGAAGAGTTCTGGTTCTGTCATTTTCGCTCCTGCGGAATTTTGGTCGCAGGAGCGAGTCCGCAGAAGCGGATATTGGAGCGCAGAAGCGCTTGTGATCGCCGAAGCGGAAAGGAGCCCGCAGGTGCGGCACCGCTGAAGCGGATGTTGAGCCGCGAAGCGGAACTCTATCCGCTGAGGCGGAATCGCAGAAGCAGAGGTGAGTTGCAGGGGCGGAAATTGGGTCCTTGCGTTGAACCGCAGAAGCGGTTGGTAGGTCGCAGAAGCGGACGCGCGGAAGTGGTCCTTGCTCGCAGAAGCGGGATTGGCTGGCTAGGTCTGGAATCGCAGAAGCGACCAGTTGGTCGCGGATACGGGCTCGCAGGAGCGGAATTTTGTCCGCAGAAGCAGAAATCACAGAAGGATTAATAATATCAGAAGTTAGAAATTTCAGAAACATTTTAACATTTGGGGGTCTCGGCTTAAGGGCGATTTTGGGCGATTTTGAGGAGGAAATCAAGGGAAATCATCAGGTAATCAACTATGAACTCATACTATGATTAGAATTGGTAATATTATGTAATTATATCATGAAAATGGAGGAATTTGGGGTAATTTATGGAGGATTTAGCCCTAGTCTTGGACTTTAGAAAATCAAGGTTTTGAATGGGCAAATGGAGTCCGAATTTGGTAAAATTGATATGCTTAGACTCGTATTGAGACGAGGGTTCCAGAAATGTGAATTTCGTAAATTTTCGGAATGTGGGCCCGGGGCTCGGGTTTTGACAACTTTGGGAATTTTGATGTAAATTGAGTTGTATTGATTGGGTGTCGTCCCATTGGCCTAAATTGTTGTATTTTACTGTATTTGATCAGATTCTACGCGTGCGGAGCTTGATTCTCGTGGCAAGGGCATTGCGGAATAGTCGTCGCGCTGTATTGAGGTGAGTAATAGATGTGGGTGATGACCGGCGGGTTCGAAACCCCGGTATACCACTTTGTGACGCTGTATAGCGGCGAGACACGCACACTCTTGAGAGTGCGGGGTCGATCATGAACTGGAGACTACATATTAGTCCAACCTGTTGATCTTGTATTATTGGCTATTCTAGAGCCGTCGAACCTCCTTCTCGGATGGTTGCATATTTGTATATATATATTGTGATAATGGCCACTCTTGAGCCGAGGAACCCCTTCTTGGGCGGTTGATTATACATGTGGGCCGTGAGCCAGTTATTGGATCCCGCGAGGATCGTTATCATTGTCTTATCATATAGACATGCTAGTTTACTACTAGTCCGCAGCTATTTTTGTTATTATGCAAATTCCAATCTCTGGAACTTGATATTAGTGTTTTCCAACTGAAAAATGATAAAAGAGTTTTCAAAAACTACTTTTGAGCATGCGAGGTTGTATCTGCATATTAGCTGACTAGTAGTGGATCGGGCTGCGCGCCGCAGCGAGATATATGTTGGATCGGACTGCACGCCGCAGGGATATCTCTATGAGATGTGCTTGGGCTGTAGGAGCCCCTCCGGAGTCTGAACCCCCACAGTGAGCACGTGTACCCAAAAATTGGAGTCGGGCTACACGCCGTAGCGGTCATATCATGCATTGCATTGCATTTAGCTACATCCTGCTAGCTGTTATGCTATTTATTGGTAATTGTTGGAACAGGTACAGTGAAGATTGATTCTATGACAGGGTAGCTGATTATAGCCTTACATAGTGCCTTATTGCGGATTTCTTATCTGCGCTGTCTTACCCTTGTTTATTACCACTGAGTCTGGCAGTACTCATTTTACTCCCCGCACCTTGTGTGCAGATCCAGGTACCTCTCAGCAGTGATCCAGTAGCTGTGCGAGGCGACATTTGTGGATATTCGAGGTAGCTGCAGAGTCCGCAGGACCCGATATTCCTTCTCACTGTTTCTTGATTTTGTATTAACTTTTCTTTCCGCACTTGGTATTTTGTAAACCCTTATACACTCATGTTCAGTAGAGGCTCATGACTCTTGACCCTTGGTCTATGGGAGTTGATGTATTATGGGACTTGGTTCCCCGTTTTCGTTACATGTATCGTTGTTATTTCTTGAATTAATTTGCTTAAATGGGTTAAAGAGAGCTTCTAGCTCCGTTATTGTTTGGTCAGGCTGGCTTAGCAATGTGCTGGGCGCCATCACGACCGGATTTGGGGTCGTGACAGGAATGTCCTTATCCGGGACATTTTTACTATCCTGGACAATATTTGTTTGAGGGTTGATTCGTACCTCTTCAACGTAGCTATTATTATCTCTACTGGAAATCGTATGCAGAGATGCGGCACTCTTTCGAGCTGGTCCATAGATCACCTTTTCTATAGGAGAGATATGTTGAATAGCCGGGAAATGGCTAGAAATTGACCTTCTGCTATTAACAGGGGTCTCGTTATCAAACTGGATACAAATCCTTCCATCAGGATTTTGAGTAATATGAGAATACTCGTCCCGAGAAACAACATTAGTAATCTGTTCGGGAGATATGACCGAATTTAAGGTCCAAGTGGTTGGAAAATTAATTTCTTCCCACTTAATAGGTCTCCTAGTGGTGACCTTTGATTTGGCAAAATTAGTTTCTACCAAAATCGTTTGATCGGATGTATCATATAACTTACATTTCGGATTTAAAGTAGACAATAATTTAAAATAAATTCTATAAGACAAACATATAAGTTCTGAACCCGGAGCATAGTTATAACCATGAGTTTTGACATTTAATGTCAAGGCATCAAGAATATTAACATCAGAAAGAGATAATTGTAAATTGGGTTGAGTATTGAAATATATTGGACCATAGGCAATGTTAGATTCAATCGAACCCATTACACACTGTCTAAAATTTAAATTTCTAGCATCTCTAAGAGTTGCTAGGAAAGTCTCTGGTAACCCTTTAAGGGTTAAAGGTTTAAAAGCAATTTGAACCATACCAATATGCAAATAATTATACATGTTTCTATAAGAAGAAATACCTCTCTTATTGAGTAAACGAATCGTCTGTTCAGATGAGTTTAGAGCTAAAGATTGCTCTGTCGTTTTAATCAACTGTTTATTAGATAGTTTATCAAACAAACCATAATCATAAATGGTTTTCATAGGGACTTTAGGAATAGTCCATTTATTCAATAAATCAAGATTAAGAGGTATATCTACCTCTTCTAATCTAGTACTTTTAGTACTAGTTTCTCCTGGATCCATGTTCAAATATTTCATGTCTATGCTAGATTCTTCACATCTAGTACTTTATTTACTATGAAAGCGCCTAGGCTCTGATACCATTAACAGGAATATTCATGTCTGTGTTAGTTTTCTAACGTCTTATACTTGTTTACTATGAAAGATCTAGACTTATCAAAATATAAAGGAATTTTATAAAGAATTTTTGACTTGGTTCTGAGATGGTTGGTACAGTCGGGTACATTAGTATCTTTATTAGCTCCGTTTAACAAGCCGTGTTTTAAGCCCGCTAAGCTGAGTGCGTTAGGGCATCTTCATCACGGTCAGAATGGTTAGACAAGAGCTAGAATAGATAATTAGTGTGTTCCAGACAGGCCCCTTGCTCGGGTAAAAGGTTACCATACAATCATTAAGCTTTGTAAAATTCTTCTATATTTTCGACTCTTGAGTCCTTATTGATTGTGCGGATTACCGCCAGTCCTTAAGCTAAAGGATACAATTTACTGTATCTGTGTATAGGCTACGCGGACTACCGCATGCCTATCCAGAGATCCTGTTAATGGTGATACTTATTCAATTCTTGTTCTTTATTTATGCTTGGTGTTGATAACATTAATCTATTCCATTTTATATTTTCTTTACTTGGAATAGTGAGTTAGGGTTTGGTAGAATTGAATATCAAGAACTCAAGACGTTTACTCTTGTTTAATAGAATCGCTTAGGAATAAGTGGGTTCTACTTGGCATAAATTAGTTATTCTTAATTTACACCTCTTTTATATTTGGAAAAATCATAAAGAAAAAATACTACTCAATTATTGGAAAGTATTAGTTTGCATATCAAAGGACCTTCCATTAGAAATATATCATATAAACACCGATAACATTACATTCCATTTACAAGGACACAACCTTGGTTTCCTGAATAATATTATTTACATCTCAAAGTTACAATTTTTTATCTCTTCAATTCACAATTATATCACTCTCTTATTAAAATTATAAGTCAAGTATCACAATAATCAAGTAACCTTTTCACGCTTATTCCCAGTGGTATTCGACCCCAACTTTGTTGGGTTACTATATTTGACTTTGATTGCCTTACATTATTTAACCAAAGTATAATTTTAGCGTATCAATAGTATAGTCGCAGATAGTTATAGGAATATTCTAGGTCAATCATATAATCTGTCAGTATATATGTATACCATATGGTACAATAAGTCTTTTTTGTTACTTATACTTTTATTATTTTTTAATATTTTATTATCATTTCTACTGATATTTAGTGAATTAGATCAAGTGACAACTCATATTATTCACTTTAATAATTGAATATTTAAAAAAGAAAAAAAAAGACAAAATGTATTATACTAGTTATATTTGAAAAAAGGTGAATAAATACTTACGATATTGGCTATTTTTCTTATTGTATAAAAATAATAATAAAATAGTGAAAACAGTAAATGAAGTTAGATTATGAAGAGAAAAAGAAGTTAAATAAATTTAGAAAAGGATAAAAGAAAAAAATAATAAGAAAATAAATGAGAAAATAGAAAAGGAGAAAAGAAAGAAAAAAAGGAGAAAGAAAAGCAGAGTAATAAAAAAGAATTGGAGAAAAAAGAAAATATTCTTGTATTGGAAAAAATTGAGTTTACATAATAAAGTAGTATGGAGATGATGTATCGTGACACGTAGACTGGTCAAAGAATTACAACTAACCAATAGGCACAAGTGGCAATGGATACGAGCAAAGGCAAAGGAAGAGGCGCATGCGGCTATTCAAAGAATTCTGCGCCCGTACCTTTTCAAGACATTTAAGTTCAAGAATCAAGAAAAATCAAGGGAATGAATATGCCAACACATGAGAGTCCAAATACAGTAATAAGTATTAAATGCTAAAAATTAAAGAATCTGTCTTAAATATAATGATTATGTAACGTAACATTCAATATCATTAATTGCCCATTATAGCCTTATTATGATAAAGGCAAGACACATATCTCAAAATTACCTTTAAAAACGAGAGGGCTAAACAATTGTAAGGACACAAAACACTATCTGAATATACTCTGGCTTACTTGTTTTTCTTGATTATATTCTTGTTATCCAAATTTCTTTCTCTTATTTATTCTTGCTATTATCAGTAACCTGAGTTCTTCTAAATTATTGCTTTAGTCAAAATTCTATTTTTTGGTTATATAATTCTCCACAAAAACTACTATGGATACGTAATATAACTAGTTTGATGGGTAGAAAAATAAATGGAAAGACAAGGATAAATAGGTTTTTTTTTTTTTTTTTTTGGATAACTGTATCATTCTCACTTTTATTTTTTTGACAAAGTTCAAACAGATGCAAATTAAACACAAGATCTTCGCAAGTTCTAATATGATAAAAATAATTTGTTTTTGTGGTTGATTCATATAAAAATTTCATATAGTTGTTATATGTAAAAAGAAATTATTTATCACGTGAAACAGATTAAAAAATATTTTGTAACTTTATTGGAAAAAATGGTTAAAGTGCCAAGGAAACCCAGTTCATTTGTGAAGTTGACAAATTGAAAATTTTCACGTGGGTTCACACTCAATAATTGAATTTATTTTGCCACGATGGTGGGTGGTCAATAAATTATTAAAATGGCCTGCCTCTTTTGGGGCAAATGATAGCTATGTTATTTTTGTCTTATTTATTAGCATTCTATTATTAGTAACGTGAGTAATGATTTTTTTTCTTTCTTATCTTTGTTTTTCCTCCATAGTAGGTGGACATAGGACGTTTGTTGGTGACCAAGAAAACCTCAAACACAGACATTAGTGTAACTATATGTTACTTTTCTAAAGTTATAGCCTTAGCCAAACGAGACATCCGTTAAAGATTCATATAGGTAGTAAGCATCATTTGCTATCTGCTTCTTGAACAAGAATGAATCAAAAAAGATAATTGCAATATTGAATAAAGAATTAAAAGATGCCAAATATGTTGGTGAAGTAGTAGGACTTTCATCCAAGATGATCAAACTAATAGGGACCCTAAAACATAAAAAGATCACCAAATTGAAAAATATAAAAGGTGTTTTTTTTTTCCAGCCCTGAAGGAAAAGATCAAGTAGGAGTTGGGGAAAGAAGCTGTAATATAGTTGAATCGAGTTTGCCGAAAGATAGTCTATTATTAGATCTTGAACTTGAGAAGTTGAGATCTACACGGAATAAACATAAGTAAACTTAACCGTAACATAATGTCCATCAATTTTACTCCCACTGCTACAAAAGATTGACACTATTTCGTTATTTGTAAGTTTTAAAAAATTGACAATTTTTATACGGGTAAAATCAAGGATAACATACATTCCGATTCGATGAATAAAACAAAGTGAGGGCATGAACATACGAGACTGAAATCGAAGCTAGGAACTCTATGTGTCGGGCCTCGTGAAAAGTTAATGAAGTGCTAACCATCAGACCTCATAAAATAGCGCACCCTGGATTCAGGACAAGTCCTGAAACTTCAGAAAGCAGAATGAACGGCTGTACGTGACGGTTAGATGGCCGTGAAATCAGCAACAAACAAGATATCACATCGCGAATCTCACACGATGGCGGTTACGGATCAGTAATTAATGAGAAATATTTTTAGCTTTTTTATACTTGCACTTGGGATGAAACTCTCTTACTATATAAAGAAATGTTTTTTTCTTTCTTTGAGGGCACACGGTGACACGCAAACCAAGTCAATACAAATTCATTTTTCTGCTTTCTAGCTGTTGTAAAGTTCTTAATTCACTATTTGTTCTTCATTCAAAATTAGTTTCAAATTCATTTTGCCTTTAACTCGTTTATCTAATATTCTTGATTATCATGAGTGTTGAAACAATCCACATATATTTAAAACCACGTACAAATTTAATTGTTATCTGTTTTAAAGGTAAACATACCTTTTAATATTTCGTTAATAGGAAACTTCCCTTCTTTATTAAACTTTATCGAGTCAAACAAGGATAAGTTTTTTAAAAGGGAGGAAGTATTACTTGTAGAGTTGGATTAGCTAAGTGTAAAAGCTCTCCAATGTTCATTCAATCAAATGATGATTGATGAGATAGAGGAACAATTTCACATGTCACTTGGCACTTGAAGATGTGAATGAATCAAAAAAGCAGCGAAGAGTCGAAGGGAGGAGAGAAGCTTTTAGCCATTGTGCGTTTAGCCAAACTCCACTAAAGAATCGCAAAGGTAGAAGAGGAGAACCCTATTTAGCCTTTGCAAAAGTCCCCTCCATTGAATAATGGACTTTCACTTATTATTGATATGACCTTTTATTTATTACTATTATTATTTTTTGGGGCTCAGATTAGAGGTGGTGGCTATAGGGAAGTGTAGTGCAGTCAGACCAAATGACATAATTTAAAGTCAAGTTTCCTTAAATGGAATAACGTCCCCCTCTTGTAATGGCTGAAGTTGATAGTGTTTGCTTCTTTTAAGGTTAAATATCAGACAGAATATGTACCCTTTGGCCCTACTGTCATTCACATACTATTTTAATAACAAAATATCTTCCGAATAAATCCTGTTTATTCTCAAAATTGGATGGGGATTCGCCCATTGCATAATACATACATTTGAGAGCAATTTATTTGAAACGTGATCCTCCTTGTCAAGACATGGACAAATATTAGAAGCACAAATTATCCAGATAATAGTAACTAATGATGTTTAAGATGGTGAACTTGTATATATGTGAAATCTATGATCACATCAAAATGTCAACTCAATTAAAAAAAAAAAGACAGCCAAGTTTATTAAGTTTCGCTTATATAAGTGCGGATAACGGCGGGACCACAAAGTCTATTAAACTAGTGGCACCAAACTTCTTAATTTGAATATAATCTCTCTCTTCCATCTCATGCATCCAATTTATTTTTCGATTGAGTCGAAATTAGTAAAGAGGCGTGGCTAAATTAAAGGCACGTATCTTGTTAAAAGAAAAAAAGATATGATATGGATCAACAGTTTCAATGATATTCTAATCCATACCCAAAATTTGTTAGTGAATTTACTAATTAGTACATTAAGATTAATAAAGAATAAGGAGATGAATTTGATAATGTAAGTAATTCTATCTCAACTCTTTTTCTATGCATCTTTCTAATAGTACAAAGAAATTTATGACCAATTAATGAATCACATCAATTAGCACACTTTGCCAGACTCATTAGTTGAGGCTTCAATTTTATCGAAACTACACACTCAAAGGTCAAATGAGAAGGTGCTAGAATATTGGACTACTGTTAATAATACTGTTTGGCTCAAAAGATACTAATTACTTTATAAGCAAAAATAATCAAAATGAATCAAGGGTAAATCGTAACTGAAGATAATAAAATCTAGAGAAATGTATAATGTTTCTTGTTGATTCAATAACTTGGATATTCAAGAGAGAGGGAGAGAGAGGGAGAAAGAGAAGGAACTTGTTCAGATATCATCTGATGCCTAGTACACATTGGGATCCTCATTTATATAATAGGAGATTTTCCTTGAAATAATTAAATAATACAGAGATTGATCGCGTTCTTTCAAGGTGACGATGAGACCGATAATATACTTTATCCCGACATTCTTAGGTCGTACCATTAATCTGGTTAGCGTGTATTCGTTGGTCATTCCTACCAGCATGGAGACGCAGTGGGCAGAATTTGATCCTATATAGATAGTGCCTCCGTTCATCGGTGACGCATCAAGGTGTGTCCCCGATGGACGGAACCATAAACCTTGTTTTTGGGAGAATCTGACCATGCTTCAAGACGGTAGCATGAACGAGAGTGAACATTTGAATTTATTGAGATGCTGACGCGCAATCCTTTTCTTAGAGTGATGTCATCACACGCATGCATCATCATTACACGCCCGAGGAAGTGCAAAATGTATTTTAGTGCTTGGTTTCCCGTGCCTGTTTGAACTCAGCCTCATCGATTTCAACGCTACCCAACCCTATAATAGGGAAAGGATTTAACTTGATCCAACTTCCGATCATTTGCAAACATTTTCTGTAGGAAAGCACCCCTTTCTTCGAAACCCTACCGTTTCTAAAAAATAACATTTTCTGTAGTGTCGTACACCGCTTCCTAAACAGAAATTATGGCGAAATCCCGACGGGACAATAATTCGGGGGCTCATGAAAATATGCCATCCGATGTAACGCCTCCCTCCGGCGGCGATGAGGTAAAATGTGAAGATGACCTTACCCCTCGTTCCGTGGACAATATGCTACCGAAGCAACTTCTTGTTAGGAAGGACTCCCCTGCGCAACCTTGGGAGAAGTCTTAGTTAGTGCTAGATGAATTAGATGGTCTTTGCACGTCGTTCGGCATACCTGCTCATGTGGAGATAATCTCGGCGGAAACCGATTATGCAAACGTCCACAAATCGAGATATTGCGTGTTTTATGAGTATCCATTTTTAATCGGTTATGGTCTTCCCATCCTCCCTTTAGCGGAGGAGCTTTGCCGCTTTTATAACATGTGTTCATCTCAACTTACTACGTACACCTTAAAAGTTTGTATGATAATGTCTACATACACAGAGCTTGCTAGGTGCGAGATCTTCGTCCATCACCTTTTGTAGTTATTCGGCACCAGCTATCTAAGGGGCACTATTTTGCATTTGAAGAGCCATGGCTCGAAGGAACAGATCGTCAAGATAGATGACAAGGCTAACCGCGGTTATTGGTGTAGGTAATTCTTTATAAAAATGGAGCACCTGATGTCTAACCCCGTCGAGTTCCCAGAGCGGTAGAACTCAAAATGTAAGTATTTCCATCCGTCTTTTTGATCATACATGACCTTAATAGTTCTAGTCGTAGCATCGTAATGATGTTTTTTATTTTGCAGCAATGGCTCACGCACCCCGGTTCATCATTGATATCAGGTAGTAGGTAGCCAGTTTGCTGCCTTACGTAGAAGAAACCCGCACATAGCCCGAATTTCTTCAGCACTACGACCCCGTAGGCCCTTTAGGTGATTCTTCAACTTTCTAATCGGTCGTTTCTATAAAACTTCATCAATTGAACTATTCGCGTTGACAGGTAAAAATGTTCCTAAGAAGAAGACGACAGTATCGACCTCTGCTCAATCGGATATCGGCCCGCATGTTGAGGAGATGCTCTGTGGATCTGTCAAGGAGGGTGTGCCCGTAGTTCCTTTATAAGAGGTTACTCCTGTGGATGCGACTACGAATGAGGTGACGCCATCGATATCATCTTTGCAGTCTGCGGATGAGCCTTTTAAAGGCGAGGAGCTTGAGGAGAGAAAAAGGTGGAGGCTTGAAATGAGCAAGGTGGTGGCGACTGGGTATGAAAGAAGTAGCGTGCCTCGTCAAATGTCTAGACCTATTTTCATGGCTGACGCCATTCATTCGGGGAGGCCGGCCCATCAAGAGAGTGCTACTGTCGATGTCAGCTCAGTTTGTGTTGCTGAGGGTGGCTCGACATCTGTCGTTGGCAGGGATGCTGAGGGATCAGACCCTGAGATCCCCCAAGAAGATATAGACGGGCTTATGGAATGTCTCACGCATGTGGAGATGATAGCGAACAGGTCTAAACGCCAAAACATAATTTTGCGAGCTTATAATTTACTACAACACAGCGAGCAGACGTCATTAGAGATGACTTTATTATGTGTCGCCGCCGAGCACGAAATATTGAGAAATGTCAGTGATGCGGAGTTATCTCTAAAGGTCGCCGACATGGCGTTACAGGTAAATTTTTGTTCTTCCGCGTGTTGCGAAGTTGACTTTGATGTGTACTAAGTCATGTTTTCTCCTCAGATTTTTGTTTTGGAGTTGGAGAGAAGGCATTGCGAGTAGAGGAAGGTAACCATTTTCAATAAAATGGTGAAGAAGTATAAGAGGAGCCTATCCTAGCATTAGGCGGCGGTGGACCTTTACCAATAGGACCCCAAATTTTGGGTGTTCTGGGAAGGCCTTGAACAGAAGGAGGCGCAATTGAGGTGCATGGTGGCCGAGCTGGAGAAGAATGATAAGGAGTTAGTGAAGTATGTGGCTCGTAATAGTGAGCTGGAATCACTCCTCAAATTAAGGGAAGAGGAGTTGGAGTTTAGTCGGGGGTGGCGGTAGATGTTGCCGATTTGCACCGTAGGGTGGCGGTCTTGACTGCTGAACTCGAAGCCAAGGTGGAAGAGGTCGATGTTCTCATATGTACTGTTCCACCAATGCTTTGATATGTGGCTCGACCTTCTTTTCCCCAACTCTTGTCTGATGAGGATGTGTGTCATGATGCGTATGAGATATGGGTTTATGCGGAGGCAAGACTGGACGTATACAAGAAAATTCTTGCTATGGGTCGTGCTACCAAAGAGGAGGTTCAGGAGTAGTGGCGCGATGCTCGTGCCACTGGGGCAGCCTGCGAGTATAGTTCTGACTCCCCGGACCAGGGGGGATATGCTTCAGAGGATGTTAACCGGCTTGATTCCGACCCCTGGTTCAATGAAGCTTATCTCCTTAGTGGCGATGATCGATAAGGTGAACAGACGGGGTAATGGGCAAGATGGCGGGGCTCCTTGAAATTTGTATATGTTTTGCTTTTGGTAGAATGTAATGGGCGCCCTTTGCAGGATTGAATGTATATACTTTTTGTCATAATGTATGAATGACACTTTTGCTGTTATTCTTTTTGTGTTTTTTTTGGAACTTTGTCTCCACAGAGTCCATGTTGGTTTGTTTGTAGAAGATTTATCACTTCTTTGGGTGGCGCCGTGTAGGCTGTTTCGGGGGTGGTTCCCTAGGGCTAACCGCCATCGTAGATAAGTCGAAACCCGATCTTACTGAGTAAATACGACAAAATTTTAACCTTTGTTTAAATGTTGTTTGTCATAGTCGAGCTCGACTGACCTTAATGGCGATTGCCCTAGCCAATAGGATGTAACTTCAACTATCGTTGAAAAGTTACCCGTCGTCATCGAGTGGGGTCGATATGTAATGGCGATGGACCTAGCCAATAGGATGTAACTTCAACTGTCATTGAACTGTTATCCATTGTCGTCGAGCGGGATTGACGTTTAATGGCGATAGCCTTGGCCAATAGGATGTGACTTCAACTGTAGTTAAAGTGTTACCTATTGTCGTCGAGCGGGGTCGACGTCTAACGGTGATGGCCTTAGCTAATAGAATGTAACTTCAACTATCATTGAGGTGTTATCCATCATCATCGAGCGGGGTCGACGTTTAATGGCGATAGCCTTGGCCAGTAGGATTCAACTATCGTTGAAGTGTTATACATCATTGTCGAGCGGGGTCTACATTTAATGGCGATAGCCTTAGTCGTGTACACAATGGAGATGGTAGCCTTAGCTATTCATACAACGAAGATGGTGTCCTTAGCCGTTCATACAATGGAGATGGTGGCCTTAGCCGTTCATACAATGGAGATTCAACTAGGCTAGTCCCTTTATTATATCGACTTGGCGAGCCTGTCGAGTGGTCGATATAATAAACTTGTCCCTAGATACCTCCAAGTGTCCCCTCCGCCGCCTCATTAAAAACCTCTCTGAGAAAACCCAATTTGGACAAAACTTGGGTAAAGGATAAAGAGTACGACTCGGAAGACGCTCTTCAGAAATGGAAGTACTTGAGGTGGGCGACGTTCCAGTTGCTTTGGAGTGTTTTTCCTTCCATTGTTTCTAACTGGAATGCTCATTTGCTTGCTACTGCTGTGATTTTGTATGGTTCGTCCTAATTGGCACCCAATTTTCGTTCGTTAGGGTCTTTTGACTCCAGTGGTTTGGTTTTGAGGACGTAGTCACCCACTTTAAGTGGTCTTATTTTAGCTTTTTTATTGTAATACCTTTTGACGTGTTGCTTTTGAGCCATCATTCTTTTGTGGGCCATGTCCTTTAGCTCTTTGGCCTAGTCGAGGTCTTGAAGTCTATTCATGTCGTTATTTGCTCCACTGGTGTGTAAATACCTCAATCTTGGTTCTCCAATTTTGACGGGTATGATCACGTCGGTTTCGTAGACCTGTGAGTACGGTGTTTCTCCTGTGGTGGAGTTGGGCGAGGTTCGATATGCCCACAATAATTCTGGTAGTAGTTCGGGCCATAGCCCGTTGGCTTCTTCAAGTTTCTTCTTTAGTATGTTCAATATTATTTTGTTGGAAGATTCTGCTTGGCCGTTGGCGGCAGGGTGATACAGCATGGAGAGTGTTTGCTTGATGTGCGATTTCTTGAAGAACTCAGTTGTTTTTTTGCTGATGAATTGGGGGCCATTATAGTAGCTGATTCCTTTTGGGATGCCGAAACGACATATGATGTTTTCTATATGAAGGCGATGATTTCCTGTTTGCGTATCTGGGCATACGCACCTGTTTCTACCCACTTGAAAAAATAGTCAGTTAAAACTAACAGAAACCGTACCTTTCCTCATCCCCCTGGTAGGGGGACGATTATGTCCATCCCCACTAGATGAAGGGCCAAGGTGAGCTTACTGAGTGGAGGGGCTCTCCCAGTTGATGTATCATTTGGGCATACTGGCACTGTTCACACCTGCGGATGTGCTTTGCCACCTCTTTTTTCATAGTGGGCCAATAATAACCAGCTCGGATGATGCAACGGACGAGATCACAATTGCTGGTATGGGCACCACAGTGACCCTTGTGCACCTCTTCGAGTACTTGCTTTGTTTGGTGCTTCCCTAGGCACTTAGCGAGGGGTCCGCTAGGCCTTTTGTTGGGATCGTGATTTATTAGGTTATATCGGGCGACTTGTACGAGGAGTCTCTTGGCTACTTTTTTGTCGAGTGTGAGCCCCGTATTTGATGTCTAACTTCATACCTGCAACCAAAGCCTTATACTCAGCCTCATTGTTAGTCATCTGGTGCATCGTATGGACTAGCAAATTATTTTCCTGCAGGTACTTCGTGAATGAGTCCCGATCCTGATCCTGAGGCATTGGCGACATCGTTAGTGTGAATAGTCCAAAGGTTGATACAAGGGGAGGCACGAATGGCCTCCAGTTTTTCCTTCGGCAATATCTTTATGCTGAAATCAGCGACAAAGTCAGCAAATATCTGCGACTTGATGGCGTTTCTTGGGTGATAGGATATGTCGTGCTCGCTGAGCTCTATGGCCCATCCGGCGAGCCTACCAGACAACTCTGGCTTGTGTAGGATGCTTCTCAGGGGGAAGGTCATTATTACTTTTATGGGGTGGCACTGAAAATAGGGTCTAAGCTTTTGTGAAGCTACGACCAGTGCCAGGGCCAATTTCTCGAGGTATGGATATCGTGTCTCGGCATCCACTAGTGTTTTACTGATATAATAATAGGAGACTGCGTACCTTTGTTTTCGCTGACCAAGAATGCGCTGGCGGCGACATCAGATACCGCCAGATATACCAGCAAAGATTCTCCTGGGTTCACTTTGACTAGCAACGGTGGTGAAGATAAGTATGCTTTTAATTTTCTCAGAGTCTCGATGCATTCCTCGTTCCACTATAGCCCATGATCTTTTCTCAGTATGTTAAAAAATTTATGGCACATGTCGGAGGATCGCGATATGAACCTTGATAGGGCGGCTATTCGTCATGTCAGCTTTTGTACCTGCTTCTTGCTGTTCAAAGTCTCAGATATTGCATATATTGCCTTGATCTTGTCCGAGTTGACCTCGGTATCTCATTGTGATACGAGGAAACCCAAAAGTTTTCCCGAGGCCACGCTGAAAACGCATTTTTCCGGGTTCAACTTCATCCTATGCCATCTTGATATCTCGAAGGATTCTTTCAGATGGTCAATGTGGTCTTCTTTCTTTGCCTACTTCACTAGAATATCGACCTCCACGGTCTTGCCAAGCTGTTCGTTCATCATTTTGGTAACCAGTCTCTAATACGTTGCCCCTGTATTTTTGAGTCTGAAGGGCATCACCTTGTAGCAATACATACATTGGTTGGTGATAAAAGTTGTCTTTTCTTGGTCCTCCTCGGCCATCATGATCTGGTTGTAGCCGGAGTAGGCATTTAAGAAGATTTGTAGTTCATGTCCTGCTGTGGCATTGATCAACAGGTCGATGAGGGGTAATGGGAATGAATCTGGGCATGCCTTGATAAGGTCGGTAAAATTTACGCACATGCTCCATTTCCCATTTTTCTTTTTGACCATGACGACATTGGCGACCCATTGGGGGTAACTTGTTTCTCCGATGGACCCGTTGGCTAGTAGCTTATCTACTTCTTCACTGACAACTTTGTTGATTGCGGCATTGAATTTTCTTCTAAGTTGCCGTGCAGACGGGTATAGTGGGTCGTCGTTCAGTTTGTGTGTGGCAATGTCTTTCGGGATTCCTGGCATATCTGAATGAGAAAAGGCAAATAAATCTGCATAGTTAGTTAGAAGTTCATGGTACATACTTGGATTGCAGAGGCTGTGCTCGATGTAGGCTTTCTTTGTGTGGTCGGTGATGTCCTGTTGGACTTGGTCGAAATCCTGGACCGTCTCTTTGCAGGCTTCTATGACGTCTGAATCTTCGATGGCTTCCATCATCGGGTCAAACTTTGTCCCCGACATGGCTGATTGTTATGCCTCCGCACTTGCTCCTTTCAACTGTTTGGTGTGGGCGCAGTCTTGAGTAATTTGGTAGCATTCTTTTGCGATGCGCGGCTTGCCTTGAATGCTAAACACTCCCCATGGGGTGGGGAACTTGATCACTTGGTAGAAGCTTGAAGGGACTGCTCGCATGGCATCTATCCAAGGGTGTCCTATGATGGCGTTGTAGGCTGTCTCCTGGTTCATGTCGTGGAAAATGGTTTCCAGCGTGACTCCCCCCGCTAAAACCGGCAATCATATCTCCTAGGAGGTCCGTTCTACTGCATTGTTAAAACCAATTAGTGTTATGTAATGCAGTATTGTCTTATCTCCGAGTCTCATTTGCATGAAGACTCTTGAATGGATAATACAGGCGTCGCTTCCATCGTCAACCATGATTCTCTTAACATCAATATTGGCAATACGTAAAGTTATTACCAAAGCATCATAATAAGGAAAAGATAAACCATCGGCATCAGACTTATCGAAGATGATACTCTCTTCGAAGTCATTATACCGTTCATGGCCGATTGTTTGTTTTAGTTTGTGCGTGGTAGTAAACTTTACATGGTTGATTGTTGAATCATCGCCACCTCCGATGATCATGTTTATGGTGCGTGTTGGCGAAGGTGGTTTCGGCGGTCCTTGGGGTTGTTCCTACCCTCGTGCGAAATTGGTCTTTCCCTTTAAGCAGCTCTTTCGGGTGTTCTTGGTTCAACATCCCGACTTCTTCTTGTCGTAGACCTATGCAATCTTCGGGTTTGTGTCCTATTTTCTGATGGAACTCATACAGGACATTTGGCCTCCTTGTGGTAGGATCTGATTTCATTTTCTATGGCCATTGCACCTTGGTGCCTAGTTTTCCAGTGCGTACACTATTTCCGAGGGAGACACGCAAAAGTTATGGGCAGATAATAAATGGGGCATACCTTTTTTGTTCCGGAGTGGAGCAACATGTCGCTACAATGCCTCTGTGTGCCTCGGCACTGGTGGATGGGAGTATCTAATGTAGGACCGATACCTTTCTTTGTTGATGTACGATAGCTGTTCCGTCGCCCTTTATTGTGTCAATCTTTTCTTGTTTCTGACTGTATCATCGTTAGCCTTTGGGTCGGTCCATTGGGGTCACCTCACCCGCTGGTACTTCGACACAATAGGCATTGTGGATATCTTCCCATGTGGTGGGGGATATTTCATGAGTCGGCTCAGTAGATTTTTTGTCGCACTCGAACCATCTTTGTTCAGCCCGTTTTGGAAAGATGCGACAGCCATGCCTTCCAATACATTTGGTAGGCTCATCCTTAACTTGTTGAACCTAGCCAAGAAGTCCCTGAGTCCCTCTTCTATGGTTTGCCTGACAGTGAAGAAATCATTAAATCTGTCCTCTGCTTTCTTTGCTCCTGCATTGGCAGTGGTGAACTTATCCACCATTTCTTCGAATGTTGATATTGTCCTAGCTGGTAGCTGAGAGTACCATGTTAGGGCCCCCCTTCAATGGTTCTCATAAATTTTTTAGCAATATGGATGGTACTTGTTCTTTTGACAAATCGTTGCCCTTCACAACGGTCACAGTGGATCAGGTGGTCCTCGGGATTCGTAGTCCCATCATATATTCTCAAGTAAGGTGGCATTTTGAAGGTTTTTGGGATCAGATGAGGGGCAGCCTCCTCGCTGTACCACTGTTCGCCAAATTTTCCTACGTCGTGTTTTGGTAATAACTTCGGAGCACCTAGAATTTTGTCTACTCTTTCTTGATGCTCTTTCATTTGATCTCGAAGTGCCTTGTTCTCATTCTACATTTCTTCCATCTTTTTAAGGATGGTCGCGAAAGCACCATCGTTGGCCTGGACATCAATATGGGTCTTATTTGTTTGTAAAATATCGGGTTCCCCAGTGGTGGCGGCGATGTCTTCCACTGAAGGATTTCCAACGTTGCTTTGGGGAGACTTTTCAAGCAAGCTTCCCAGAGTGTTCATTACCACTCTTCCATTAGTTTTGTGACCAACGAGGGTGGTATTTCTTTGACTGCAGATGTAGAGGCTCCTTTTTCGTGCAAGATTGTCAGGTCTTCAGATTGAGAGGGTGAGATCTCTTCATCCGGTGCACTACCAGGTGTTGCGCTCAAGATGTTCTCTCTACTAGCCTCGTTGAGAGGGCCTATGAGATTGGCTATGACGCCTACTATTGCTTTCATTCTTTTCGATATTCTAGGTGCAAACTATGATTTTAATGGCCGAAATCCCTACAAACGGCGCCAAATTGTTTGGCTCAAAAGATACTAATTACTTTATGAGCGAAAACAATCAAAATGAATCAAGGGTAAATCGTAATCGAAGATAATGAGACCTAGAGATATGTATTATGTTTTTTGTTGCTTCAATAACTTGGATATTCAAGAGAGAGGGAGAGAGAGAGAGAGAGAGAGAGAGAGAGAGAGAAGGAGAAGGAACTTGTTCAGATATCATCCGATTCCTATTACACATTGGGATCCTCCTTTATATAATAGGAGACCCTCCTTGAAATAATAAAACAATATAAAGATTGGTCGCGTTCTTTCGAGGTGACGATGAGACCGATGATACACTCCACCCCTACATTCTTAGGTCGTACCCTTACTCCGGTTAGCGTGTATTCATTGATCGTTCCTACCAGCGTGAAGACATAGTAGGTAGAATTTGACCCTATACAAATAAGAAATTAGGAATAACGGTCATATTTATCACAAGAATTACCGCGCGTGGTCAACCAACATTCGCATAATACCTTAAGAAAAGAGATATAGATTGGCATTGGATCAAATGCAATTAGGCGTGGGCATACTTTGGCCAAACCCGAAATACAAACCAAAATCCAAATTTCTTGGATTTTTTGTTTGATTTTTGGATTTCAGATTGGATGTTGGATTTAGTACTTCAAATTATTGGATATCCGAAAATCTAAAATTCTTATACTTTATATTTAGTCCATTATTCATATGTCAATAGTAATAAGTTCAATATCCTACGCATAAGACATTATCATATATATTTAATATTAATTACTAAGTTATTATGATAATACATTCCATTTGGACATGGTTTTACTATTTCTACTTTTTATCTGCCGTATTAATGTCACTATGATATTTTTTATATGATATTTTATTACTTTAATATTTCATTAGGATGATTGAGGTGAAAATGAAGAACTTTTCATGCAGTATAACATGAGTACTTCATTTGGATATTCTTCTTTGTAAAAGAAAAAACATCTCAAGTTATAATCACAAAACCAAAATCCAAAATATCCAAACCGATTAATCTGAAATCAAACTTTAAAAATCCGATCCAATCTGAATTTATTTGGATTCGATTTGGATTGTCATTTTATCAATCCGAAAACTGAAAATCCAAACCAAAATTTCATATGCATTCCGAATTGCCCGAACGCCCCCTCCTAAATGCAATAATAATTCAGTGAAGGCTCAGTATAGTAATGCATTTTGTCATTTTTTTAATAAGTATATGTCACGACCCCAACTCGGTTATGATGGCACCCAACACAACTACTAAGCAAGCCCGACCATTGCACTCTCAACCTGAGCATGAAACTCAAAACCAGTCATTCAAATATCATTATCAACAATAAAGCTAATAGTTTTAATTTATAGATAGAAATAAGACGAATATAGAGATAATGCTGAATGGATCCCAAAGACCTGGGGGTCATGAGTCTAGAGACTCTAACAGTACAGTTTAATAAGACTCTAATAATACATAGTTTCAAAACTGTGGAAAAATAATAAAAGGGATAGGGGAGGAGTCGGGTCCTGCGGACATCAGGCAACTACCTCAACAACTCCGAATAAACTCTGAAAGCAGCAAGGTAACTCAACTATGCTCCCGAGTTACATGGATCTGCACACATGGAGTAGAGAGTAAAGTGAGTACTTCCAACTCAGTGATAATATACATGTATAATGACTGATAGTAAGGAATCCCGAAATATAACAATGCAAGGCTATAACCAATACTCCTACACATTTAACAGTGTAATAACAACAAGCAATGATAGATAACACAGGCAGAGATAGATGCATGAATGCGATGCAATGCACATGACTGCTGCGGCGTACAGTCCAATCCATTTGGGTACCTGCGCTCACTATGGGGGTTCAGACTCCGGATGGGCTCCTACAGCCCAAGCGCAATATCATCGTAACATTCACTGTGGCGTGCAGCCCGATCAACAATTAGTCCAGTTATATGCATGCAAGCCACACATGCACAACAAATTTACCATTTCCAGTTCCAATTATCAGAAATTATTGATTTAGTGTTTAAAAACTTTAGAAATTTACTATCCATTTTTGAGATAGTGTTTAACTCAGGACTGATATCACGAAAACACGCTAAACATCATGGAACAGTGATAATAATCCCTATGGGATTCAAATAAGCGTCATGCAGCTCAAATATATTCATTACCATCCAAATAGGAGGTTTACCAGCTAATTTCTAGCCAGCAACACAGTACAACATCACTCAAGAGGACTGAGCCATAGTCCCCAAATCACAATCGACCCCGCACTCACCGTAGAGTACGTGTCTCGCCTTAATATAGCATCACAATGTGATATAGCGGGGTTTCAAACCCTCAGGTCATCATCTTCATCTATTACTCACCTCAAACCGGCAACGAGGCTAGTCCACTAATCCTTTACCTCTTGAATCAACCTCCTCAGGTGACGAATCAGATCAAAACCACAAGGAATACATTATAATAAGCTAATGGAACATAACCAAATCGAAACAACTCCAAAAACACCCAAAAATACAAAGTTTAAAAAATCTAAGCCTCGGGCCCACTTCTCGAAAAATTACAAAATTCATGTCTCTGGAATCCTCATCTCGCCACGAGTCCATACATATCAAATTCATCGAAATCGGAGTTCAAATGCCCCTTCAAATACCAAATTTACATTCCAAAAACCAAGCCAATGTTTCTTCAAATTTTACCCAAATTGCCGAGAATTAAAGGATGAATCTTCAATTAAATAGTGTTTCTAGGCCATAGGACTTACCTCCATTCGATTCTCAGTCAAAACCCTCGAAATTCCTTGTCAAAAGCTCCCAAGGTTGCTTAATAATGGTGAAAAATAGACTTGGTTCGCAGATGAAATGTTTATAAACTTTCTGCCCAGCCCTGGAACTTCCTTCATTGCGTTCGCGACCACTACCTCGCGAACGCGTAGTGCGAAATATAAAAATCTTGAAAACACTCTACACGAACGCGACTCAAACCATGCAAACACGATAGTTTATGCCTCATATTTACGCGAACGCGCTACCACACACGCGAATGCGTAGAACAAACCCCACTGGGCTCCAACTCCTTATTCGCGAACGCGTCACACTTATTGCGAACGTGAAGCATAGGGTCAAGGCCCTCCGCGAATGCAAGATACCAGACGCGAACGCGAAGGCCAAACGCAGGGCAACCCATCTTCCTTCTACGCGATCGCGAGGGACCTCAAACGATCCCGAAGGCAGAAATCTTCTACAATAGCTGCGGGTTATTTCTAAAATATCTCAACATGGAAAAGGGTCCGATTGACCACCGGAAACTCACCCGAGGACCCCGGGACCTCAACCAAAAACACCAACCTACCCCAAAAAATCATACGAACTTGTTCCCAGCATAAAAACACATCCGACAACACAAGAACCATCAAATTACAACTGATTCAAGCCTAAGTTAAACTAAAACTTCTAAAACTCACATTCGATCAACAACCCGACCAATCGACGTCCTAATGACCTAAAATTTTGCACACATATCCAAAATCACCTAACGAAGCTACGACACTCTCAGAAATCCATTCCGACATTCGGATCAAAATCTCACCTATCAACCGGAATTCGCCAAAATTCAAACTTCGCCAATTCAAGCCTAATTCTAAACCGGACCTTGACATTCGATTATGATCACACTCATAAGTCACAAATCATCCGCCGAAGCTATCCAAACCACCAAAATTCACATCCGAGTCCTCTACCACATAGTCAAATTTCGGTTGACTTTTCTAAAACAAGCTTCCTTCTAAGAGGCTAAGTGCCTCATTTCCAACTAAAACAAACTCAATTCCACCCGATCAACTCTAATACCGATATTGAAACATAAAGCAACACAATAAAGGGAAAACGGGGCGGTAACTCACGTAACGATGGGCCAGGTTGTCACATCCTCCCCAACTAAAACAAATGCTCGTCCTCGAGCGGGTCAAGAAACATACCCGGAGTCTAAAAAAAGTAAGGATATCTGCTCTGCATCTCCTGTTCGGTCTCCCAAGTAGCCTCCTCCACGGGTCGACCTCTCCACTTCACCTTCACCGAAGCTATATCCTTAGACCTCAATCTCCGAACCTGTCAACCTAAAATAGAAACAGGCTCCACATTATAAGTCAAGTCATCATCCAACTGAACTGTACTGAAGTCCAATAAATGAGATGGGTCCCCAACATACTTCCGGAGCATAGACACATGAAATACCAGATGAACTGCTGACAGGCTGGGTGGCAAGCAAGCATATAGGTCACCTCTCCAATCCTCCTAAGTATCTCAAAAGGGCTAATGAACCTCGAACTCAGCTTCACTTTCTTTCTATATCTCATGACGCCTTTCATAGGCGAATCCTTGAGCAAGGCCCTCTCGCCCACCGAATAAGATACATCTCAGACCTTCCGGTCCGCATAATTCTTCTGACGCGACTGAGCTGTACGAAGTCTCCCCTGAATTACCTTCACCTTATCTAAGGCATCCTGGACCATCTCTTTCTTCAACAACCTAGCCTCGACGGGATCAAACCAACCAACCATAGATATACACCGTCTCCCATATAAAGCCTCATATGGCACCATCTGAATGCTGGGTTGGTAGCTGTTGTTATAAGAAAACTCTGCAAGAGGTAGGTAATCAGCCCAAGAACCTTCAAAGTCAATAACACAGGCATGCAACATGCCATCCAATATCTGAATGGTACGCTCGGACTGCCATACGTCCGAGGATGAAAACGTTGTGCTCAACTCTACCTGTGAACCCAAGTCTCGCTAAAAAGTCTTCTAGAACTGAGGAGTAAACTAAGTACCTCTATCTGATATAATACAAACTGGGACCCCATGCAATCGCACAATCTCCCGGATAAAAATCTCTACTAGCCACTCCGAAGAATAGGTAGTACATACAGGAATGAAGTATGCGGACTTGTTCAGCCGATCTACAATCACATAAACTAAATCAAACTTCCTCGTTGTCCAAGGGAGATCACTCACAAAGTCCATAGTAATCCTCTCCCATTTCCACTCGGGAATATCTATACGTTGAAGCACACCACCTGGCCTCTGATGCTCATTCTTGACCTGCTGACCGTTGAGGCACCGAGCTACATGACTCACAATATCCTTCTTCATTCTTCTCAACCAGCAATGGTATCTCAAATCCTGATACATCTTCGCGGCACCTGGATGGATAAAATACCGCAAGCTGTGGGCCTCCTCCAATATCAACTCCCGAAGCCCATCCACATTGGGCACGCAAGTCCGGCCCTACATCCCCGATACACCATCACTATTAATAGTTACATCCCTGGCATCATCATGATGAACTCTATCCTTAAGGACAAGAAAATGTGGATCATCATACTGATGCTCAGGAATGCAGTAATATAAGGAGCACCACGAAACAACACAAGCCAACACCCGGCTCGGCTCTGAAATATCTTTTCTCACCATCCGATTGGCCAACGCCTGAATATCAACTGCAAAGGGCCTCTCCCCAACTGGAATATACACCAAGCTACCTATACTAACCGCATTTCGACTCAAAGCATCGGCCACTACATTGGCCTTTCCCGGATGATACAAAATGGTATTGTCATAATCCTTGATTAACTCAAGCCTCCTCCGCTGCCTCAAATTTAGATCCTTCTGTTTGAACAAGTGATGAAGACTGCATTGATTAGTATATAACTCATAGGACATGCTATATAAGAAGTGCCTCCAAATCTTCAAAGCATGAACTATGGAAGCTAACTCCAAATCACGAACGCGGTAGTTTTTCTCATGAGGCTTCAACTGACGAGAAGCATAAGCAATAACTCTACCCTTCTGCATCAATGTAGATCTAATACCAACTCTCAAAGAATCACAATACACAGTATAAGAACCTGAAGCTGATGGCAAAACCAACACTCGAGTTGTGGTCAAAGCTGTCTTGAGTTTCTGAAAGCTCTCCTCGCACTCGTTTGACTATACAAATGGTGCACCCTTCTGCGTCAACTTGGTCAAGGATGAAGCAATAGATGAAAATCCCTAGACAAACTGGCGAAAATACTCTGCCAAGCCAAGGAAACTCCAGATCTCCATAGCTGAGGACGGTCTAGGCCAACTCTGCACCGCCTCTATCTTCTTTGGGTCAACCTGAATACCATCACTAGACAACACGTGTCCCAGAAAATCCACAGACCCGAGCCAGGACTCATACTTGGAGAACTTTGCATAAAGCTTGTCCTCTCTCAATCTCTGCAATACTACTCTCAAATGTTGAGCATGCTCCTCATGGCTACGCGAGTACACCAGGATGTCATCAATAAACACAATCACAAAGGAATCCAGATACGGCCAGAACACGCTGTTCATCAAGTGCATGAACATGGCAGGGGCATTAGTCAGCCCAAAAGGCATAACTAGAAACGCATAATGCCCATATCTCGTCCTAAAATCTGTCTTCATAATGTCAGAATCCTTAATCTTCAGTCGGTGATATCTTCGAGAATACCCTTGGTCCCTGGAGCTGATCAAACGAATCATCAATGTGTGGTAGAGGATACCTTTTCTTCACTATTACCTTGTTCAACTGCCTGTAATCAATACACATCCTCATTGAGCCTTCTTTCTTCTTGACAAACAACACTGGTGCACCCCATGGTGACACACTCGGGTGAATGAACCCCATATCTAGGAGTTCCTGAAGCTGCTCCTTCAATTCCTTTAACTCAACGGATGCCATACGATAGGGAGGAATAGAGATAGGCTAAGTGCCCGACACCAAATCAATACCAAAATCAATATCCCTGTCCGACTGCATGCCCGACAGGTCTGTTGGAACCACATCTGGGAAATCTCTCACAATGGGCACAGAATAATTACTAGGAGTCTTAGCTTAAACATCTCTCACAAATGCTAAATATGATAAACATCCTTTCCCAACCATCCGCTGGGCCTTTAAGAAAAAAATCACCCTGCTGGGAACATAATCAGTCGAACCTCGCCACTCAATCTGAGTAACACCTGCAATAGTTCTCTTGGCATGACAGTCCAAAATAGCATGGTACGGAGATAACCAATCTATACCTAGAATCACATCAAAGTCTACTATACCCAATAATAACAAATCAACTCGGGTCTCCAAAATGCCAATAGTAACAAGACAAGATCGGTATACGTGATCCACAATAATATCACCCACCGGGGTAGACACATGCACAGGCAACACAAGACAACCATGGGTAGTACCCAAATGATGGGCAAAATATGAAGACATCATAGGAGTATGTAGACCCGGGATCAAATAAAATAGAAGTATCAGTGTGGCAAACCGAGATAATACCTGTGATAACAACATCTGATTCAATAGTGTCTCTCCTGTATGGAAGCGTATAGAATCGAGCCTGACCACCACTAGGTCGATCTCCACCCCTAGGGTGACCCCTAACAGACCGACTCACACCCTACCTGATTGGGATGGTGCTGAAGTAGATGGAGTAGAAGAGGAGGGCTGACCCTTCTTCTGAGACCGACCACTACGAAGCCAATGAGAGTGTCTCCTCATGTGGCCGAACTCACCACACTCATAACAACTACCCAGAGCTGCAGAAGGGGACTAAAGGGAACCTCTCGCTGCAGATGAACCCTGAGCTGAAGAGGCAGGAGTAGAACTCTAAGCTGGAAGGGCACTAAGTGAAGACTAGCCCTGCTGATATCCCTGACGGCCATGGCCGAAAGAAGCCCTACTGTACTCTGGACGACCTATCTGAGGAGGCCTGAAAGAACGACCTCTGCCTTGCTGGAACTGGCCCCTAGATGGAGCACAACTGTAGCTACCTGAACCTCGAGGCCTCTTGGCCTCCCTCTCCTCATGATCCCGACGATGATCTGTCTCAATCTGGTGAGCCACATCAACTACCTCATCAAATAAATCTGCTACCACCCTCTCCTTAGTCATCAAAATGCGAATCGGATAGGTGAGGCCATCCACAGACCTCCGGATCCTCTCCTGAGCTGTCGGGATAATCCAAGTAGCATGTCTAGCCAACCATGTGAACCTCAAATCATATTGGGTCACTGTCATATAACTCTGAATCAACCACTCAAACTGTCGGGGCAGCTCTTCTCTGCGAGACTCAACACATACTTCTACAAAAAAGAGTGGAGAATTGCTGCCATGTAAGGGGTGTTGCTCCCGCAGGCCTACGCCTCTCAAACTCCTCCCACCATGTAAATGCTGGCCCCAAGAACTAGAAGGTGGTAAAAGACACTCCACTTGACTCTAGGATCCCTGCAGTGCGAAATATCCGTTGACACTTGTCAGAAATCTGTGGGCATCCTCGCTCTCAGTACTGCTGAATGTCAAAGGCTGAAGTCTACCTAACCTCTCTAGCCGACGCTGCTCATCGTTTGGCATCATTGGAACTACATACCCTGGAGCTAGTGCGACTGGCGTAACTGAAGCAACCGGTGCAACTGGCTGAGCTAGGGCTGCCTTTGGTGTCTGTAATCCCTGTACAACCTGCTCGGGTATGCGAGCAGTGGGGTCTGATGACCACCCCCAGTCTGAGAAGTAGCTGCGGTAGTAGAGGCTAAAACTGCCTGAGCCAGACCAGTGGAGACAGATAAGATCTAAAATAAAGCTCATGAAGACCAGAATTACGATGGGCACTGCCGGAGCCTGGATGGGTGATGTTGGAGCATCGACAGCTGGAGGCTGGTCCTGAATAGGGGTAACTGGTGGGTCAACATGTGCTGCCCCTGCTGCTCTGCCTCGACCACGACCACGGTCGCGTCCACGACCTCTAGCAGGTGGAAATGGTAGTCGTCTGCCACGTCCGGTAGCACGTGTTCTCACCATCTGCGAGAAAATAGAATAAAAAAGTTTAGTTCTTGGAACAACAAAGCCGCACGACAAGAGTTCAAGAATATGAAGTGTTTCCTAAAGGTTCTGCAGCCTCTCGAGGATAAATATAGACGTCTCCGTACCGATCCGCGAGGCTCCACTAACCGGCTCATGACTCATGAGGCCCAGTAACCTAGGCTCTGAAACCAACTTGTCACGACTCAAAATCGGTCGTGATGGCTCCCAACACACCTGCTAGGCAAGACCGACCATTTGCACTCTTAACCCGAGCATGAAGCTCAAAACGAGTCATTTGAATATCATTATAAATAATAAATCTAATAGTTTTAATTTATAGATAGAAACAAGCTGAATATCAAGATAATGCTGAATACACTCCCAAAGACCTGGGGGTCATGAGTCTAGAGCCTCTAACAGTACAGTATAATAAGACTCCAATAATACATAGTTTCAAAACTATGGAAAGATAATAAAAGGGATAGAGAAAGAGTCGGATCCTGCGGACGTCAGACAGCTCTCTCGACAAATTCGAATAAACTCTGAAAGCAGCAAGGTAACTCACCTAAGCTCCCGAGGTAGCTGGATCTGCACACATGGTGTAGGGAGTAAAGTGAGTACTTCCAACTCAGTGGTAATAGATATGTATAATGACGGATAGTAAGGAATACCGAAATATAACAATGCAAATCTATAACCAATACTCCTACACATTTAACAATGTAAAAACAACAAGTAATGATAGATAAGACAGGCAGAGATAGATGCATGAATGCAATGCACATGACCGCTGCGGCGCGCAACCCGATCCATTTGGATACCCGCGCTCACTATAGGGGTTCAGACTCCGGAGGGGCTCATACAGCCCAAGGGCAATTTGCTGTGGCGTGCAGCCCGATCCACAATTAGTCCAGTTATATGCATCCAAGCCACACATGCATAGTCAATTTACCATTTCAAGTTCCAATTATCAGAAATTATTGATTTAGTGTTTAAAAACCTTAGAAATTTACTATCATTTTTGAGACAGTATTTAACTCAGGACTAATATCATGAAACATGCAAAACGTCATGGAAACAGTGATAATAATTCCTGTGGGATTCAAATAACCGACATACAGCCCAAATATATTCATAACCATTCAAGTAGGAGGTTTACCAGCTAATTTCTAGCCAACAACACAGTACAACATCACTCGGGCGGACTAAGCCATAGTCCTCAAATCACAATCGACCCTGCGCTTACCGTAGAGTACGTGTCACACCTCAATATAGCATCACAATGTGATATACTGGGGTTAAACCCTCAGGTCATCATCTAAATCTATTAGTCACCTCAAACTGTGTAACGACCCGGCCCGTCGTCACGGGAATTACCACCCCGTTATGTTGTAATTACATATTTCCTGCTTTTATATCAGTGTTAGAGTATATCGGGGGAGTTAGGAGTGAATTGGATTGAAAATGAGGGATATAGCCTTTTTGAAGGAAACTTGAATAAGGAAAGTCAACCTGGAGTTGACTATTTAGTTAGAGAGCTCGGAATCGAATTCTGATGATTCGGTCAGCTCCGGGAGGTCATTTGTGAGCTAGGAGAGCGATCGGAATTGAATTTGGAGGTCCGGTGTAGAAATAGGCTTGAATTGGCTAAGGTTGAATTTTGGCGAAATCCGAACGGTAGGTGAGATTTTGATCCGGGAGTCGGAATAGAATTCCGATAGTTGCAGTAGCTTCGTTAGGTGATTTTGGATATGTCTGCAAATTTTCAAGTCATTCGGACATTGTTTGGTCGGGTTTTTGATTGGATGTTGGTTTCAGAAGTTTTAGATGAAACTTAGGCTTGAATTCGCTTTGATTTGATGATTACCGTGTTTAAGGACTTGTTTTGATGATTGGAACAAGTTTTGATAATGTTTTAAGTCATGTTGGTGCTTTTGGTTGAGGTCCCGGGGGCCTCGGGTGTGTTTCGGATGCCTAACGGGTCATTTTTGGAAGTTTTTGAAGTGCTGTTGCTGGTATCCGGTGTTGTCCTTCGCGTTCGCGAGGTCCCATCGCGTTCGCGAAGAAGAAATTGGATTCTGAGACTTTTGGTCATCGCGTTCGCGACAGTGCTTCGCGTTCGCGATGAAGGATTTGTCATCTGGGACTTGTGTTCTTCGCGTTCGCGACAGTGATTCGCGTTCGCGAAGAAGGAATTTCTGTCGCGCATGTCCTACTTCGGAAGCTCATATCTTTTTATCTACAAGGAATTTTGAGGTGATACAAAACGAAAGTTGTAGCTCTTTGAATCTAGTTTTCAGAAACATATTATAAGAGTCATTTGGAGTTGTGTCTAAAAAGTTATGACCATTTCAATAGAGGGTGTCCGAGCAGAGGTGAAAAACAAAAGTTTGGGAGTTTGTTCTTCGCGAACGCGAGGGTATGACCGCGAACGCAAAGAACAAGTCTCTGGGCAGCAGAATAAAATCCAAACTTCGTCCCATTTGCCATTTTTGACGATTTGGAGCTCGGGTAAGGCGATTTTTCGGGAGATATTTTGAGAGAACAACGGGGTAAGCACTCTTAACTCAATTTTGGTTGTATAACTCGAATCTATTGCAAGTTTTGGTGTTTAATTTGAGAAATTTTATAGAAAAGGGTAGAAAACCCTCTTGGATAGAAATGGTGATTTAAGGGGTCAAATGAACTCCAATTTTTATGAATTTGATATGTATAGACTCGTGTTGAGACAAGGATTCCGTAAATGTAACTTTCGTAATTTTTCGAGAAGTGTACCAAAAGTCGGATTTTGACAACTTTGTGGGTTTTGGTGCAAATTGAGTTATTTCGAATGGGTTGTGTCTAATTAGCCTATATTGATGTATTCTCATTGATTTTGAGCAGATTCGGCATCCAAGGTGATTGAATTGCGAGGCGAGCGCAAGGCGGACTAAGGTTTCTACTGGATCGAGGTGAGTGGTAGTAGTAAACAATGTACTGATGGTTTGAAACCCCGTACTAGCACTTCATAGTGCTATGTTGAGATGAGACACACGTCTTGAGACGAGCGTGGTGACATTGTGATTGGGGACTTGGACTTGGTCCTTCCCGGCTAATAGAATACTGTGTTTTATGACTGTTAATGAGATTATAACTGTACAATTGGGGCTAATAGCCATGTTTGGGGCCTTGTGCCGATCTGTAGAGCATTAGGGAACCTATAGAGCTAGGTGACCCTTATATCGTGTTAGAAATATTCACTCAGCCGTAGCTCTAGCAGTATAGCATAATATGAGCCAGTACTAGATGTGTACATTGAGAAAGCTTATCTAGGGTGGAATTTCCCGTTCTAGCTGAGTGCACCTGAAAGGCCAAGTCTATATTGACTAAGACAGGGTCAAGGAACCACTGTGATATATTATATTGGGCCTGAGAGGCCAAGTATATACTGATCGGGATAGGGTCGAGGACCCATTATGAGGTATTATATATATATACCTATATTGGATCGGGCTGTGCGCCGCAGCAGTACATATATTGGATCGGACTGCACGCCGCAGTATTGGACTACACGCCGCAGTGATATACATGTGGAACGGACTGCACGCCGCAGTATTATTGCGCTTGGGCTGTAGGAGCCCCTTCGGAGTCTGAGTCTGCACACATTCTCAGTGAGCACTGGTGTATATTATGGGATCGGGCTGCGCGCCGCAGCAGTATAAATATATATACATATAAATATTGGATCGGACTGCACGCCGCAGTAATACATGTGTGGATCGGGCTGCACGCCGCGGTATAATAGTGCTTGGGCCTAGGGAGCCCCTCCGAAGTCTGTATACACCCCCAGTGAGCGCCGTCGACGTTAAATGGAGCGGGTTGCGCGCCGCAGCGGTATATGTATTGGAGCGGGCTGCACGCCGCAGCATTATACTTATTCATATCCTATTACCTACTTAAATACTTATACATTATAGACATAGGTATGTGTCTTCATATATTGAGATGGCCGTACACCGTAGGGGTACGAGTGAGGGTTTGATCGGTGTGGGATCTTGTAGAGATAGATGTGGACTGGAGATCAGAGTACTTACTACAGTGATGACGTACCTGTGAAGGGTTGCCTTAGAACTGCTAGGTGATAGCACAGGAGTTCTTACTTTCAGTTATTATTTATTATTGTTACTCACCGAGTTGAAATATACTCACCCCACTCCCCTGCACTTTCTGTGCAGATCCACAGGTGCCCGAGAGCAGTTGAGACATTGTAGCTGCCGATCATTGTCTACTTTTGCGGAGATTACGAGGTAGCTGCCAGCGTCCGCAGAGCTTGTTTTCTCCTTCTTTATCATCTTGTTGATTTCCTTTTTGCCTAGGCTTGTTTGTATTAGGATGTTATTCTGTAGAGGCTTAGTCTCGTGACAGCACGATAATGGTTGGGACCGTATTTTGTATGCTTTACATTTCGCTTATCACCTGATATGATCATTTACTTTTTAAGTTTAATTTGATTAATAACTGGTTGGTTTAAGGAATAATATGGTCGGGCTTGCCTAGCATGTGTTGGGCGCCATCACGACCGGGGTTTGGGTCGTGACAAGTTGGTATCAGAGCCTAGGTTAACAGGTCTCGCGAGTCATGAGCCGGTTGGTAGAGTCTCGTGGATCGGTACGGGGACGCCTGTACTTATCCTCGGGAGGCTGCAAACCTTTAGGGAAGTTTCAAATTCTTGGTATTCTTATCGTGCGTGTATGATTCAGCTTGAGATGTAATTCTTGAAATTCCTCCTGCACGTTGATGTGCGCACTCGAGTGCTTAGTGATAAATTTGCCTTGATGGCTTATGATTCCCCAATCGAGGGACGAGATATAATCTCTATGAGTTCATGTCGGGCATGTCTGGAGGATTTGAGGCCAAATCCTTATCTATGGCTTGAGCACCAAGGTGCTAATTTCGCGAGTCGGTATTATGAAGTTCATACGATCGGTATTGATCTTAATTGTGAAAATTGCAGTTTGATAATGGGAGAGTTGTAAGGTATTCGGTTCTTATTGTGATTTGATATGTAGCACTAGCTATGGGCGTGAGAAATATGTTCATTGCCTCTTAGCGAAAATGTAAAGTGCGCTACGTCTGGTAATATGAGTTCAAACTCAAGAAAACTGAATTGGTTGTGCTAGGTGTATCATTGTGAAAGGTATATGTGTTATGATTTGAGCAGGTGCAGCGCATGTTCATGTACTAATGTTGATGATATAATTGTGTAGTATTGAGATTTATGTTGTTGATATACATTGTGATGTCTTGTCAAGTTGTGTATGTATTGTTAGGATGATTTTGGTGATTCTCTGGCAGGTGGATAGGCCAAATTACAAAGGAAACTCTGCCGAAATTTTTGGAAAATTTGGGACTTAGAAAGATTTCTGTCACCTAAAGAGAGTGGGATTATTGGTGGTGTGTGTATAAATGCAAGAATTGCAGAACGGTTAAGGTCTCTGATGATTCGAGTCTCTGTCAAGACTTGTAAATGACTTGAGTTTAATCTCATTGTAACATTTCGGCATCACTTGAATAATAATGATATGAGTGGTTAAAAGAGCTTTGATGAATGGCTTCGAGCTAAGTTGGGGAGGTTGCTATTAAATAACTAATTGCACGGTTGTACGCTATGTGGGCACTGTCTTTAAGTATGTTGGGAAAATTCTGAAAAGGTTATGGTGCTTCGTAGATGTGAAGAAATACTAGGATGTTTTGAACTACTGTTGGTAAGGAATGTTTGGTGTATAAAAAAGAAACATAGCGAATTATACCTGTAAGTAATCATGTTCTGCGATGTCAGAGTTCTAACAAAACATGAGTGGTTCTACTCAATAGGATAGTTGAATTACAGCTAAATAAGGGTGAATGATGCCCGAGAATGATTTTGCAGTGTTCAAGATTTTGCTTGTAACAGTCAGGTGCCTTAAGATTGTGTATGTGGCTAAAGATGGCGGTTTCGTCAGAAAAGATCATGGCTTGTGTTATATCATGTGAATGATGGGATTCTATGTATCCGTATTGGAAAGTAATGATAACAAATTCAAAAAAAAAAAAAAAAAAAAGAAAATCGCTGGAAGTTCTTCAAAATAAAGTATTGTAGAAGGTGGTACTCGGGGAAATATTTGAGAGAGTATTCAGCGGCCCGTGAGCCTTAGACCATGTGGTCTTGTGTACGAGTCTTGTGTGATAAAAAGGGTTGAGGCATTGTCGTGCTACAGTAAAGACTGATATGAAATTAAAGATGAATCAGAAAGGAAACTGGGTAAATGGAACAATTTGTCAATAAACCAGAATGGTATGAAAAGGAATACGATTAATTCCTGGTATGTGGTTGAAGTAATGAGTTTTCTCTATATGGGATCATGAAAGTCCTTGACTAGTTGTGTGCGTCGATGTTTGCGGCGTAGGAAAGGAATATGAATTTCCATGTTATCTTAGTGTGGTATGGTATACGCGATGTGTTATGGAAAGTTGATAATGGCATATTCAAGGTTTTGAGATCAGTTCATAATATATGGGAAGTCAATAAAATTATTGAGCAGCGCAGACAACTGCAGGTGATTTAAGAATCAATCTTCGTGGTGATTAAGGAAAATAGTACTGCCATTCTAGTAATTCGGCAGAGTATATGGTCAAAAAGGGCCAGGTAATATAAACTGATAATATCTAGTGGTGTGTGGTATCCTCCTGTTGGGTTGACGGTGATGATTGAGTTGTTGATGGCATAGGAAAAATTTCTAAGTGGCTTACGTGGTATGAATGGATGTTTGATGTGTGTTATGTATTCGTACGGTAGAGTGTGGAATCAGGCATAGTGATTCATGTGTTATATATGTGTTGGAGACTAGAATTTCTCGTGATCTGCCTATGCAGTGGTGGTATATCGTTTGTATCAGCACCGTTTAATGATTATTGGAAATTGGAAGCCCTAGTGGCTATTTTGTTACCTGATATGATGAATTTGAATGATATATGATTGTAGACTGGTTGTCATAAGACAGGTTGTCTAGACTAATGTGATATGGACTATGTTAGAAAATGTCACAAATTGTGTGGCAGAGTGCATCAGATCATGCTCCAGTAGGGTAGATGTACCCTAGGGCCAGCGGACGGCTGGTAGGTATTACTTTGTCAGTTGGGCCTTCGTGGCGGATGTCAGTGTAGAGGTATCTACCATTGATTCAACTCCAGTATTGAGGAACTTTGTCGGATGCGTTTCATGTGGCTGAGCTTGAGGATATATATATATATGTTTGTTGCAATGATCAACTTGACTCGATGTGCATTTTCCTTGCTAGATGTATTCGTGGATCGGCTGGCACGCCGCCACAGGTATAGTATTAGGATCGGGTGGCACGCCGCCACATGTATGGTATCAGGATCGGGTGGCACGCCGCCACGGGTATGGTATCTAGATCGGGTGGCACGCCGCCACGGGTATGTTATTGGAACGGGTTGCACGCCACAACAGTGTGATGTGGAAAATATAGTTTCCTATATGTTACCTTGTATATAATACTTCCTAGCTTCCGAGGAAATAGTCCGTATTGGGTATCGCTCGGGGAATAGCACATCGGTTGTGTCTTCTCAGGATTTGATAGCGTATATTAATCGTATCACCACAGGTGTGATTGATTGCTTGAGTTCAGACCTAAATATGTGTGTGGTTGGCCGTTTTGAGCATGGTGACTTGAGGTGCTCCATGAGTAATAGTGTTTGGATAGAATCATGAGTCGTTGCAAGGCCACGTGATGTTATGGCCTTTCGAGAAGGAGTTAGGTACTTTATTGCTATAATGTAAGACGAGATCTCAGTTTTATGTTATGATGGTATAGAGGAATTGAGCTACGGCTCTTTTGTTTGAGTTAGTTGTTAGGATTTGAGTATGATCAGACGTTTCTTATTGGAGCCTGTGTTGTGCTCATCGTGGCTTAGGCCGGTGTTGAGGTGTCATATCACCAGTGCAGTGTGTTATAATCGAAATGATCATTGGAGCCAATAATGAGTGTGAGTATATGTGATTTGAGCTGGTTAGAAAGGTAATATCGAGGTTCGGCTCCAAAATCTATTGTGGTATCAGTTAAAAGGGAAATGGATTCATGAATGGGTGAACTAAGAGATGGATTCAATATATCGCGTGTTCGGTTGCCGTGGGCATGATGTGAAAGTGTTGGAATAAGACTTTAGCTAATGAAAAAGGTTTTTCAGTTGGTATTTGGTTATCGTGGGAAATTGTTGTGAATAGAGACTATCGTCTTGAGTGATTGCGTTGTTTGATACATCATATGATCTCACCCGGAGTGGCGAGTATCCTTTATTGCAGTGGATTCTAGTGTATCCTGAGTATAGGCATGGTATTAGCAATTAGTATATGATTTCGGAAAGTGCAATGTGGTTTATGGTTCAGATGGTCTGTGGAATTTCAGCTATATCGTGTTATCGGACCTATGATATGTAGGGTGAAGTGGTATCACTCTGAATATATACTTGGTAAGGTCATTCAACTATTGGGTTGCTTCTAGTACAACTCTGAGTCCGCTCGAGGACGAGCGTTTGTTTAAGTTGGGGAGAATATAACAACCCGGCCCGTCGTCACGGGAATTACCACCCCGTTATGTTGTAATTACATATTTCCTGCTTTTATATCAGTGTTAGAGTCTATCGGGGGAGTTAGGAGTGAATTGGATTGAAAATGAGGGATATAGCCTTTTTGAAGGAAACTTGAATAAGGAAAGTCAACCTGGAGTTGACTATTTAGTTAGAGAGCTCGGAATCGAATTCTGATGATTCGGTCAGCTCCGGGAGGTCATTTGTGAGCTAGGAGAGCGATCGGTTTGAATTTGGAGGTCCGGTGTAGAAATAGGCTTGAATTGGCTAAGGTTGAATTTTGGCGAAATCCGAACGGTAGGTGAGATTTTGATCCGGGAGTCGGAATGGAATTCCGACAGTTGTAGTAGCTTCATTAGGTGATTTTGGATATGTCTGCAAATTTTCAAGTCATTCGGACATCGTTTGGTCGGGTTTTTGATTGGATGTTGGTTTCGGAAGTTTTAGATGAAACTTAGGCTTGAATTCGCTTTGATTTGATGATTTCCGTGTTTAAGGACTTGTTTTGATGATTGGAACAAGTTTTAATAATGTTTTAAGTCATGTTGGTGCTTTTGGTTGAGGTCCCGGGGGCCTCGGGTGTGTTTCGGATGCCTAACGGGTCATTTTTGGAAGTTTTTGAAGTGTTGTTGCTGGTATCTGGTGTTGTCCTTCGCGTTCGCGAGGTCCCATCGCGTTCGCGAAGAAGAAATTGGATTCTGAGACTTTTGGTCATCGCGTTCGCGACAGTGCTTCGCGTTCGCGATGAAGGATTTGTCATCTGGGACTTGTGTTCTTCGCGTTCGCGAAGAAGGAATTTCTGTCGCGCAGGTCCTACTTCGGAAGCTCATATCTTTTTATCTACAAGGAATTTTGAGGTGATACAAAAACATAAGTTGTATCTCTTGGAATCTAGTTTTCAGAAACATATTATAATAGTCATTTGGAGTTGTGTGTAAAACGTTATGACCATTTTAATAGAGGGTGTCCGAGCAGAGGTGAAAAACAAAAGTTTGGGAGTTTGTTCTTCGCGAACGCGAGGGTATGACCGCGAACGGGAAGAACAAGTCTCTGGGCAGCAGAATAAAATCCAAACTTCGTCCCATTTGTCATTTTTGACGATTTGGAGCTCGGGTAAGGCGATTTCTCGGGAGATATTTTGAGAGAACAACGGGGTAAGCACTCTTAACTCAATTTTGGTTGTATAACTCGAATCTATTGCAAGTTTTGGTGTTTAATTTGAGAAATTTTATTGAAAAGGGTAGAAAACCCTCTTGGATAGAAATGGTGATTTAAGGGGTCAAATGAACTCCAATTTTTATGAATTTGGTATGTATAGACTCGTGTTGAGACAAGGATTCCGTAAATGTAACTTTCGTAATTTTTCGAGAAGTGTACCAAAAGTCGGATTTTGACAACTTTGTGGGTTTTGGTGCAAATTGAGTTATTTCGAATGGGTTGTGTCTAATTAGCCTATATTGATGTATTCTCATTGATTTTGAGCAGATTCGGCATCCAAGGTGATTGAATTGCGAGGCGAGCGCAAGGCGGACTTAGGTTTCTACTGGATCGAGGTGAGTGGTAGTAGTAAACAATGTACTGAGGGTTTGAAACCCCGTACTAGCACTTCACAGTGCTATGTTGAGATGAGACACACGTCTTGAGACGAGCGTGGTGACATTGTGATTGGGGACTTGGACTTGGTCCTTCCCGGCTAATAGAATACCGTGTTTTATGACTGTTAATGAGATTATAACTGTACAATTGGGGCTAATAGCCATGTTTGGGGCCTTGTGCCGATCCTGTAGAGCATTAGGGAACCTATAGAGCTAGGTGACCCTTATATCGTGTTGGAAATATTCACTCAGCCGTAGCTCTAGCTGTATAGCATAATATGAGCCAATACTAGATGTGTACATTGAGAAAGCTTATCTAGGGTGGAATTTCCCGTTCTAGCTGAGTGGGCCTGAAAGGCCAAGTCTATATTGACTGAGACAGGGTCAAGGACCCACTGTGATATATTATATTGGACCTGAGAGTCCAAGTATATACTGGCTGGGATATATATATATATATATATATATATATATATATATATATATATATATATATATATATATATATATATATATATATATATATATATATATATATATATATATATATATATATATATATATATATATATATATATATATATATATATATATATATATATATATATATATATATATATATATATATATATATATATATATATATATATATATATATATATATATATATATATATATATATATATATATATATATATATATATATATATATATATATATATTGGGCTGTAGGAGCCCCTTCGGAGTCTGAGTCTGCACACATTCTCAGTGAGCACTGGTGTATATTATGGGATCGGGCTGCGCGCCGCAGCAGTATAAATATATATACATATAAATATTGGATCGGACTGCACGCCGCAGTAATACATGTGTGGATCGGGCTGCACGCCGCGGTATAATAGTGCTTGGGCCTAGGGAGCCCCTCCGAAGTCTGTATACACCCCCAGTGAGCGCCGTCGACGTTAAATGGAGCGGGCTGCGCGCCGCAGCGGTATATGTATTGGAGCGGGCTGCACGCCGTAGCATTATACTTATTCATATCCTATTACCTACTTAAATACTTATACATTATAGACATAGGTATGTGTCTTCATATATTGAGATGGCCGTACACCGTAGGGGTACGAGTGAGGGTTTGATCGGTGTGGGATCTTGTAGAGATAGATGTGGACTGGAGATCAGAGTACTTACTACAGTGATGACGTACCTGTGAGGGTTGCCTTAGAACTGTTAAGTGATAGCACAGGAGTTCTTACCTTCAGTTATTATTTATTATTGTTACTCACTGAGTTGAAATATACTCACCCCACTCCCCTGCACTTTCTGTGCAGATCCACAGGTGCCCGAGAGCAGTTGAGACATTGTAGCTGCCGATCATTGTCTACTTTTGCGGAGATTACGAGGTAGCTGCCAGCGTCCGCAGAGCTTGTTTTCTCCTTCTTTATCATCTTGTTGATTACCTATTTGCCTAGACTTGTTTGTATTAGGATGTTATTCTGTAGAGGCTCAGTCTCGTGACACCACGATATGGTTGGGACCGTATTTTGTATGCTTTACATTTCGCTTATCACCTGATATGATCATTTACTGTTTAAGTTTAATTTGATTAATAACTGGCTGGTTTAAGGGATAATATGGACGGGCTTGCCTAGCATCATGTTGGGCGCCATCACGACCAGGGTTTGGGTCGTGACAAACTGGCCATGTGACTAGTTTGCTAAGCCTTTCCCTCTTAAATCAACCTCCTCACGTGCCGAATCTGATCAAAACCACAAGGAATACATTATACTAATTTAATGGAACATAACCTAATCGAAAGAACTCGAAAAATACCCAAAACACGAAGTTGGCAAAACTCGAGCCCCAGGCTCACTTATGAAAAAATTACGAAATTCACATCTCCGGAATCCTCGTCTCGCCCCAAATCCGTACATATAAAATTCATCGAAATCCGAGTTCAAATGCCTATTCAAATACCAAATTTACATTATAATAACCAAGCCCCAGTTTATTCAATTTTTATCTAAATTTCAGAGAATTAAAGGACGAATCTTCAATTAAATGGTGTTTCTAGGCCATAGGACTTACCTCCAATCGATTCTCAGTCAAAACCCTCTAAATTCCTCGTCAAAAGCTATCAATCTTGCTTAACAATGGTGAAAAATAGACTTGGTTCGCGGATGAAATATTTATAAACTTTCTGCCTAGCCCTAAAAATTCCTTCATCGCGTTCGGGACCACCACCTCACGAACGCGTAGTGCAAAATTTAAAAATCTCGAAAACACTCGCGAACGCGACTCAAACCATGCAAACGCGATATTTTATGCCTCATACTTACCCGAACGCCCTACCACACATGCAAACACGTAGAACAAACCCCACTGGGCTCCAACTCCTCATTCGCGAACACGTCACACTTACTGCGAACGCGAAGCACAGGGTCAAGGCCCTCCGCAAACGGGAGACACCAGACGCGAACGTGAAGCCCAAACTCAGGCCCCATTTTCTTTCTACGCGATCGCGAGGAACCTCACACGATCGTGAAGGCGAAATCCTTCTGTAACAGCTGTAGGTTATTTCTGCAACATCTCAACATGGAAAAGGTTCTGATTGACCACCCGAAACTCACCCGAGGCCCCCGGGACCTGAACCAAAAATACCAACCTACTCCAAAACATCATACGAACTTGTTCCAATCACAAAAACACATCCAACAACACAAGAATCATCAAATTACAACGGATTCAAGCCTAAGTTAAAATAAAACTTCTGAAACTCACATTCGATCAACAACCCGACCAAACGACGTCCGAATGACCTGAAATTTTGCACACATATCCAAAATCGTCTAACGAAGCTACTGCAATTCCGACCCTTGGATCAAAATCTCACCTATCAACCGAAATTTGCCAAAATTTAAACTTCGCCATTACAAGCCTAAATCTACACCGGACCTCCAAATTCGATTCCGATCGCAGTCCTAAGTCACAAATCATCCCCCGAAGCTAATCGAACCACCGGAATTCACATCCGAGCCCTCTAACCACATAGTCAACTTCCGGTTGACTTTTCTAAAACAAGCTTCCTTGTAAGAGGCTAAGTGCCTCATTTCCAATAAAACCAACTCAATTCCACCCGATCAACTCTAATACCAATATTGAAGCATAAAACAATACAATAAAAGAAAAACGGGACGATAACTCACGTGACGACAGACTGGGTCATCACAATATATAACTTCATTCGTGTCTACGTCCAGCAATTACATTACGGTAATTTAAAGAGGTAGTAGGGTGAAGACTTTTCCGATATACATTGCGTTATCTTTGTAAAGTAACTTGGAATTTGACCATAACTAGGTACGGTGAAATATATTGAGAATTGTAAGTCGATGACCAACGTGAAAATAATGAATCATCTGAATACTGAATTGTTGGGACTTGAATCAAATAAAATGGATACATATGTAATTAAATACATCAATTATCAGTTATCACAGATAATTTGTAATTGAGCAATATATTAGTTTTACGCCCACTTTCAATGCTGAAGAAGTGATTGTGTTTATGTTATTAGTGTAGTATATCGTACGAGAAAAAAGTATTGTGAGTGCAAACTTTTTAAGGTAAATGCTGGGTTTCTGAATGGGAAATGAAGGAATTTTGTTACATATAGAATAAAGAGAAAATGTTGTCGGATTTATATGAAAATTTATGCTTTTACAGGTTGTGAATAAGGTAAGCCTCGTATCGTCATTATCAATCAATTTTTGATTTAGAATTGATTTGCATTTAATTTGACCAAAGGATCTAATTGATTAATTGTCCAAAAACTGGCCTCAGATTTAAGCACTGAAATATTTGGACTTCGGCAATTTCGCAACAAGAAAAGAAAAAAAGAAAACAGTTTTGTGTGTGTATCTATTCTATTGTGAGAAATAATAATCTAGCACCGCAAGTACTATAGTGAGATTAAACTTTTTAAGGATATACAAGAAATTTTATGGGCTCAAAATAAAAAACCTTGCTTCCGTTTATTCTAGTTATTTATGTTTTCATTTTTGAACACTATGGTTTAACAAATAATAATTAGGAAAGTTTAATTTGTATATATTGAATATACAAGGACTTTTATGCTATCATAGCATCTTATATCATTAACAAAAAGTTGGAAATAAAAAATGAGGCATACTACATGTTACCACACGTTAAAATACATTATTAATAATTATAGACGAATAGAGAGTATAACTATTGGGATCAATCAGATAGAGATAGAGAGTATAACTTTTGGGTTCAATCAAACAAGTATTTTCGATACAAAGTATCAATACGAAAAATTACTAAACTTATAAAGAATTTTAATATAAGAGTGGGTTCAATAATAAGAGAATCAAGATCAAACAATCTATTTTAAATTCAACTCTACTTAGGATAAAAGAATTTATAATGATATAGATAGATTATATCGTATTGAGACATCTATATAAAGTTGCAAAATACTTTTATAGTTTATGTATATCTTGCATCCATCAAAGCATTTAATGGGTGCATCGTACGCTAAAGTTTACCATGTTTACCATTGGACGTAGAATGGCTACCTTCCCTCATTAGTGACCGTAGCAGAGGACCACCATTATAGATTAGACCTTTAGCTTTTTGTGAAGAAAAAGCATGTGGGGGCGCTTTTGATGCTCTATCATTTGGGTCCTACCCGTGCTCCCTCTGGATTGTGGACCCTCCTTCTTACGTTAACTCTTCATCCCCCAAAATTGAATGCACCAACCAAATATAAGCTTGCATTTACATTTTACATCCGAAATTATAAGTCACTCCCAAATTGCATTTATCAATTTCTACCTTACAACATATTAATTTTTCCTTGGAAGGAAAAATTATTTTCTAATGTTTTGAACGTTCGGCATTTGACAATATTTGATTGAAGTAGAAAACAAATACTCCCTCCATTTTATATTAAATGAGTTACTTATCTTTTTTGTCTGTTCTAAAATAAATGACGCATTTCAATATTTGGAAATAATTCAACTTTATGCTCTTTATTTTACCAATTTTACCTTTAATGAGAATTTTTTATAATCACACAAAAATCATGGCCCCACAAAGTTTTACCCCTTAAGCATTTAAGACCACAAATATAAAAAAATTCTTTTTCTTCTCCTTCGAGCCAAGTCAGACAATCTCATTTAATTTGAACGGAGAAAGTAAGGATTTTGATAGTTTTGTATTGAAATTTGATAAAAGATTTGATGTTGATTCAACTTGTATAACGTTCTACTAATTTAGAATAAAAAGTGAATGGTATTTGTTCCGGTTGCATAAGAGGGTATAATAAACATATGAGTTCCATTTATATTGTAGAGAGTGGTTACATTATAATACTCAAGTTAGCGACTAACTCAAATATCAACCAAACTAAAAAGAAATAAATAATTTGCAGCTTGTTTGGATAGTTGTTATGTATCTCTATAAGGTTAAATTCGGGCTTGCCCCTTTTATGATTGATCGAGACTGGAATGCGACGAGCCAAAGTTCAGCCTCGTATTATATCGAACCATGATGCAAAGTTAGGTTGCTGAGCTCGTGACCCCCGAGACCGATTAAGATCATGACCGACCAAGAACGAGTCCAAACAAGATAGAGATCGATGGATGCTTACCGGATCGAATAACAGAAAGTCAAAATATCCGCGATTGGGCGAGGATCACAACGCGAATCCTGACACGTATCAAGAAGGGATCAATTAGTTAGCCAATGATGAGATTTCTTAACTCAAATAGAATTATATTTAGAGCAGGACTCCCTTACTATATAAACGAGAATCTGATCATTTGTAAAGATCATCATATTCACGCAATACAAAGCAATATATTGTCATTCTCTAGTTAAGATTGTCTTGTTATGCTGTTTTTAAGCGAGTTGGTACTTATTTGTTTCCATGGTGACTGAACTTGAGCACCAAGGCAATCTAATTTGTTTTGCATTTGTTCTTTAATAGTCTTTTTCAATACTAGTTTATTCTTCTCAATTTTTATCAAATTATCTCACGTATCCTTGAAACTGCATATAAATTCAATTGTTATCCTATTTTAAGGTAAACTGTTTGGCGCCCACCCTGGGGCTAAGTATAGTAGTGATTACCTCGTACAAACTTTTGTAACACACATTATTTTACACATGTTCTTTGAAGTATCTTTGATTATAGGATTAAAATATGTCAAACTCTCAGTCAGCACCTCAACACAGTGACAATGATCTCGAGCACCACGACTCAAATGAGAATATTGCACCACGAAAGATTACCTTTTTGTTGTTCAAAAAAGTCTTGGAAAGGAATCTCAAAACAATTCAAAATTTTAATAGCTTCTTATTCTTTGCAGTAGTTGTTGCTTTGTGTACTCGAGACATTGAAACTTGTGAGGTCCATGGGTCTTTGCCTAATTTTAATTTGATAAGTTTTATTTTGTTAAGATGCGTAGTTAGTATGATAATCTGTATTTCTATCCCAGAACACAACCGAATGCTTCATCCAAAACTCCAAGATAAAGCAATAAAGGTCTTCCTGGCTCGGGCGGAACGATGACTGGTGGCATTGATAGGTATTCCTTCGTTCTGCTAAAATGTTGTACCCCCTATTGGCCTCGATGGAATTCCCGTTATAGATCTGATTGACATTAGTTCACATGTAGCTATCAATAGGAATATTGTTGTCGATTCCGAAGCCAACGTCTGCGAGGACGCTCTTTCAGCTTCTCAGAGTGCACGTGGTGCTGAATATGGCAGGATCAGCCTATGGGTGATCTTCGAAATGTCACAGGCTCAGCAGGCAGCAATAGCCTAGTTCCAAAACTAGAACCACACACCCAGTAGGGTAGAACTTGAGCCGTCCCAAGAAATTGTATATAGGGTCGATCGGTTTCGAGGAAATCAAACGAGAATAAATCGAAAACCAATTATGCTATCATAAAGATGCTAAAAGAATTAACAAAACGAATAGATACAGGGGAAAAAAAGATCGAGGAAAATGAAAAGAAAGTGGAAACCTATAACTTAGGGTCAACCAAATTCCGCATGCGGCTCCGTAGTCAATCTCCAAGAAATTTTGCAAGCCCGAGATTCCTAATTATAAAGAGACGAGATCCAAATGAACACGTCACCTCTTACACGTGTGCTATCAAAGGAAATGACTTGAAATATGACGGGATCGAATTTGGCTTACTAAAGAAATTTGGGGAGACTTTATTGAAGGGTGATATGATATGGTATCAAGGTCGAAACCAAAAAGTCAGACGTTTTCAAGGTGAGGCAGAAGGAGAATGAAATGCTCAGGGAATTGGTGTCTCAATTCCAAATGTAAAAGATGAACTTGCTGCTGGTCACTGATGATTGGGCTGTTCAAGCTTTCAGTCAAAATCTCAACATGCGAAACTCAATAGCTTCACAGTAACTAAAACAGAATTTGATATAATACCCGGCCGTTACTTGGGCTGATATGTATAATCGATATCAGTCAAAGATCAGGGTTGCGAATGTTCAACTTGGGGCTCCTACATGGTATTTTTATCCTATCATAACCGCTGATAGAATCAAGAGAGATATTGATCGAGAATCAAGGTTGAACAGGAATTGATATCAGCCTTATAGTAGAGATCGTATAGACATCGGATTTGGGAAAGATTTGGTATGGAATAAGAGGATAAATGATCGAGGTCAAAGTTCATGGGTACATATGATTAAAAATGGCTTCGATAGATCTATCGGTCCCAAAGAGGCACCACGAATGTCGGAGTACAACTTTAATATGGATGCGACTGCATTGTGTCGGCCATTGGACGTATCAAAGATACCAAGTGGCCTCGACCTGTGCAAACTGATCTAACACAAAAGAATACCAACCAGATATGCAAATATCATTGAACACATGGCCACATGATGAAGGATCATCGACAATTGAGGGAAGAAGTTGCCCAGTTGTTCAACGACACCCATCTTCGAGAACCTTTGAGTGCCCGAGCAAATCGATTTAGAAATAGGGATTCCAACAAACAAAACAGACAAGACGAACCCCAACATGTCATCCATATAATCATATAGGGGTCCATGTTCCTGAAGGTGCGATAGTGAAACGCCCAAAAGTGACAATCACGAGAGAGAAACAGAGTCGGGATTACTTACCATAAGGGACTCTATCTTTCAATGATGAGGACGCATAAGGAATCATACAACCTCATAATGAGGCACTGGTAATTTTTCTACTTATGAATAAAACTAGAGTTAAACATGTGCTAATTGATCTAGGTAGCTCGGCCAACTTCTTTTGGTCGAGGGTCATAGAACAACTTGGCCTTTAAGACCAGATCATACCCATGGCAGCAGGGATAAATGGATAAATAATGGCTTGCAAAACTACTAATGGAGAAATAACGTTGCTGGTACAATCCAAGAAACTATGTTTTATGTGATCAAGGGTGACATGAGATACAATGCCCTGTTTGGGAGACTATGGATCCACAACATGAGTGGCGTACCTTCGACCCCCCCACTAGGTATTAATATTTCCAACATCATAGGGGATAAAGACGATTTACAGAGACCAACCCGCCACGAAGGAGATGTTTTCTATCAATGAGCTAATTCAAATATCAACATTCCTATAGATAAAGGATGCACGTTTGAAAGCGAAACAACAAGCCAAATAGCAATCATTGATGCCAGCTTCGACCTAATCGAACAAGCAAGGGATTGACGAAGTTGATAACTTTGGTGTTCCTCGATCCTATCGCCCCCGATGATTCCGATGCTACCAAGTGAATGATCGAAGAGCTGGAACAGGTTGTGCTAATCGAACATCTGCCCGATTGGAAGGTATACCTGGGCACGGGGTTAACTCCTGAGCTTAGAAAAAACTTATTTAGTTTCTTATAGCCAATATTGATTGTTTTGCTTGGTCCCATCTCTATATGACAGGGATGCCACCGGAGATCACCACTCACAATCTAAGCTTGAACCCGAGATTCCATCGAGTTAAGCAAACAAGGAGACCCAGTCCAAGATCAAACATGCTTCATCAAGGATGAGGTAACTAAACTACTCAAAATAGGGTCCATCCGAAGATCAAATACCCAGAATGGTTAGCAAATGTAGTAGTGGTCCCAAAAGGGGAACAAACGAAGAGTATGTGTATATTATAAAGACTTGAATAAGGCATGCCCAAAGATTCTTTCCATTTGCCTAACATTTATCATATGATCGATGTTATAGTCGGCCATGAAAACCTCAGTTTTCTTGATTGCAATTTATCACGACCCCAAACCCGGTCGTGATGGCGCCTATTCCAACGGCTAGGCAAGCCCGAACAAATATACTCTCACCCGAGCTTAGAGCTCAAAATCATTTATTTTTAAGTCATTAATAGTGAAGAAAATCAAAATAAGATGATAGCTATAACAATATCCCGTAATCTCACGAAAACCACGTAACTTCCCAAAAAATCTGGGGTCACGAGCCAAGAGCCTCTATCAGAATGTCAATACCATATTATAAGTAACTCTAAAAATCTGAGAGTACGCAAAATAAACAAAACAACAAAGTAAAATGCGGAGTGTCGGGTCCTCCAGACGCTAGGCAGCTACCTCGACGATCCTAAATGGAGGTCTAGACCAGCCCCAAGCACAGCTAAGCTTCCAAGTACCTAAATCTGCACACATGGTGCAGGGAGTCGAGTGAGTACTTCCAACTCAGTGGTAATAAAAGTAAATAATGCCGAGGACAAGAAATCCACACAAAGCACTATCTCATGCTGCAAAATACCAAACCATCATTTAAACTGCAATACACTTTCAATTTATTCCTTTTTAGCATAAATGAGTAGGTTTCGAAATATCTTTTTAACATCTCTTACTTTCATTAATAACATTTCAATACCTGGGTACAACATCAAATAGTGCAAGTCTGCACTTAAATCATCCCCTTGGGCTCAGCACTCCTTAACAATGTCAACCAGAGTATCTGGTTAATAAGGCAGATAGCACATGTATGCTAGTAATTTATGAGTGATAATGTCATGCCCTGTAGTACAAGTAAGTCCAATGTATGTATGCAATGCAATGCATATGACGTTGTGGTGTACAACCCGATCCATTTAAAGGCACCCGCGCTCACTTTGGGGGTCCAGACTCCGAATGGGCTCTTACAGCCGAAACGCAATATCAATATCACTCTTGATGTGGCGTGCAGCCTGATCCATGCATAGTCATGAATGCATATAAGCCCCTTGGACAACAGTATCATAACATCTCACAGCTAAAATGTCATCAAAGCCTTGTTTAAGTTTTCAAATATTATAAAAATGTTGAGTAGCAAAATACCATTTTAAAACCTTAGACTGAGATGAAAATATGCACAGTATTACCAAGACAGTGATACCAATCCCTGAAGGATTGAAATATTCGGCACGAAGCCTAAAACATGATAATAAGTCCAGTTCATGATAATTACTATCTTTATTAGGGTGTCAATTCAATTGCAAGCAGTTAGGTAGTGTTTTTATTAAGCGGGACGGACCAAGTCTCAATCCCCAACGGTTATTACCCCACGCCCATTATCCGATGTACAAGTCACCTCAATACAGCACTAGGATGTGCAAGTCCGGGGTTTACTAACCCTCAGGATATTATTTACAAGTATTACCCACCTCGATCCGGCGAAAACTCTAGTCCGCGATGCATTTGTTCCTCAAACCGGCCTCCACGTGCGTCAAAACTAGCCAAAATCAGTACAAATATATCAAAATAGGCTAATGGAACAATACCCAATCGAAAACAATCAAAATATATGAAAAACATTGTAACTAGCAAAACCCGAGCCCCGTGCCCACTTCTCAAAAAATTTTGAAATCCACATTTTCAGAATCCTCGTCTCGCCACGAGTTCATACATATAAAATTTATCAAAATCGGATTTCATTTGCCCCTTCAAATCATCAATTATTTATTTCTTAGGCTTCAAGCAAAAATCTCCAATTTTTTTACACATTAATTCCTCCAATTTTAGTGATTAAATCCATATTTTATCACTTGAATAACCTAATTTAGGTCCAAGAGTCCTTTCCTGATGATACTCCACGAATTCCTCTTCAAAATCACCCAAAAATCCTCTTTGTTCGAAGCCCCAAATGATTTTAGACTTCTGAAATTCGAATACACTAACTTCATTAAACCCTCAGGCATTTTCGCTTCTGCGGTTCCCATAACCGCTTCCGCTATTCCGCTTTTGCGTCCAATTTAACCGCTTCCGTGGTTCCGTTTTCGTGTCCAATTTAACTGCTTCTGCGGTTTCACTAAAATCTCGATGGTTGCTTCTGCGAGAACCTCTTTTGCGGTCATTTTATCACTTCCGGTCCCAGCCACTATTCACCAGACCGCTTCTGCGGTCAGTATCCGCATCTGCGGAGACCGCTCCTGCGGAACCAAGTCCTCTTCTGCGGAATTTCCCCTAGGCCACAAGGGCCACTTCTGCAATCACATAGCCGCATCTTCGGGACCGCTTAAGCGGCTCTCCCACTACAGATGCGGAAACCACAGAAGGTTTCAAGACAGACCTGAAGCAACAACTCTAAATGCCCGATTAACCATCCGAAACCATCCCGAGGCCCCCGGGACCTCAACCAAACATGCCAACACATCCCATAACACTATACGAACTCCTTCCAATCATAAAAACACATTCTTAAACACAAAAATCATCTAATCAATGTGAATTCAAGCCTTAGTTTCAACTATAACTTCCGAAACCAACATTCAATCAAAAACCCAATCAAACGATGTCCGAATGACCTAAAAATTTGCAGACATATCCAAAATCACCTAACGAAGCTACTGCAACTCTCGAAATTCCATTCCGACTTCTGGATAAAAATCTCACCTATCAATCGGATTTCACCAAAATTCCAACTTCGTCAATTCAAGCCTATTTCTATACCGGACCTCCAAATTCAATTCTGATTACTCCCCTAATGCACAAATCACCTACTGAAGCTAACCGAACCATCAGAATCCATATCCGAGCCCTTTAACCATACAGTCAACTTCAAGTTGATTTTTTTAAAACAGACTTTCTTTTAAAAGGCTATATGCCTTATTTTCAAGCAGATTCAATTTGGTTACACCCGACCAACTCTAACACTGATATAAAAACATGAAGCAACACAATAAGGGGAAAACGGGGCAGTAACATCACGGGATGACGGTTCAGGTCATCACATTCTCCCCTACTTAAACAAATGCTCGTCCTCGAGCGGACTCAAAGTTGTAGTAGAAGCAACCTAATAGCTGAATGACCTTACCAAGCAAATACTAGGGGTGATCCCACGTCAACCTATCTATCATAAGTCCGATAACACAATATAGCTGGAATGTCACAGCCCATCCAAACCATAAACCACATTGCACTTCCCGAAATCATACACCAAATCAGAACCCCACGTCAATACTTAGAATAAACCCGAATCAACCGTAATAACCCATACTTGTCACTCCAAGGGAGACTATATGATATACTACACATCCCAAACACGCGAGACGATGGCATATATTCATGACAATGTGCCACAATAACTAAATACTAACAGAAAAACCTTTTTCATTAGCTAAGGTCTTATTCCAACACCTTCATATACTGCCCACGACAACTGAAACACGCGATATACCGAACCTATCTCTTAGGTCAACCATTCATGAATCCATTTCCCTTTTGACTGATACCATAACAGATTTCGGAGCTAAACCTCGATATTACCTTTCTAACCAGCTAAAATCATCTATGCTTGCACTCATTAATGACTCCAATGATCATATCGATTATAACACACCACACTGGTGATATGACACCCCAATACCGGCCTAAGCCACACCGAGCACAACATAGGCTCCAATAAGAAACGGTCTGAACACCCTCAAATCATGACAACTGACTCAAGCAAAAGAGCGACAATTCTATTCGTCCGTACCATCAGAACACAAAACTGGGATCCCGTCTCACAACATAGAAATAGGATACCTGAATCCTCCTCGAAAGGTCATAACATCATGTGGCCTTTCCACAACACATGGTTCTATCCAAACACTATTACCCATGAAGCACCTAAAGTTATCATGCTCAAAACGGTCAGCCACACACAGATTTAGGTCTGAACTCAAGCAATCAATCACACCCATGGTGATATAATTAATATACACTATCGAATCCTGAAAGGACACAACCGATGCGCTAATCGCCGAGCAATACCCAATATGGATTTTTCCTCAATAGCCAGGAAATAATGTATACAAGGTAACATATAACTAAGTCTATTTTCATATCACACTATTGCGGCAAGCAACCCGATCCAGATAACATACTGTGGCGACGTGCCACCTGCTCCAAATACCATACTCATGGCGGCATGCCACCCGATCCACACATATATACCTCACAAAAAGGAAATGCACATCAACTCAAACTTGCTGATTACAATAACTTATATAGTCCTATGCTCAGCTACACGAAATGCATCTGAAAAAAGTCCCCAATACCAGAACTGAATCAATGGTAGAAACCTCTACACTGACATCCGCCACGAAGGCCTAATTAATAAAGCAATAGCTTCCAGCCATTCACTGGCCCTTGGGATACAAAACTATCCTGTTAGAACATAATCCGATGCACCTTGCCATGCAACCTGTGACATTTTCCGACATAGTCCATATCACATTAGTCTAGACAACCTGACATTGGGACAACTAGTCTGCAATCTAATATCATAACCGAAATTTAACATATCAAACAAAGAAAGATCCACTAGGGCTTCCAATTTCCAATAACCGCTAAACGATGCCGATACACACGATATATAACCACTGCATAGGTGGATCACGAGAACTTCTAGTCTCCAACATGTATATAATACATGAATCACTATGCATGATCCCGCACTCCGCCGTACGAATACATAACACACATCAAGCATCCATTCATATCATGAAAGACATTCAAAAATTTCCTTATGCCATCAACAACACAATCATCACAGTCGATCCAATAAGAGAATCGCATTACCACTAGATATTATCAGTTTACATTACATTGCCCTTTTGAACATATACCCTATCAAATCACCAGAATAGCAGTACCATTTCCTTAATCACAAGAAAGATCGATTCTTAAATTACCTGCAGCTGCCCGCACTGCTCAAGAATTTCAATGATTTCCCATTATTATGAACTGATCCAAAACCTTAAACATGCCCATATCAACTTTCCATAACACACCGCATTTACTATACCAGACTAAGATAACATGGGAACTTCCATCCCCCTTCTGCACCGCAAACATCGATGCACTCAACCAGTTAAGAACTTTTATGACCCCATATAGAAGAAAAATCATTACACATTCCGAGATTCGCTTACCAACATGAAATATGCTCATTTTCAAACCACAGTAAAACATATCACAAACTCTTTCTACCAATTCTATTGCACAAGCTAAACTGCCAGAACTAAATCCTTTTACCCATACCGAGCTATGCAACTGCCAGCACTCAAGTGCTTTGCTGCACAATACATGTAAGACTCATTACTCCGATCATATAACAGGAATTAATCGTATCGTTATCATATCGCTTTGGTTTATTATCAAGCTATTCCATTTATCTAAATGTCCTTTCTGATTCACCTTTAATTTAATATTCGCCTTTACTGTAGCAATCACAATACCTCAACTCAGGTTACCACGCGAGACCATACATAAGACCACACGGTCTACGACCCATAAGCCACTGAATACTCTCTCAAATATTTCCTAGAAGTACCACATTCTACAATACTTTATTTTGAAGAACTTCATGGGATTCTGAATTTGTTATCATTACCTTCCAATACGGATACATAGAGTTCCATAATTAACATAACATACCACAAGTCTTGATCTCTTGTAATGAAACCACATTCTTTACCACATACACAATCTTAAGACACCTGACTGTTACATGCAAAGTTTTAAACACCGCAAAACCATTTTCGGGAGTCAGTCACCCTTATTCAATTGTAATTCATCTATCTTATTGAACATAATCACTCGTGCCTTGTTAGAACTCTGACACCGCCGAACATGATTACATACAGATACAAATAGGTATCTTTCTTTTTTATACCCCGAGCATTCTTTATCAACAGCAGTTTAAAGCATCCTAGTATTTCTTCACATCTACGAGCATCATATAACCTTTATCAAAATTTCCCAACAAACTTTGGGACAAGACCAATATAGCATAGAATAGTGTAATCAGTTAATCACTAACAACCTCCCCAACTTGGCACAAAGCCATATATTAAGGCACTTTTAACCACTCATGGTATACTTACTCAAATGATGCCACACTATTATAGTGAGATTGAATCATGTCATTACAAGCTTTGGCGGAGACTCGAATCATCAAAAATCTTAACTCTTCTGCAATTCTTGTGTTTATTCACACACAATGGTTAAGTCCACTCTTTAGGTGACAAATCTTTCTAAGTCACAAATTTTTCAAAAATTTCGACAGAGTTTCCTTTGTAATTTGGCCTATCCACCTGCTAGAGAATCACCAAAATCATTATAAAAACACGCCCACAACTCGACTAGACATCATAATGTATATCAACAACATTAATCTCAATACTACACGAATTATATTATCAAGATTGATATATGGACATGCTTGCACCTGTTCAAATCATAGCACACATAAAATACCCTTCACCATAATACACATAGCACATCCAATTCGGCCTTCCCGAGTCTGAACTCACACTACCACATGTGTTACACTTTACCTTTAATCTAAGAGATATGAAAACATTCTTCACGCCCATAACTCGGGGCCACACAATAGATCACAATAATAATCGAACAACTAACAGATCACCCATTATCAAGCAGCTATTTCCACAATTAGGGACAGTACTGATCATATAAATTTCATAATACCAGCTCACAAAATCAGCACCTCGGTGCTCAACCTATAGACAAAGATCCAGCCTCAAGTCCTCCCTAATGGCCTAATATGAACTCATGGAGATTATATCTCGCCCCTCGATTGGGGAGTCACAATCCGTCAAGGCAAATTTAATACTAAGCGCTCGAGTGCGCATACAGACACGTGGATGGAATTTCAAGAATTATATCTCAAGCTGAATCAAGTACACACGATAAGAGTTCCAAGAATGTGAAGTGTTTCCTAAAAGGTCTGCAGCCTCCCAAGGATAAATACAGACGTCTCCGTACCGATCCGCGACACACTACTAACCGGCTCAAGACTCATGAGGCCCAGTAACCTAGGCTCTGATACCAACTTGTCACAACCCCAAACCCGGTCGTGATGACGCCCAACCCAACGTCAAGGCAAACCCGGCCAAATACACTCTCAACCCGAGCTTAGAGATCAAAACCATTTATTTTTAAGTCATTAACAAAAATCAAAATAAGATGATAGCTATAACAATATCCCAAAATCTCACAAAAACCACGTAACTTCCTAAAGATCAGGGGTCACGAGCCAAGAGACTCTATCAGAATGTCAATACCATATTATAAGTAACTCTACATATCTGAGAGTACGCAGAATAAACAAAACAACAGAGTAAAATGGGGAGTGTCGGGTCCTGCAGACGCCAGACAGCTACCTCGACGATCCCAAATGGAGCTCTAGACCATCCCCAATCTCAGCTAAGCTTCCAAGTATCTCAATCTGCACACATGATGCAGGGAGTCGAGTGAGTACTTCCAACTCAGTAGTAATAAAAGTAAATAATGCCGAGGAAGAGAAAACCACACAAAGCACTATCTCATTTTGGAAAATACTGAACCATCTTTTAAACTGCAATACACTTTCATTTTATTCCTTTTTAGCATTAATGAGTAGGTTTACAAAATATCTTTTTAACATCTCTTACTTTCATTAATAACAGTTCTATACATGGGTACAATATCAAACAGTGCAAGTCTGCACTCAAATCAGCCCCTTAGGCTCATCACTCCATAACAATTTCCACCAGAGTATCTGGTCAATAAGGCTCATAACACATGCATAGCAGTAATGTATGAGTGCGAAATGTCATGCCACCTAGTACAAGTAACGCCAATGTATGTATGCAATGCAATGCATATGACGCTATGGCGTACAGTCCGATCTATGCAAATTTAAGGCGCCCGCACTGTCACGCCCCAAATCGAGGAACATGACCGGCGCCTGACCGGGTTGCCCCAGTCAAGCGGACCTGGGTGCCTTTCATTCCCACGCGTTAACCCCGTGTTGATTGTTTCTCATTAACCAAATATTTTACCAATAATGACTGATTTCATAATGCATAAACATAACCATGTGATTGATTCACTAACAAGTTCATAATTTATATTTACAACGCCCCATATGTATATACATAGGCCACAATCCCACAGTTTACATGTCTACGGAGCCTCTAGGATACAAAAAGGGAAATACAATACTTGCCGGTAACAAGGCTCCGGCTATACCTTACAAAACCAAAATGAAATCTAAACCGAGTGGCATGAACCACACAAGGCCCCGAGGAAGAAAGGGGCTCACCAAAACGGGCGGTGGAAGGAGAAGGATACTACTGCCGATGAGCTGAAGTGCCTGCTACTGATCCACCTACAATCATAACACGAATGTAGCGTCCCCGGCAAAAGGGACGTCGGTACACTTGAATTGTACTGGTATGTATGGACAAACTTTGTCCCAAGTAAACTCAAGCCATTAAATTACATTAACAATTAATTAAGCCAACCAACCATGTTTCCACATTTTCCTCATTTCAAATAATTCTCACACAAAGCACTTTCTACGATCAACCAATTTTACAATAACCAATCAATCACGTAAAGCACAAGTAGCCAAACAAAGGGGCAATCAGTGCCCCACAGGTTGCAAACTCTCCTGCTGTCTCCTTTCACAATTTCACATTATTGATTTTTGTATCAATTTTCAATAGCGATTTCGATCGCTTTCCATCCTTATTGCCCCCGACCACCCTTATTACCTCGGCCACCCTTATCACCCCAACCCACACCTTATTTCCCCACGTTGCGGCGCGCAACACGACCCCGCCTTACAGTTGAAAACACAACAATTTCAAACAACAGATAAGGTACTACACATAATTTCAACAAGTTCAAATAAGCAACTTACACATTGGTTCATGTTCTCAATTTCTTCTCAAGCCAATATCAAAACCAAGTTACAAGTATTCCAAAATCGAAAATGCCTACATAATCATGTTCAACAATTTACCACAATTAAGGTGTTTCAAATTCCGTCCACAATAAGCCAAATATGCCATCACAATGGTTGTTCCCAATTCTTTACCAACCTCGATTACCTTTTTATCTTTCAATTCATATTTCATACCACACCACACGTAGTTCAACATCAATCAAATGCTCAACAGGGAAATCAAAGAATTACGTAAAATTTCTCAATTTGACACATGCCAAACAATTCGCACACATTTGGGCGATTTTACAAGAATCAAAATTAGCCATACATACCTGGTGATGAGTTTTCTTCCGATAACTTCCTACTTTATGCTTACCCACGCTATCTTACTCTTGCCAACCTTGTTCTTGAAGACTCTTACTTCTACTCACTTCTTTTTACTAAAAATCAAGTTCAATAATCATGCATGAGTGTAAAAATTCTATTTTTAAAAGCTATTATATGCAAACCTCTCTTTACCCAATTAAAACTGAAAATCAAAGAAAATAGTTAGGGTTTTTACCTTGAAAAGATTGGGGAAGTTGAATCCTTGCCCTAAGATCCCTTGGAATTAAGTGGTTGGAACAATCTTTGAAGATGAAAGATTTCTCTCTCTAAAAACCCTCTCTTCTCTCTCTAATTTTGGTAAGATAATATGACAAAATGAAGAAGAAAGGTGTTATATTAAAGAAGAGATCGGGTCAAAATGTTACAAAAATCTGGACCGGGGCAAATCTGCGGTGCACTTTGCGACCGCAGAATCAACATGCGGTCCGCAGAGTGACCGCAAAATGGCCTCAAAATTACGCAGGTTCTGTTACAGAATGCGGCCAGAATGCGGTCCGCATGCTCGATCTGCGGTCGCAAAGTGCACCGCAGATTTGACATGTGATCGCATATCGACCGCACTTCAGCACGATTTTGGGAAACTCTCTGGAATGATTTGCGGCAAGAATGCGGTCCGCATGTCAGGTTTGCGGTCGCATTCTTGACCGCATATTTGACATTTTTCGGAAAAATTAATTCTCTACATTTTTGAAACTTAAATCACTACCAAGGGTCCGAACCGCGGCGAGCTTGCGAGCCGCGAAGAATTCTACGCATTCCTAACACATTTATTCGGACCATGACACCATAGCTACTAGGTTTTATGCACAAATATTTTACGGTGCCTTACACGCACTCACTGTAGTGGTTCAGACTCCGGATGTGCTTCTACAGCCCAAGTACAATATCAATATCACTCCTTCTACGGTGTGCATCCCGATCCATGCATAGTCATGAATGCATATAAGACCCTTGAGCAACAGTATCATAACATCTCACAGCTAAAATGTCATCAAGCCTCATTTAAGTTTTCAAATCTTATAAAAATGCTGAGTAGAAAAATACCATTTTAAAACCTTGGACAGAGATGAAAATATGCACAATATTACCAAGACAGTGATACCAATCTTTGAAGGATTCAGATATTCGGCTCGAAGCCCAATACATGATAATCAGTCCAGTTCATGATAATTAATATCATTATTAGGGTGTCAATTCAATTTCAAGCAGTTAGGTAGTACTTTCATTAAGCGGGGTGGAACAAGTCTCAATCCCCAACATGCTCTACCTCACTCCCATTATCCGGAGTGCAAGTCACCTCAATACAGCACTAGGATGTGCAAGTTCGGGGTTTACTAACCCTCAGGACATCATTTACAAGTATTACCCACCTCGATCCGGCAAAAACTCTAGCCCGCGACGCCTTTTCTCCTCAAACTCGCCTCTATGCACGTCGAAAGTAGACAAAATCAGTACAAATATATCAAAATAGGCTAATGGAACAACACCCAATCGAAAATAATAAAAATATATGAAAAATCTCGAACCTAGCAAAGCCCAAGCCACGGGCTCGCTTCTAAAAAAATTATGAAATCTATATTTTCAGAATCCACGTTTCGCCACGAGTCCACACATATAAAATTTATCAAAATCGGAGTTCATTTGTCCATTCAAATCATCAGTTTTCTATTTTTTAGGCTTCAAGCAAAAATTCTCATTTTTGTTACACCTTAATTCCTCCAATTTCAGTGATTAAATCCATGTTTTATCACTTGAATAACGTAATCCAAGAGTCCTTACTTGATGATACTCCACGAATTCCTCTTTGTTCGAAGCCCTAAATGAATTTACACTTTACACTGACTTCATTAAACCCCCAGGCATTTTCGCTTCTGCGGTTCTCATTACCGCTTCGGCTGTTCCGCTTCCACGTCCAATTTAACCGCTTCTGCGGTTTCAATAAAAATCTTGATGGCCGCTTCTGCAGTCCTTCACCGCTTCTGCGGTAACCACTTTTGCGGCCATTTTACCGCTTCGGCGGTCAAACCATTATTTACCAGACTGCTTCTGCGGTCAGTATCCGCTTCTGCGGAAACCGCTACTGCGGAACCAAGTCCACTTCTGCAGAATTTCCCCCAGGTCACAAGGGCCGCTTCTGTAATCAAATAGCCGTATCTGTGGGACCGCTTAAGTGGCTCTCCCACCGCGGATGCGGAAACCACAGAAGGTTTTAAGGCAGACCTGAAGAAACAACTCTAAATGCCCGATTAACCATCCGAAACTATCTCAAGGCCCCTAGGACCTAAACAAAACATGCCAACACATCCCATAACACCATACGAACTTTTTCAAATCATAAAAACACATCTTTAAACGAAAAATCATCAAATCAAGGCGGATTCAAGCCTAAGTTTCAACTATAACTTCCGAAACTAACATTTAATCAAAAACCCGATCAAACGATGTCTGAAGGACCTGAACATTTGCAGACATATCCAATATTACCTAACAAAGCTACTGCAACTCCCAAAATTTATTCAGACTCCTGGATCAAAATCACACCTATCAACCGGATTTCACCAAAATTCCAACTTCGTCAATTCAAGCCTATTTCTACACCGGACCTCTAAATTTAATTCCGATCGCTCCTCTAAGTCACAACTCACCTCCTAAAGCTAACCACACCACCGAAATCCATATCCGAGCCCTCTAACCATACAGTCAACTTCAGGTTGACTTTTCTAGAATAAACTTTCTTCTAGAAGGCTATATGCCTTATTTTCAACCAGATTCAATTCGATTACACCCAACCAAATCTAACACTGATATAAAAAAATGAAGCAACACAATAAGGGGAAAATGGGGCGGTATTATCACATGACGGCGGGTCAGGTCGTCACAAAATTCTGGGTAAAACAAAATACAGATGAACACGGATGACCAAGAAAAAACCTCTTTCATCACTAAGGCTGGCACATATTGCTATAACTTAATGCCTTTTGGATTAAATATTGCTGGCACATACTTATACTATACTATGCACTAAGTATAAGTGTATTAGCAAATGTTATATCGAATATAACTTATATATATAATATATATACTTACGCTATACTATGCACTAAGTATAAGTGTATTTGCTATTATTATATCAAATATAGCTTATAGGTAATAGTGTATCGAATATATATATATATATATATATATATATATACTTACACTATACTATTGCATATAGAATTAAAATAAATTAAAGATATGGTGATAAATTGTTTCCAAATAAAGAAAGAGGTCATTCTTTTTGGCACGGACTAAAAAGGAAATAGGTTCACATAAATTGAAACGGAGGGAGTAGCTCATATATATATATAATATATGTAATTACACTATATTATGCACTAAGTATAAATGTATTAGGTAATGTCGTATCGAATATAGCTCATATATATAATATATGTAATTTCGCTATATTATGCACTAAGTATAAGTGTATTAGGTAATAACATATATATATATATATATATAGTATAGCGTAAGTATATATATATATATATATATATACATGTATTGGATCGGATTGCACGCTATATATATATATATATATATATATATATATATATATATATATATATATATATATATATGTACTTACGCTATACTATGTACTAAGTATAAGTATATTTGCTAATATTATATCAACTATCGCTCATATTAAGTAACATATTAAGCTATATATATATAATTTTAACTTAAAATAGAGTTAATATAACTTTTTTTAGATGTAGCGACCAATGTTGGTCGCTATTCTGGTCAAACGGTCAGAAGCTGGCGACAAACTTTGGTCGTTATTTTGCTCAAAATAGTCAATATTTATTTTGCTACCAAAGTTTTTAAATTCAGATTCAAAATCAGGTTTGCCCTCCCAATCTCTTATTTTCTTACCAAATTTTTTCCAAACTATCTCTCAACATATTCTCCTCCCCTTCTCTATTTCCCTTACTCAAATCAATCCCCCAACCCTTGCCACTATCGTCGGAGCAGCTACCACAGTCACTGTCGCCACTGTCCTTCGCTACCACTATCGCCGGAGCTGCTGTCCCCCACCCCTTTCCACCACTGCTTTATAATCTTGTTTTTAATAGGTTAGTAATCTACATTCTTAAATTTTTAATTTTTAACTTTTTTCTATATAATTTTACGTAATTTTTTAAAATTTTCGTCTATTTTGTATTAGGTTTTTTGGTTTGAACTACATTAGGTTTATGAACTTAAGGTTGAAATTATGATCTTTTAGTTCTTGTATTAATTTAAAATTGAGTAAAATGGTGAAAAGAAATAATTCATACATTAGCAATACCTAAATAAAAGTACTTGTAAATACATTGCCTAAAAAGAATATATTATAAATACTTGAATTAACTAAATTTATTTGTTCTTGCTTTATTTATATAAATGAAATATCTTACTTGGATGTACAATAGGAATTATCCAAATCGGCGAGAATTGTGAGAGGATTTTGTAGAAGGGGTAGATGAAATTATTAGACATCCAATGTCACTTCCGCCATACATAAGTGATGGAGTTATTAGGTGCCTTTATGTTAGGTGCGATTCTATGAAGTTTGGAAAATTGGAGGAAGTTAAGCATCATCTTTATAGAAGGGGGTTTATAGAAAATTACTTTGTTTTGACTAGTCATAGAGAGATCCTTGGTAGCCATGGGATATTTCATAACATGATTGTGGGTGAAAGTAGTAGGTCGGTGGAGAATACAAATCGTGATTCTAGACTTCATGATATGGTTGTGGATAATTGTCACGACCCGAAACCGGTCGTGATGGCGCCCAACAATCAAGCTAGGCCAGCCACACCAACAATTTAATTATCATAAAATACCCGTCCCCAAATGGACAACCCAAGAAGAATATATGAGTTTACGAACTCCAATAATAATAATACTGAACAAAATACTGACACTCCCAAAGATCCGGAGTCACAAGTCTAGAGCCTCTAACAAACCCAACAGGAATAGAGAGTACGATATAGAAGTACTCAAGTCTAAATACAAAATACAAAATAACAACTGGAAATGAGAGGAGAAGCTAGGTTCTGCGAACGTAGGCAGCTACCTCAGCAACCCGATATAACACTGCAACCGCTGGAATTTCCCGTCTACTGCTCGTGAGTACCTGATCTGCACACAAAAGGTGCAGGGAGTAGGGGTGAGTACTAAGTACTCAGTGAGTAACAAATATATATAAGTAGCTGACAGTAAGAAATCCACAAAATACCACAATATGAAGCTATACTACAGTTCGAATCTCTTACGAACTAGCAGCAACAATACCATACAGCTACCAGAGAGTAATTCAACAAATACAGATGCAATGCAATGCACATAACCGCTACGACGTGTAGCCCGATCCAATTTAACGTCGACGGCGCTCACTGGGGGTGTGTACAGACTCCGGAGGGGCTCCTACAGCCCAAGCGCAATACTGCTGCGGCGTGCAGCCCGATCCTCATATCAACCACTGCGGCGTGCAGCCCGATCCCATGCTCAGTCCACAATAAGCAAATAAATCACAAAAACAGTTCATTTTTCTTACTTCCAGTTTTCAATTCATAATTTATGAAAAATACTTAAACTTTATTAAATTTGCAAAAGCCGGTGACTTAGTATTTCAAAAGTGTGATTTCAATTTCCAGGATTGAGATCAGTGATTTAAGCAATTATAGCTATCACATAAATATTGTCCTCTAAGGACGCTACGGATCGGCACAAGGCCCCAAACAAGGCTTACATCCCACAATTATATCAAATACAGTGTATTTCCAACACTAATAACATATTATTCATTTCCGGGATGGACCAAGTCTCAATCCCCAGTCACAATCAATCCCGCACCTGCCACGGTGTGCGAGCCACGCCCTACTAGCGTCACAATGTGCTAAGCCGGGGTTTCGAACCCTCAGGCTACTATATACACAAACTACTCACCTCTAGCCGGTCGTAGACTCGTCCGCGATGCCTTCCGTTGAATTTCGTTGCCTCGTGTGTAGAATCTACCCAAATAACAATAATTATATCAAATACGGGTCAAAGAATCATAACCCACTTCAATTTATATGAAATTCGCATAATTACACTAAGTTGGTAAAACCCGACCCCGAGCCCCACTGCTCGAAAAATTCCGAAATTAGCACCAACGCGATCCTTATCTCTCCACGAGTCCGTGCATATAAAATTTATCGAAATCGGAGTTCAAATGGCCTCCCAAATCCAAAAATCCCGTTTTCAATATTTAGGCCACATTTCTTCAAGATTTCAACCCAATTTCATGAAGATTGATGTTAATACTACCATAAAATGATGTTTTTGAGTCAAGAATCTTACCTCCAACGAATACCCGATGACTTCTCAGTGATTTCCTCGAGTTTTCTTCTCTCTAGGGCTCAAAATTGAGTTTTGGGGGTGTAAACCCGTAAGCTCTCTGTTCTGCAATTTAATTCACTGCCAGAGACTTTTGTTCTATGCGATCGCAGGCCCCCTATTGCGATCGCATAGAGTAATTTTCCTCAGGCCTCTAATTTGTTCTATGCGATCGCAAGCCTAGCCATGCGATCGCATAGCTTTGCATTCCTACCCTCCGCGATCGCAATCGAGCCTCCGCGATCGCACTGCACACATTCCGGATACTATGCAATCGCAATGCCCTCCACGCGATCGCATAGAGTAAACTTCACGCCCCCTTCCACTCTTCTATGCGATCGCAATCATCTCTATGCGATCGCATAGAGCAACTGCTGACTGCAATTTTCTGCAGAATTTTTCCAAGTTCTAAATGCCCGGTTGATGGTCCGAATCCATCCCGAGGCCCCCGGGACCCCAACGAAAACCACCAACATACTCCAAAACATGATACGGACTTGTTCCCATCATAAAAAAACCATACTAAACATCAAAATCATCATTTACTCACGAATTCAAGCCTAAGTTTCTTTAAAACTTTCAAAACTACATTCAATCCAAAACCCGATCAAACGATGTCCGAATGACCTGAAAATTTGCAGACATATCCAAAATCACATAACGAAGCTACAGAAATTGTCGGAATTCCATTCCGACCCCCGGATCAAAATATCACCTACCATCCGAATTTCGCCAAAATTCAACCTTCGCCAATTCAAGCCTAAAACTACACCGGACCTTCGAATTCAATTCCGATTGTTCTCCTAAGTCATAAATGATCCCCCGAAACTAGTCGAATCATCAGAATCCGGTTCCGAGCACTCTAACTCAATAGTCAACTCTTGGTTGACTTCTCATATTCAAGCTTTCTTTAAACATGCTATTTGTTTCATTTTCAATCCAAATCATTCCTAACTCACCCGATATACTCTAATACTGTTTTAAAAGCATAATATATGAAAATTCAAGGTAACGGGGTGGAAATTCCCGTAACGACGGGCCGGGTCGTTACATTCTCCCCAACTTAAACAAACGCTCGTCCGTGAGCGGGTTAAGAAACATACCTGGAGTATCAACAAGTGTGGATATCTGCTCCGCATTTCCTGCTCGGTCTCCCAAGTTGCTTCCTCCACAGGACGACCTCTCCACCTGCACTTTCACTGAAGCTATATCCTTAGATCTCAGCTTACGAACCTGTCGACCCAAAATGGCTACTGGTTCCACATCATAAGTCAAATCCTCATCTAGCTGTATCGTGCCGAAGTCCAACACATGAGACGGGTCTCCGACATACTTCCGGAGCATAGATACATGGAACACCGGGTGAACTCCCGACAAACCGGGTGGCAAAGCAAGCATATAAGCCACCTCCCCAACTTTCCTAAGCACCTCAAAAGGTCCAATAAACCTCGGGCTCAACTTCCCTTTCTTTCCAAACCTCATAACACCCTTCATAGGCGAAACCTTCAGCAACACCTTCTCACCTACTGAATAAGACACATCTCGGACCTTCCGGTCCGCATAACTCTTCTGACGCGACTGAGCTGTGCGAAGTCTCTCCTGAATCACCTTTACCTTGTCTAAGGCATCTTGGACTAACTCCGTCCCCAACAACCTAGCCTCGCCGGGCTCGAACCAACCGACTGGAGACCTACACCATCTCCCATATAAAGCTTCATACGGTGCCATTTGAATGCTGGACTGATAGCTATTATTGTAAGCAAACTCCGCCAAAGGCAAATAATCAGCCCACGAACCACCGAAATCAATAACACAAGCACGCAACATGTCCTCCAATATCTGAATAGTACGCTCAGACTGCCCATCCGTCTGTGGATGAAATGCTGTGCTCAACTCTACCTGTGAACCCAACTCTCGCTGAAATGTCCTCCAGAACTGAGATGTGAACTGGGTACCTCTGTCCGATATAATGGAAATGGGAACTCCATGCAATCTCACTATCTCACGGATGAATATCTCTGCCAACCGCTCTGAGGTATAGGTAGTACACACTGGGATGAAGTGAGCTGACTTGGTCAACCTATCCACCACCACCCAAAATGAATCAAACTTCCTCGCTGTCCGAGGGAGTCCACTAACAAAGTCCATAGTTATTATTTCCCACTTCCACTCCGGAATATCAATACGCTGGAATACACCACCAGGTCTCTGATGCTCATACTTGACCTGCTGACAGTTTAGACACCGAGCCACATGGCTCACAATATCTTTCTTCATCTTTCTCCACCAGTAATGCTGCTTCAAATCCTGGTACATCTTCGCGGCTCCTGGATGAATAGAATACCGCGAGCTATGGGCCTCCTCCAATATCAACTCACGAAGTCCATCAACATTGGGCACGCATATCCGGCCCTGCATCCGCAATACTCCATCACTATCAATAGTGACATCTCTGGCGTCATCATGCTGAACTCTGTCCTTAAGGACAAGTAAGTGTGGATCATCATACTGGCGCTCTCGAATACGATCATATAAAGAAGAACGAGCTACTACACAAGCCATCATCCGACTGGGCTCAGAAATATCCAGCCTTACCATCTGATTAGCTAACGCCTGAACATCAACTGCTAGGGGTCTCTCCCCAACTGGAATATACGCCAAACCGCCCATACTAATAGCCTTCCGGCTCAATGCATCAGCCACTACATTGGCTTTCCCGGGATGGTACAAGATAGTAATATCATAGTCTTTAAGCAATTCAAGCCATCTCCGCTGCCTCAAATTTAGATCTTTCTGCTTAAACAAATGCTGAAGGCTGCGGTGGTCTGTATATATATCACAAGATACACCATATAGGTAATGCCTCCAAATCTTCAAGGCATGAACAATAGCAGCTAACTCCAAATCGTGAACAGGGGTAGTTCTTCTCGTGGGGCTTTAGCTGACGAGAAGCATATGCAATAACTCTACCCTCCTGCATCGACACACAACCGAGTCCAACTCTAGAAGCATCACAATACACCGTATATAACCCTGAGGCTGATGGTAACACAAGTACTGGAGCGGTGGTCAAAGTCTCCTTGAGCTTCCGGAAGCTCTCCTCACATTCATCAGACCACACAAATGGAGCATTCTTCTGTGTCAACTTAGTCAACGGTGAAGCAATAGATGAGAAATCCTGAACAAACCGACGATAATAGCCTGCCAAGCCAAGAAAACTCCGAATCTCTGTAGCTGAGGAAGGTCTGGGCCAATTCTGTACTGCCTCGACCTTCTACGGATCAACCCGAATACCATCACTGGACACTATATGTCCCAGAAAACCCACAGTATCAAGCCAGAACTCATACTTAGTGAATTTTGCATAAAGCTTCTCTTCTCTCAACCTCTGCAATGCCACTCTCAAATGTTGTGCATGCTCCTCCTGGCTGCGTGAATATACCAGAATATCATCAATAAACACAATCACAAAAGAATCCAGGTACGGCCGAAATACACTATTCATCAAGTGCATGAATGCAGCTGGGGCATTAGTCAACCCGAAAGACATCACCAGGAACTCGTAGTGCCCATATCGCGTCCTGAACGCTGTCTTCATAATATCTGAGTCCCTGATCTTCAACCGATGATAGCCCGATCGAAGATCAATCTTAGAAAATACACTAGCTCCCTGTAGCTGATCAAATAGGTCCTCAATACGAGGCAATGGGTATTTATTCTTCACTATTACCTTGTTCAGCTGCCTGCAATCAATGCACATTCTCATTGTGCCATCTTTCTTCTTTACGAACAACACCGGTGCACCCCAAGGTGACACACTCGGACGAATGAAACCCTTATCTAAGAGTTCCTGAAGCTGTTCTTTCAATTCTTTTAACTCTGCTGGTGCCATGCGATAGGGAGGAATAGAAATGGGCTGAGTGCCCGGCACCAAGTCAATACCAAAGTCAATATCTCTGTCGGGCGGCATGCCCGGCAGGTCTGCTGGAAATACATCCGGAAACTCCCTCACAATGGGGACCGAATCAAGACTGGGTGTCTCAGCCTCCACATTTCTAATGAAGGCCAAATAAGATAAACAACCCTTGCCAATCATTCGTTGGGCCTTTAGATAAGAAATCACCCTGTCGGACACATAATCAGTCAAGCCACGCCACTCGATCCTCGGATTACCTGGAATAGCTAGTGTGACTGTTTTGGCATGACAGTCCAGAATCACATGATAAGGGGATAGCCAATCCATGCCTAGGATAACATTGAAATCTACCATGCCCAGTAGTAATAGATCAACTCGGGTCTCCAGACCCCCAATAGTAATAACACAGGATCGATATACCTGATACACAACAACAGTATCCCCCACCGGGGTAGACACATGTACGGGCAAATCAAGAATACCACGGGTCATACCCAAATGATGTGCAAAATAAGTAGAGACATAAGAATAGGTGGATCCGGGATCAAATAAGACAGAAGCATCCCCGTGGCAGACTGAGATAATACCTGAAATGACCGCATCTGAAGCACTAGCATCCTTCCTATCCGGAAGAGCATAGAAACGAGCCTGGCCTCTACCAGTACGATCCTTGCCCTTAGGGCGACCTCTGGATACCTGGCCAACAGTCCTAGCCGACTGTGCTGGCGCTGAAGAAATAGGAGTAGAAGACGAGGGCTGATCCCTCTGCCGAGACCGCTTACGAAGCCACTGAGGACACTCTCTCCTGATATGGCCCAAATCACCGCACTCAAAACAACGGCCCGAAGATGGAAGAAGGGGCTGCTGAGGACCCCTCGCTACCGATGAACCCTGTGCTGAGGAGGCAGGAGCAGAGCTCTGAGCTGGAAGAGCACTCAGTGCAGGCTGACTCTGCTGGCGGCTCTGCTGACCCCGATAACCCTGCTGGCCTTGACGACCACGATCAGATGAAACCCCACTGGACTCTGTACGTCCAGACTGATGAGACCCGAAAGAGCGACCTCTGCTATGCTGAAATTGGCCCCTAGACGGAGCACCACCGTAACTGCCAGTACCACGAGGCCTTTAGCCTCTCTCTCCTCCCGCTCTCTGCGGCGATCCGTCTCAATGTGACGGGCAGCATCAACCACCTCCTCAAAGGTAACTCTGTCGAAACTCTCTCCCCGGTCATCAATATGCGGATGGGATAAATAAGACCATCAATAAATCTCCGAATCCTCTCCCCGTCCGTAGGAACCATCCACATGGCATGACGGGCCAGCTGTGTGAATCTCATCTCGTATTGATTAACCGTCATCTCTCCCCGCTTCAACCACTCGAACTGATGATGCACCTCCTCCCTATGAGACCGAGGTACGTACTTCTCCAAAAATACCGTGGAGAACTGCCGCCAAGTGAGGGGCACTGCCCCCGCGGGCCTACGCCTCTCGAAATCCTCCCACCACCGAAATGCTGCACCCGTGAACTGGAAAAGTGGTGAATGAAACACCGCCGGACTCTAGAATACCCGCGGTGCGAAGCATGCGCCGACATCTATCAAGAAAACCCCGGGCATCCTCGCCCTCGGCACCACTGAATGTCGGAGGCTGTAGCCTCTCAAATCTCTCCAAACGACGCTGCTCATCGTCGGGCATAGCTGGAACCATATAAGCAGGAGCTGGTGCAACGGGCGCAACTGGCTGAACTGGCTCGGGTGTGTGAGCCACGGGGGTCTGATTCCCTCCCCCTGCCTGTGAAGAAGATACTGCAGCAGTAGCTGCAACTACCTGTGCCAAGCCTGTGCACACTGATAATATCTGAGCCAAGGTCTCCTGAAGACCCGGTATCACAATGGGCACTACCGGTGCCTGAACCTAAGTTACCGGAGCGTTTGCTGCTTGAATCTGGTCCTGAGTCTGGGCCACTGGTGCAGGAATCTGACCCTGAGTCTGGTCAGCTGGTGGGTCAGCAGGTGCTGGTACTGCTGCCCTACGTCTACCACGACCACGGCCTCTGGGTGCCAATGGTGGTCGTCCGCCACGTCCGTTAGCTCGTGTTCTCGCCATCTGCGAGAGAATAGAATACAGAAAGATTTAATTTCATGATAACACAAATCGCACGATATGAATCCAAGAAAATGAGGTTTTTCCTAAAGTTTTCTGTAGCTCTCCGAGGATAGATACCGATGTCTACGTACCAATCCGCGAAAGCCTACCAAACCGGCTCATGACTCGCGAGTCCTAATAACCTAGGCTCTGATACCAACTTTGTCACGACCCGAAATCCGGTCGTGATGGCGCCCAACAATCAAGCTAGGCCAGCCACACCAACAATTTAATTATCACAAAATACCCGTCCCCAAATGGACAACCCAAGAAGAATATATGAGTTTAAGAACTCCAATAATAATAATATTGAACAAAATACTGACACTCCCAAAGATCCGGAGTCATAAGTCTAGAGCCTCTAACAAACCCAACAGGAATAGAGAGCACGATATAGAAGTACTCAAGTCTGAATACAAAATACAAAATAACAACTGGAAATGAAAGGAGAAGCTAGGTTCTGCGAACGTAGGCAGCTACCTCAGCAACCCGATATAACAGTGCAACCGCTGGAGTTTTCTGTCTACTGCTCCTGAGTACCTGAGTCTGCACACAAAAGGTGCAGGGAGTAGGGGTGAGTACTAAGTACTCAGTGAGTAACAAATATATATAAGTAGCTGACAGTAAGAAATCCACAAAATACCACAATATGAAGCTACATTACAGTCCGAATCTCCTACGAACTAGCAGGAACAATACCATACAGCTACCACAGAGTAATTCAACAAATACAGATGCAATGCAATGCACATAACTGCTACGGCGTGTAGCCCGATCCAATTTAACATCGACGGCGCTCACTGGGGGTGTGTACAGACTCCGGAGGGGCTCCTACAGCCCAAGCGCAATACTGCTGCGGCGTGCAGCCCGATCCTCATATCAACCACTGCGGCGTGCAGCCCGATCCCATGCTCAGTCCACAATAAGCAAATAAATCACAAAAACAGTTCATTTTTCTTACTTCCAGTTTTCAATTCATAATTTATGAAAAATACTTAAACTTTATTAAATTTGCAAAAGCCGGTGACTTAGTATTTCAAAAGTGTGATTTCAATTTCCAGGATTGAGATCAGTGATTTAAGCAATTATAGCTATCACATAAATATTGTCCTCTAAGGACGCTACAGATCGGCACAAGGCCCCAAACAAGGCTTACAGCCCACAATTATAGCAAATACAGTGTATTTCCAACACTAACAACATATTATTCATTTCCGGGATGTACCAAGTCTCAATCCCCAGTCACAATCAATCCCGCACCTACCACGGTGTGCGAGCCACGCCCTACTAGCGTCACAATGTGCTAAGCCGGGGTTTCGAACCCTCAGGCTACTATATACACAAACTACTCACCTCTAGCCGGTCGTAGACTCGTCCGCGATGCCTTTTCCTTTGAATTTTGTTTCCTCGTGTGTAGAATCTAGTCAAATAACAATATTATATCAAATACGGGTCAAAGAATCATAACCCACTTCAATTTATATGAAATTCGCATAATTACACTAAGTTGGTAAAACCCGACCCCGGGCCCCACTGCTCGGAAAATTCCTAAATTAGCACCAACTCGATCCTTGTCTCGCCACGAGTCCGTGCATATAAAATTTATCGAAATCGGAGTTCAAATGGCCTCCCAAATCCAAAAATTCCGTTTTCAATATTTAGGCCACATTTCTTCAAGATTTCAACCCAATTTCATGAAGATTGATGTTAATACTACCATAAAATGATGTTTTTGAGTCAAGAATCTTACCTCCAACGAATACCCAATGACTTCTCAGTGATTTCCTCGAGTTTTCTTCTCTCTAGGGCTCAAAATTGAGTTTTGGGGGTGTAAACCCGTAAGCTCTCTGTTCTGCAATTTAATTCACTGCCAGAGACTTTTGTTCTATGCGATCGCAGGCCCCCTATTGCGATCGCATAGAGTAATTTTCCTCAGGCCTCCAATTTGTTCTATGCGATCGCAGGCCTAGCCATGCGATCGCATAGCTTCGCATTCCTACCCTCCGCGATCGCAATCGAGCCTCCGCGATCGCACTGCACACATTCCGGATACTATGCGATCGCAATGCCCTCCACGCGATCGCATAGAGTAAACTTCATGCCCCCTTCCACTCTTCTATGCGATCGCAATCATCTCTATGCGATCGCATAGAGCAACTGCTGACTGCAATTTTCTGCAGAATATTTCCAAGTTCTAAATGCCCGGTTGATGGTCCGAATCCATCCCGAGGCCCCCGGGACACCAACGAAAACCACCAACATACTCCAAAACATGATACGGACTTGTTCCCATCATAAAAACACCATACTAAACATCAAAATCATCATTTACTCACGAATTCAAGCCTAAGTTTCTTTAAAACTTTCAAAACTACATTCAATCCAAAACCCGATCAAACGATGACCGAATGACCTGAAAATTTGCAGACATATCCAAAATCACATAACGAAGCTACAGAAAGTGTCGGAATTCCATTCCGACCCCCGGATCAAAATATCACCTACCATCCGAATTTCGCCAAAATTCAACCTTCGCCAATTCAAGCCTAAAACTACACCGGACCTCCGAATTCAATTCCGATTGTTCTCCTAAGTCATAAATGATCCCCCGGAACTAGTCGAATCATCAGAATCTGGTTCCGAGCACTCTAACTCAATAGTCAACTCTTGGTTGAGTTCTCATATTCAAGCTTTCTTTAAACATGCTATTTGTTTCATTTTCAATCCAAATCATTCCTAACTCACCCGATATACTCTAATACTGTTTTAAAAGAATAATATATGAAAATGCAAGGTAACGGGGTGGAAATTCCCGTAACGACGGGCCGGGTCGTTACAATAATATTGGGATGCACTTCGGGGGTGAGCCTAATGAAAATATTGAACAAACTCCTAATGATGACACAAAATATTTTTATGAAGATTTAGAGGAAGCTAGTCATCCACTACGTAACAGAAATTCGCACTATGAGTTGTCTGTTGCAGTTAGATAACTAAGTATGAAATTTGAGTGGAATATTTCTCAAGGAGCCATGGACTCTTTCATTAACATTATGCGTGAACTAATTGACCCTGATCGAATTACCTGATAATTTCTACAAGGCAAAGAGATTAGTTTCTAAGTTAGGACTTTCGTCAATGAGAATTGATTGTTGTGAAGATGGTTGTATGCTATATTATAAAGATGATTCAAATTTGGAAAGTTTTAAATTTTATGAAAAGCCTCATTTCAAGAGGCTTTCTAGTGGGAATATGGTTGCTACCAAGTCGATGCATTATTTACCTCTTATACCTAGGTTAAAGAGGTTATATGCGTCGATGAGTTTTGCTTCTCATATGAGATGGCACTTTGAAAATAGAAGACCATCTTATATTATGTGTCATCCTTCATATGGAGAAGCTTGGAAGTAATTTGATAGGACATATCCAGATTTTGCTAGAGAACCAAGGAATGTTCAATTAGGTCTGTGTGCGGATGGCTTCACACCTTTTTCTGTACCTGCCACACTATATTCATGTTGGCCTATCTTTCTTACACCTTATAACCTACCACCCAAGTTGTGCATGACTACTCCATATATATTCTTAAATTGTATTATCTCTGGTCCACGTAATCCGAAAAATTTGATTGATGAGCTAAAATAATTGTGGTATGATGGTGTTAAAATATATGACATATCAACCAAGTAGAATTTCATTTTGCATGCTAATTTAATGTGGACAATTAATGATTTTCCTGCATATGGAATGTTGTCTGGGTGGATGACTGCTGGGAAGTTAGCTTGTCCTTACTGCATGGAAACTAGTAAAACGTTCACTTTGAAATATGGCCTAAAGCAATCAAGGTTTGGATGAAACAAAGTATATTTTTGGAGTTGCTGTATTGGAAGGATAATCTTCTCCGTCACAACCTTGATGTCATGCATATTAAGAAGAAAGATTTGACAATTTGTTCAATACTGTGATGGATGTTAAAGGTAAGACAAAGGATAACCCAACAGCTAGAATAAACTTATAAGAATATTGCAGGCGGCGTGTGGTAAGGGGTTCAAGCCTAAAGCAAGTTATACATTCACTTTGGAGGAAAGACGGAAAATTTGTGATTGGGTAATGAAATTGAAAATGTCTAAGGGTTATGTGTCGAATTTTGGGAAAAATGTTAATATGAAGGTAGGGAAGTTAATCCATTTGTAAAGTCATGATTGTCATATTCTTATGGAGACCTTAGTGCCTATTTCATTTTGTGGTTTCCCTGAACGAATCTGGAAACCCATCACTGAGATTAGTTTGTTTATCAAAGACTTGTGTTCTGCCATATTAAGGGAAGAAAACCAACCCCAGATGGATCAGAACATTCGTGTAATTTCTACTAAGATGAAATAGATATTTCTATGTGGGTTTTTTTATGTGATAGAACACCTTCCAATCCACCCTGTACACGAGGCACGACTTGGAGGGCTTGTTCAATGCAGATGGATGTATTCCTTAGAGAGGTAATATTTTAAGTTTGATGTAATTTTGTGTTTTAATTTAAACAAATGTTCTTGGCTAACCTGAAATTATGTAGGGCAATTGGCAAATGCAAACACTTTTGTTAAGCATAGAAATATGATTGAAGTATCTATATGTGAAGCTTATTCTCAGGACCCCAATCTCGATCGTGATGGCGCCCAACGCAATGCTAGGCAAGCCCGACCATTTCAACACTCTCACCCCTAGTATTGAAACTCATTACTAATTAGTAAAGTTAAATTATTAGTTTAACGTGATTCCAATCAGTGATAATAAATAAAACAGTGCAACAAACTATAACCAGTACCAATACAACTCCCAACAGATCTGGTGTCAAAAGTCTAGAGCCTCTAAATACAACTGACTAGCAAAACTATACATATGAGAGTCTAGGATGCGAAAATATAAAAAGGGATAAGGGGAGAAATCGGGTCATGTAGACGCCGTGCAGCTACCTCGATAACTCCGTTGACAATCTGGAGAGCAGCAAACAACTATACTAAGCCTCTAGGATACCTGTATCTGCACACATGGTGCAGAGAGTAAAGTGAGTACTTTGACATAGTGATTAATAGCAATAAATAATGACTAAAAATAGGAAACCTCGTAAAAACACTATATAGTTCTATATCAAAACAGTAAGTACAATAAACAACAGCTAAATGAAGAAAACAGGTGAATATCCCTCAACCCAACACACAACTTATTTACTCTTCTCAATGTCCAATAATTTACTTGTTCTTCTATGGTGTGCAGCCCGATCCGTACAGTATACTGCTGCGGCGTGTAGTATTCATGATTTGGTTCAAATCGTGATTCTAGACTTCATGATATGGTTGTGGATAATATTGGGATGCACTTAGGGGGTGAGCCTAATGAAAATATTGAACAAACTCCTAATGATGACACAAAATATTTTTATGAAGATTTAGAGGAAGCTAGTCGTCCACTACGTAACAGAAATTCGCACTATGAGTTGTCTGTTGCAGTTAGATAACTAAGTATGATATTTGAGTGGAATATTTCTCAAGGAGCCATGGACTCTTTCATTAACCTTATGCGTGAACTAATTGACCCTGATCGAATTACCTGATAATTTCTACAAGGCAAAGAGATTAGTTTCTAAGTTAGGACTTTCGTCAATGAGAATTGATTGTTGTGAAGATGGTTGTATGCTATATTATAAAGATGATTCAGGTTTGGAAAGTTTTAAATTTTATGAAAAGCCTCATTTCAAGAGGCTTTCTAGTGGGAATATGGTTGCTACCAAGTCGATGCATTATTTACCTCTTATACCTAGGTTAAAGAGGTTATATGCGTCGATGAGTTTTGCTTCTCATATGAGATGGCACTTTGAAAATAGAAGAGCATCTTATATTATGTGTCATCCTTCATATGGAGAAGCTTGGAAGTAATTTGATAGGACATATCCAGATTTTGCTAGAGAACCAAGGAATGTTCAATTAGGTCTGTGTGCGGATGGCTTCACACCTTTTTCTGTACCTACCACACTATATTCATGTTGGCCTATCTTTCTTACACCTTATAACCTACCACCCAAGTTGTGCATGACTACTCCATATATATTCTTAAATTGTATTATCTCTGGTCCACGTAATCCGAAAAATTTGATTGATGAGCTAAAATAATTGTGGTATGATGGTGTTAAAATATATGACATATCAACCAGGTAGAATTTCATTTTGCATGCTAATTTAATGTGGACAATTAATGATTTTCCTGCATATGGAATGTTATCTGGTTGGATGACTGCTGGGAAGTTAGCTTGTCCTTACTGCATGGAAACTAGTAAAACGTTCACTTTGAAATATGGCCTAAAGCAATCAAGGTTTGATTGTCATCGTCAATTCGTGCCTCCTGATAATGTGTTTAGAAGGATGAAAAACGCATCCAAAAAGAATAAAATTGAATACGATTTCCCACCTCCAATACTTTCAGGTGAGAAAAATTGGGAGTGCGTCCAGAACTTCAGTAAAGTTACTGAAGCTCCGCCTTATAAATTCCTGGATACGGTGTTACTCATAATTGGATGAAACAAAGTATATTTTTGGAGTTGCTGTATTGGAAGGATAATCTTCTCCGTCACAACCTTGATGTCATCCATATTGAGAAGAAAGATTTGACAATTTGTTCAATACATTGATGGATGTTAAAGGTAAGACAAAGGATAACCCAACAGCTAGAATAAACTTATAAGAATATTGCAGGCGGCGTGTGGTAAGGGGTTCAAGCCTAAAGCAAGTTATACATTCACTTTGGAGGAAAGACGGAAAATTTGTGATTGGGTAATGAAATTGAAAATGTCTAAGGGTTATGTGTCGAATTTTGGGAAAAATGTTAATATGAAGGTAGGGAAGTTAATCCATTTGTAAAGTCATGATTGTCATATTCTTATGGAGACCTTAGTGCTTATTTCATTTTGTGGTTTCCCTGAACGAATCTGGAAACCCATCACTGAGATTAGTTTGTTTATCAAAGACTTGTGTTCTACCACATTAAGGGAAGAAAACCAACCCCAGATGGATCAGAACATTCGTGTAATTTCTACTAAGATGAAATAGATATTTCTATGTGGGTTTTTTTATGTGATGGAACACCTTCCAATCCACCCTGTACATGAGGCACGACTTGGAGGGCTTGTTCGATGCAGATGGATGTATTCCTTAGAGAGGTAATATTTTATGTTTGATGTAATTTTGTGTTTTAATTTAAACAAATGTTCTTGGCTAACCTGAAATTATGTAGGGCAATTGGCAAATGCAAACACTTTTGTTAAGCATAGAAATATGATTGAAGTATCTATATGTGAAGCTTATTCTCAGGACCCCAATCTCGATCGTGATGGCGCCCAATGCAATGCTAGGCAAGCCCGACCATTTCAACACTCTCAACCCTAAGTATTGAAACTCATTACTAATTAGTAAAGTTAAATTATTAGTTTAACGTGATTCCAATCAGTGATAATAAATAAAACAGTGCAACAAACTATAACCAGTACCAATACAACTCCCAACAGATCTGGTGTCAAAAGTCTAGAGCCTCTAAATACAACTGACTAGCAAAACTATACATATGAGAGTCTAGGATGCGAAAAAATAAAAAGGGATAAGGGGAGAAATCGGGTCATGTAGACGCCGTGCAGCTACCTCGATAACTCCGTTGACAATCTGGAGAGCAGCAAACAACTACACTAAGCCTCTGGGATACCTGTATCTGCACACATGGTGCAGAGAGTAAAGTGAGTACTTTGACATAGTGATTAATAGCAATAAATAATGACTAAAAATAGGAAACCTCGTAAAAACACTATATAGTTCTATATCAAAACAGTAAGTACAATAAACAACAGCTAAATGAAGAAAACAGGTGAATATCCCTCAACCCAACACACAACTTATTTACTCTTCTCAATGTCCAATAATTTACTTGTTCTTCTATGGTGTGCAGCCCGATCCGTACAGTATACTGCTGCGACGTGCAGCCCGATATATTGCTGCAGCGCGCAGCCCGATCCAATAATAATAGTCGACTGCGCTCATTGGGAGTGTGAGGGTGTGAAGACTCTATATGTGATGACCCGGCCCGTCATCACGAGATTTACCACCCGTTACCTTGCATTTATGTGTTTTATGTTTTCATATCGGTGTTAGAGTCTATCGGGTGAGTTAGGAGTGATTTGGATTCAAAATGAGGCATATAGCCTTTTTGAAGGAAGCTTGAATATGGATAGTCAACATGGTGTTGACTATTTAGTTAGAGTGCTCAAAATCAGATTTTGATGATTTGGTTAGCTCCGGGAGGTGTTTTTTGACTTAGGGGAGCGATCGGAATTGAATTCAGAGGTCCGGTGTAGAAATAGGCTAAGGTTGAATTTTGGCGAAATTCGAATGGTAGCTGAGACTTTGATCCGGGGGTCGTAAGGACAACTTCAAGGGGCCGTTTATGTATTTCGCCTTTTGGATATGTCTTTGAATTTTCAGGTCATTCGGACGTCGTTTGGTCGGGTTTTTGATCGAATGTGTAATTTGGAAAGTTCTAAGGAATTTAGGCTTGAATTCGATGTGAATTATGGGTTTTGGTGTTGTTAGACTTGTTTTGAGGATTGGAACAAGTTCGAATAAGGTATTAGGATGTGTTGGTGTGTTGGATGAGGTCCCGGGGACCTCGGGGTATTTTCGGATGGTTAAACGGGAGAAAAACATGGAAAATTGCAGGTTTGGAGTTCTGTTATGTTGTTTTTGCCCCTACGGAAATGGGACCGCAGAGGCGAGTCCGCAGGAGCAGACTTGGGAGCGCATGAGCGCTGGTGATCGCTGAAGTGGACATTTGTCCGCAGAGGCGGTGCCGCAGAGGCGGAAGGTTCATAGCAGAAGCAACCTAGGGTCGAGGAGTGAGAATCCACAGAAGCGGAGGGTTGGCCGCCGAAGCGAGTCCGCAGAAGCGGACTCAGATGTGCAGAAGCGGGAAATCCCGCAGGAGCGGACGCGCAGAAGTGGTCTGTGGCTTGCAGAAGCGAAAATGGCCAGTTAGGCCTGGGTTCGCAGAAGCGACCAATTGGTCGCGGAAGCGGTAGCGCAAAGGCGGAATTTGTCCGCAGAAGCGAAAATCGCAGAGGGTTTAATTATATCAGAAGTTAAAAATTTCACAAACATTTCAAAACATTTGGGGCTCGGCATAAGAGGCGATTTGGGAGATTTTGAAGAGAAATTCAAGGGAATTCATCAGGTAATCAACTATGGACTCAAATTATGATTAGTACTGATAATATTATGCAATTATCTCATGAAATTGGAGGACATTTGGGGTATTTTATGGAGGTTTTATCCCTAGGCTTGAATTTTAGAAATTCAAGGATTTGAATGGGAAAATGGAGTTCAAATTTGGTAAAATTTATATGCCAGACTCGTGTTGAGACGAGGGTTCCGAATATGTGACTTTCGTAAATTTTCGAGAAGCGTACCAAAAGTCAGGTTTTGACAACTTTGTGTATTTTGGTGTAAATTGAGTTGTTTTGACTGTGTATCGTTCCATTGGCCTAATATGATATGTTTATACTATATTTGATCAGATTCTACACGTGCGGACCTTGATTCTCATGGCAAGGGCATCGAGGACTAGTCTTCGAGCCGTATTAAGGTGAGTTATAGATGTGGGTGATGACCAGCGGGTTCGAAACCCCGGTATACCACTTTGTGACGTTGTATAGCGGCGAGACACGTACTCTCTTGTGAGTGCGGGGTCGATTGTGATATTTGGGCACTATGGCTTAGTCCGAGCTATTGATACTGTATTATGATATTAGTTATTCTTGATCCGTCGAACCTCCTTCTCGAATGGTTGCATATTATATTGTGATATTGGCTACTCTTGAGCCGTTGAACCTCCTTCTTGGACGTTTGAGTATACTTATAGGCTGTGATCCAATTATTGAGATCCTGCGAGGACCGTTATCATTGTCCTAAGATATTGACATGCTAGTTTTACTACCGGTCTGTAGCTATTACTGTTATCATGATATTTCCAATCTCGGGAACTTGACATTTACTGTTTTCAACTGAAAAATAATAAAAGAGTTTTCAAAACTACTTTTGAGCCTGCAAGGCCGCATTTGCATATTAGCTAACTGGTAGTGGATCGGGCTGCACGCCGCAACATATATTCATGATATTGTGCTTGGGCTGTAGGAGCCCCTCCGGAGTCTGAACCCCCACAGTGAGCACAGGTACCCAAATTGGATCGGGCTACGCGTCGTAGCGGTCATTTCATGCATTGCATTGCATTTAGCTACATCCGCTAGTTGTTATACTATGTTGTTGATATTTTGTTGGTTCTCTACTGTTGATATTGAACTGTTACAGGGTATTGGTTACAGCTTTACATAGTGTTTTATTGTGGTTTTCTCATCTACGCTGTCTTACCCCTGTTTATTACCACTGAGTCCAGCAGTACTCATTTTACTCCCTGCACCTTGTGTGCAGATCCAGGTACCTCTCAACAGTCCTGATCCGGTATCTGTTCGAGGCGACTTCTGTAGGATATTCGTGGTAGCTGCAGAGTCCGCATGACCCGATATTCCTTCTTACTATCTTTTGATTTTCATATTTTCTATTTCTTTCCGCACTTGGTATCATGTAAAAACACTATTACACTTATGTATCTGTAGAGGCTCTTGACTCTTGACCCCTCGGTCTTTGGGGAGTTGTACTGTTTGGGACTTGGTTCCCTGGTTTGATATTTCCATTACTGTTGACTTATAATTTGTTATGCTTAAATGGGATAAGCCGAGCTCAAAGCTCCGTAATTGTTGTTGATTGGTCGGGCTGGCGTAGCAGTGTGCTTGGTGCCATCACGATCGGGTTTGGGGTCATGACAATCTCGTATCAGAGCCTAGGTTTACTAGGCCTCATGAGTTTTGAGCCGGTAGTAGAGTTTTGTGGATCGGTACGGGGACGCCTGTACTTATCCTCGGGAGGCTACGAACCTTTAGGAAACACTTCACTTTTCTTGAACTCCGTCGTGCAATCTTGTTGTTCTGAGAACTGAACTTCTATATTCTATTCTCTCGCAGATGGCGAGAATGCGAGCACCAGGACGAGGTGGACGACCTCCATTGCCACCTGCTAGAGGCCGTGGGCGCGGTCGTGCTAGATGTAGAGGTAGGGCAGCTGAGGCAGTGCCAACTGACCCGCTCGTTGTACCTGTTCAGGAGCAGCCCCCAGTGGTTGATGCTCCAGCAGCCCCAGTTCAGGGCCAGATTGTATCTATTGCTATTCCTGGTCTTCAGGAGACTCTTGCTCAGATATTATCGGTGTGTTCCGGTTTGGCTCAGGTAGTCTCAGCTACTGCTACTGCAGCGACATCTCAGACAGGGGGTGGTCAGCAGACCCCTGCAGCTCGCACACCTGACTTGGTTGTTCAGGGCCTTCAGACGCTGGAGGCGGTCCCCGCTGGTTGCACCAGTTATTCCTCCAGCTGCACCAGCTCCAGAGCATATGGTTCAGCCTATGCCCGACGATGAGCAGCGTCGTCTAGAGAGGTTTGGTAGACTCCAGCCACCCCATTTTAGTGGCGCTGAGGGCGAGGATGCCCAGGGTCTCTTAGATAAGTGCCAGAGGATGCTACGTACAGCTGGTATTCTTGAGTCCAGCGGAGTTTCATTCACTACCTTTTAGTTTACTAGTCCCGCATTTGATTGGTGGGAGGAGTTTGATAGGCGTAGGCCTGCAGGAGCAGCACCTCTCACCTGGCAGCAGTTTTCTACTCTCTTCCTAGAGAAATATGTACCTCAGTCCCGTCGCGAGGAGCTTCGTCGCCAGTTTGAGTGGTTGGTTCAGGGCGACATGTCAGTGACCCAGTATGAGCTTAGATTCACACAGTTGGCTAGGCATGCCATATGGATGATCCCTACTGATAGGAAGAGGATCATGAGGTTCATTGATTACCTCAACTACTCCATCCGCATTCTTATGACCAGAGAGAGTTCTGTCATCATCGTTTGAGCAGGTTGTGGACATGGCATGCTCCATTGAGGCGGATCGTCGCCGAGAGAGAGAGGAGCGGGAGGCCAAGAGGCCTCATAGTTCTGGTAGCTTTAGTGGTGCTCCATCTAGAGGGCATTTTCAGCAGGGCAGAGGTCGCTCATCTAGACCTTCTCATTCAGGACGCCCTGAGCAGAGCGGAGGTTCTTATCGTCGTGGTCAACAGGGATTCCAGCAGGGCCGGTCTTCACTTAGTGCCCTCCCAGCCTAGAGTGCAGCACCTACTTCTTCAGCCCAGGGTTTTTCTGCGGCGAGGGGTTCCCTTCAGTCCCCTTCTCCAGCACCAGGTGCCTGTTATGAGTATGGTGAGTTTGGCCACATGAGGAGGCAATGCCCTCAACTTCGTAGGGACAAGGCTCATCAGAGGGATCAGCCCTCCTCTTCAGCACCATCTCAGGCTAGTAGAGGTGGAGGTCAGTCTTTCTCGTGGTCGCCCCAGAGGCAAGGTGAGATCCAGTGGAGGTCAGGCACGATTCTATGCACTCCCTGACATGCGTGATGCAGTTGCCTCCGATGCAGTGATTACATGTATCATTTCTGTCTGTCACAGAGATGCCTCTGTTCTATTTGATCCAGGGTCCACATATCCATACGTGTCCTCTTATTTTGCACATCATTTGGGTGCGACTCGTGGTAGTCTTGATTTACCTGTTCATGTATCCACCCCCGTGGGTGATACGATTATTGTGGATCGTGTCTATAGATCCTGTGTTATTTCTATTGGGGGTGTGGAGACCCAGGCAGATCTGTTATTGTTGGGGATGGTGGACTTTGATGTTATATTGGGTACGGATTGGTTGTCCCCGTACCATGCTATATTGGACTGTCATGCTAAGACAGTTACGTTGGCCATTCCTGGTATTTCTCAGATTGAGTGACGGGGTTCGACTGGTTTCGTCCCTAGCTGTGTCATTTCATTCTTAAAGGCTTATAAAATGGTTGAAAAGGGGTGTTTCTCGTACTTAGCATTTATGAGAGATATGAGAGTTGAGTCTCCTAGCATTGATTATGTACCTGTTGTGAGGGATTTTCCAGATGTATTCCCCTCGGACCTATCGGGCATGCCGCCGGATAGGGATATTGATTTTGACATTGACTTGGTGCAGGGCACTCAGCCCATTTCCATTCCTCCTTATTAGATGGCACCAGCTGAGTTGAAAAAATTGAAAGAGCAGCTTCAGGAGCTTCTGGATAAGGGTTTCATTCGCCCTAGTGTGTCCCCGTGGGGTGCACCGGTGCTATTTGTTAAAAAGAAAGATGGTTCCATACGGATGTGTATCGATTATAGGCAATTAAACAAGGTAACAGCGAAGAACAAGTACCCTCTACCGCACATTGATGATTTGTTTGATCAGTTACAAGGTGCGAGGGTGTTTTCTAAGATTGATCTTCGTTCAGGCTATCATCAGCTAAAGATCAGGGACTCTGATATTATGAAGACTGCATTCAGGACCAGATATGGCCACTATGAGTTCCTTGTGATGTCTTTTGGGCTGAACAACGCCCCAACAACATTTAGGCATCTGATGAACAGTGTGTTCAGACCCTATTTGGATTCATTTGTGATTGTATTCATTGATGACATTCTAGTCTACTTCCGTAGTCAGGAGGAGCATGCTCAGCATCTGAGTATTGTGTTGTAGAGATTAAGGGAGGAGAAGCTGTATGCTAAATTCTCCAAGTGCGAGTTTTGGCTCGAGTCAATAGCATTTTTGGGACATGTGGTGTCTAGTGATGGTATTCAGGTTGATCCGAAGAAGATAGAGGCGGTGCAGAGTTGGCCTAGACCATCGACAGCTAAAGAGATCAAGAGCTTTCTTGGCTTGGCGGGATATTACTGCCGGTTTGTTCAGGGATTTTTATCCATTGCTTCTTCATTGACTAAATTGACTCAGAAGGGTGCACCATTCGTATGGTCGGATGAGTGCGAGGAGAGCTTTCAGAAGCTCAAGACAGCTTTGACCACATCTCCAGTATTAGTGTTGCCATTAACTTCAAGTTCATATACTGTATATTATGATGCCTCGAGAGTGGGGATAGGTTGTGTATTGATGCAGGAAGGTAAGGTGATTGCTTATGCTTCTCGGCAGTTGAAGCCACATGAGAAGAACTATCCTGTTCATGATTTGGAGCTAGTTGCCATAGTTCATGCCTTGAAGATTTGGAGGCATTATTTGTACGGCGTGTCCTGTGAGGTTTATACCGATCATCGTAGTCTCTAGCACTTGTTCAAATAGAAGGACCTTAATTTGAGATAGCGTAGATGGTCTGTTGCTTAAGGATTATGACATTACTATTCTATATCATCCGGGGAAGGCCAATGTGGTGGCCGATGCTTTGATCCGGAAGGCGGTCAGTATGGGGAGCTTGGCATATATTCCAACTGAGGAGAGATCATTTGCTTATGATGTTCAGGTGCTAGCCAATCGGCTAGTGAGGTTAGATATTTCACAGCCCAGCAGGGTATTAGCTTGTGTTGTATCACGGTCTTCTCTATATGATCGTATTCGTGAGTGCCAGTATGATGATCCACACTCGGCTGTCCTTAGGGATAGAGTTCACAATGATGATGCTAGAGATGTCACCATTGATAGTGACGGCGTATTGAGGATGCAGGGCCAGATATGTGTGCCTAATGTTGATGGCCTTCGTGAGTTGATATTGGAGGAGGCCCATAGCTCACGGTATTCTATCCATCCAAGAGCCGCGAAGATGCATCAAGACTTGAAACAACACTATTGGTGGAGAAAGATGAAGGTGGACATTGTTAGACATGTAGCACGGTGCCTCAACTGTCAGCATGTTAAGTACGAGCATCAGAGGCCCGATGGCGTATTCCAACGCATTGATATTCCTGAGTGGAAGTGGGAGAGGATCACTATGGACTTTGTTACTGGACTCCCTCGGACAACGAGGAAGTTTGATTCTGTTTGGGTGATTGTGGATAGGCTGACCAAGTCATCTCACTTCATTCCTGTGTGTACTAGGTACTCCTCGGAGCGGTTGGCTGATATATTCATTCGGGAGATCGTTAGATTGCATGGAGTCCCAGTTTCTATTATATTAGACAGAGGTACTGTCACGCCCCAAATCGGGGAACATGACCGGCGCCTGACCGGGTTGCCCCAGTCAAGCGGACCCGGGTGCCTTTCATTCCCACGCGTTACCCCTATGCTGATTGTTTTTCATTTACCAAATATCTTACTAATCATGAATGATTTCACATTAAACAAATAAAACCATACGAGTGGTTCATTAACAAGTTTGCAGTCTGTACAATGGCCGTCATAACATAATATATACATAAGACTGGAGTCCCACAGTTTACATATCTACAGAGCCTCTAGGATACAAAAAGGGGAATACAATACTTTCCGGTAACAAGGCTCCGGCTATACCTTACAAAACCAAAATGAAATCTAAACAAAAGTGGCATGAACCACACAGGGCCCCAAGGAAGAAAGGGGCTCACCAAAACGGGCGGTGGAAGGAGAAGGATACTACTGCCGATGAGTTGAAGTGCCTGCTACTGATCCACCTACAATCATAACACGAATGTAGCGTCCCCGGCAAAAGGGACGTCAGTACACTTGAATTGTACTGGCATGTATGGACAAATTTTGTCCCAAGTAAACTCAAGCCATTGAATTACATCAACAATTAATTAAACCAGCCAACCATGTTTCCACATTTTCCTCATTTCAAATAATTCTCAACACAAAGCACTTTCTACGATCAACCAATTGAACAATAACCAATCAATCACGTAAAGCACAAGTAGTCAAACAAAGGGGCAATCAGTGCCCCACAGGTTGCAAACTCTCCTGTTGTCTCCTTTCACAATTTCACATTATTGATTTTTATATCAATTTTCAATAGCGATTTCGATCGCTTTCCATCCTTATTACCCCCGACCACCCTTATTACCTCGGCCACCCTTATCACCCCAACCCACACCTTATTTCTTCATGTTGCGGCGCGCAACCCGATCCCACCGTACAGTTTTAAAACACAACAAGTACAAACAGCAGATAAGACATTTCACACAATTTCAACAAGTTCAAATAAGCAACTTACAGGTTGGTTCATGTTCACAATTACTTCTCAAGCCAATATCACAATCAAGTTACAAATGTTCCAAAAATCAGGAGTATTCATACCGTATTGTTCAATGACTTACCAATCCTCAAGTGTTTCGTTTCTTTTCCACAAAGTACCATATATGCCATTATAGCCATTATTCACAATTCTTTTACCAAATTAAACTCTCATTTTACATCCCTCAAAGCTCAACAACAAACTTTGAATATCCAACAACAACATCAAGAATTTCACACAATTTGTCAATTTAACACGAACCAAACAAACTTCACACATATAGGCGATTTCACAAGAATCAAAATAAGCCATACATACCTGGTGATGAGTTTTCTTCCTACTTTATGCTTACCTAAGATATCCTACTCTTGCCAACCTTGTTCTTGAAGACTCTTACTTCTACTCACTTCTTTTACTAGAAATCAAGTTCAATAATCATGCATGAGTGTAAAAATTCTATTTTCAAAAGCTATTATATGCAAACCTCTCTTTACCCAATTTAAAACTGAAAATCAAAGAAAATAGTTAGGGTTTTTACCTTGAAAAGATTGGGAAGTTGAATCCTTGCCCTAGGATCCCTTGGAATTAAGTGGTTGGAACAATCTTTAAAGATGAAGAACTTCTCTCTCTAAAACCCCTCTATTCTCTCTCTAATTTTGGTAAGATGATATGAGAAAATGAGGGTGAAAGGTGTTATATTAAAGAAGAGATCGGGTAAAAATGTTACAAAAATCTGGGCCGGGGCGACTGCAGTGCACTTTGCGACCGCAGAATCAACATGCGGTCCGCATAGTGACCGCAGAATGGCCTCAAAATTACTCAAGTTCTGTTACGGAATGCGACCAATATGCGGTCCGCATTCTTGATCTGCGGTCGCAAAGTGCACCGCAGATTCATTATGCGATCGCATATCGACCGCATTTTCAACATGATTTTGGGAGACTTTCTGGAAAGCTTTGCGGCAAGAATGCGGTCCGCATAGCAGATTTGCGGTCGCATTCTTGACCGCAAAATTGACACTTTTCGGAAAAATTAATTCTCTACATTTTTGAAACTTAAATCACTACCAAAGGTCCGAACTAAACATCAAAATCATCATTTACTCACGAATTCAAGCCTAAGTTTCTTTAAAACTTTCAAAACTACATTCAATCCAAAACCCGATCAAACGATCTCCGAATGACCTGAATATTTGCAGACATATCCAAAATCACATAACGAAGCTACAGAAATTGTCGAAATTCCATTCCGACCCCCGGATCAAAATATCACCTACCATCCGGATTTCGCCAAAATTCAACCTTCGCCAATTCAAGCCTAAAACTACACCGGACCTCCGAATTCAATTCCTATTGTTCTCCTAAGTCATAAATGATCCCCCGGAACTAGTCGAATCATCAGAATCCGGTTCCGAGCACTCTAACTCAATAGTCAACTCTGGGTTGACTTCTCATATTCAAGCTTTCTTTAAACATGCTATTTGTTTCATTTTCAATCCAAATCATTCCTAACTCACCCGATATACTCTAATACTGTTTTAAAAGAATAATATATGAAAATACAAGGTAACAGGGTGGAAATTCCCGTAACGACGGGCCGGGTCGTTACAATAATATTGGGATGCACTTAGGGGGTGAGCCTAATGAAAATATTGAACAAACTCCTAAAGATGACACAAAATATTTTTATGAAGATTTAGAGGAAGCTAGTCGTCCACTACGTAACAGAAATTCGCACTATGAGTTGTCTGTTGCAGTTAGATAACTAAGTATGAAATTTGAGTGGAATATTTCTCAAGGAGCCATGGACTCTTTCATTAACCTTATGCGTGAACTAATTGACCCTGATCGAATTACCTGATAATTTCTACAAGGCAAAGAGATTAGTTTCTAAGTTAGGACTTTCGTCAATGAGAATTGATTGTTGTGAAGATGGTTGTATGCTATATTATAAAGATGATTCAGGTTTGGAAAGTTTTAAATTTTATGAAAAGCCTCATTTCAAGAGGCTTTCTAGTGGGAATATGGTTGCTACCAAGTCGATGCATTATTTACCTCTTATACCTAGGTTAAAGAGGTTATATACGTCGATGAGTTTTGCTTCTCATATGAGATGGCACTTTGAAAATAGAAGACCATCTTATATTATGTGTCATCCTTCATATGGAGAAGCTTGGAAGTAATTTGATAGGACATATCCAGATTTTGCTAGAGAACCAAGGAATGTTCAATTAGGTCTGTGTGCGGATGGCTTCACACCTTTTTCTGTACCTGCCACACTATATTCATGTTGGCCTATCTTTCTTACACCTTATAACCTACCACCCAAGTTGTGCATGACTACTCCATATATATTCTTAAATTGTATTATCTCTGGTCCACATAATCCGAAAAATTTGATTGATGAGCTAAAATAATTGTGGTATAATGGTGTTAAAATATATGACATATCAACCAAGTAGAATTTCATTTTGCATGCTAATTTAATGTGGACAATTAATGATTTTCCTGCATATGGAATGTTGTCTGGGTGGATGACTGCTGGGTAGTTAGCTTGTCCTTACTGCATGGAAACTAGTAAAACGTTCACTTTGAAATATGGCCTAAAGCAATCAAGGTTTGATTGTCATCGTCAATTCGTGCCTCCTGATAATGTGTTTAGAAGGATGAAAAACGCATCCAAAAAGAATAAAATTGAATACGATTTCCCACCTCCGATACTTTCAGGTGAGAAAAATTGGGAGTGCGTCCAGAACTTCAGTAAAGTTACTGAAGCTCCGCCTTATAAATTCCTGGATACGGTGTTACTCATAATTGGATGAAATAAAGTATATTTTTAGAGTTGCTGTATTGGAAGGATAATCTTCTCCGTCACAACCTTGATGTCATACATATTGAGAAGAAAGATTTGACAATTTGTTCAATACAGTGATGGATGTTAAAGGTAAGACAAAGGATAACCCAACAGCTAGAATAAACTTATAAGAATATTGCAGGCGGCGTGTGGTAAGGGGTTCAAGCCTAAAGCAAGTTATACATTCACTTTGGAGGAAAGACGGAAAATTTGTGATTGGGTAATGAAATTGAAAATGTCTAAGGGTTATGTGTCGAATTTTGGGAAAAATGTTAATATGAAGGTAGGGAAGTTAATCCATTTGTAAAGTCATGATTGTCATATTCTTATGGAGACCTTAGTGCCTATTTCATTTTGTGGTTTCCCTGAACGAATCTGGAAACCCATCACTGAGATTAGTTTGTTTATCAAAGACTTGTGTTCTGCCACATTAAGGGAAGAAAACCAACCCAGATGGATCAGAACATTCGTGTAATTTCTACTAAGATGAAATAGATATTTCTATGTGGGTTTGTTTATGTGATGGAACGCCTTCCAATCCACCCTGTACACGAGGCACGACTTGGAGGGCTTGTTCAATGCAGATGGATGTATTCCTTAGAGAGGTAGTATTTTAAGTTTGATGTAATTTTGTGTTTTAATTTAAACAAATGTTCTTGGCTAACCTGAAATTATGTAGGGCAATTGGCAAATGCAAACACTTTTGTTAAGCATAGAAATATGACTGAAGTATCTATATGTGAAGCTTATTCTCAGGACCCCAATCTCGATCGTGATGGCACCCAACGCAATGCTAGGCAAGCCCGACCATTTCAACACTCTCAACCCTAAGTATTGAAACTCATTACTAATTAGTAAAGTTAAATTATTAGTTTAACGTGATTCCAATCAGTGATAATAAATAAAATAGTGCAACAAACTATAACCAGTACCAATACAACTCCCAACAGATCTGGTGTCAAAAGTCTAGAGCCTCTAAATGCAACTGACTAGCAAAACTATACATATGAGAGTCTAGGATGCGAAAAAATAAAAAGGGATAAGGGGAGAAATCGGGTCATGTAGACGCCGTGCAGCTACCTTGATAACTCCGTTGACAATCTGGAGAGCAGCAAACAACTATACTAAGCCTCTGGGATACCTGTATCTGCACACATGGTGCAGAGAGTAAAGTGGGTACTTTGACATAGTGATTAATAGCAATAAATAATGACTAAAAATAGGAAACCTCGTAAAAACACTATATAGTTCTATATCAAAACAGTAAGTACAATAAACAACAGCTAAATGAAGAAAACAGGTGAATATCCCTCAACCCAACACATAACTTATTTACTCTTCTCAATGTCCAATAATTTACTTGTTCTTCTATGGTGTGCAGCCCGATCCGTACAGTATACTGCTGCGGCGTGCAGTATTCATGATATGGTTCAAATCGTTATTCTAGACTTCATGATATGGTTGTGGATAATATTGGGATGCACTTAGGGGGTGAGCCTAATGAAAATATTGAACAAACTCCTAATGATGACACAAAATATTTTTATGAAGATTTAGAGGAAGCTAGTCGTCCACTACGTAACAGAAATTCGCACTATGAGTTGTCTGTTGCAGTTAGATAACTAAGTATGAAATTTGAGTGGAATATTTCTCAAGGAGCCATGGACTCTTTCATTAACCTTATGCGTGAACTAATTGACCCTGATCGAATTACCTGATAATTTCTACAAGGCAAAGAGATTAGTTTCTAAGTTAGGACTTTCGTCAATGAGAATTGATTGTTGTGAAGATGGTTGTATGCTATATTATAAAGATGATTCAGGTTTGGAAAGTTTTAAATTTTATGAAAAGCCTCGTTTCAAGAGGCTTTCTAGTGGGAATATGGTTGCTACCAAGTCGATGCATTATTTACCTCTTATACCTAGGTTAAAGAGGTTATATGCGTCGATGAGTTTTGCTTCTCATATGAGATGGCACTTTGAAAATAGAAGACCATATTATATTATGTGTCATCCTTCATATGGAGAAGCTTGGAAGTAATTTGATAGGACATATCCAGATTTTGCTAGAGAACCAAGGAATGTTCAATTAGGTCTGTGTGCGGATGGCTTCACACCTTTTCTGTACCTGCCACACTATATTCATGTTGGCCTATCTTTCTTACACCTTATAACCTACCCCCCAAGTTGTGCATGACTACTCCATATATATTCTTAAATTGTATTATCTCTGGTCCACGTAATCCGAAAAATTTGATTGATGAGCTAAAATAATTGTGGTATGATGGTGTTAAAATATATGACATATCAACCAAGTAGAATTTCATTTTGCATGCTAATTTAATGTGGACAATTAATGATTTTCCTGCATATGGAATGTTGTCTGGGTGGATGACTGCTGGGAAGTTAGCTTGTCCTTACTGCATGGAAACTAGTAAAACGTTCACTTTGAAATATGGCCTAAAGCAATCAAGGTTTGATTGTCATCGTCAATTCGTGCCTCCTGATAATGTGTTTAGAAGGATGAAAAACGCATCCAAAAAGAATAAAATTGAATACAATTTCCCACCTCCGATACTTTCAGGTGAGAAAAATTGGGAGTGCGTCCAGAACTTCAGTAAAGTTATGAAGCTCCGCCTTATAAATTCCTGGATACGGTGTTACTCATAATTGGATGAAACAAAGTATATTTTTGGAGTTGCTGTATTGGAAGGATAATCTTCTCCGTCACAACCTTGATGTCATGCATATTGAGAAGAAAGATTTGACAATTTGTTCAATACATTGATGGATGTTAAAGGTAAGACAAAGGATAACCCAACAGCTAGAATAAACTTATAAGAATATTGCAGGCGGCGTGTGGTAAGGGGTTCAAGCCTAAAGCAAGTTATACATTCACTTTGGAGGAAAGACGGAAAATTTGTGATTGGGTAATGAAATTGAAAATGTCTAAGGGTTATGTGTCGAATTTTGGGGAAAATGTTAATATGAAGGTAGGGAAGTTAATCCATTTGTAAAGTCATGATTGTCATATTCTTATGGAGACCTTAGTGCTTATTTCATTTTGTGGTTTCCCTGAACGAATCTGGAAACCCATCACTGAGATTAGTTTGTTTATCAAAGACTTGTGTTCTGCCACATTAAGGGAAGAAAACCAACCCCAGATGGATCAGAACATTCGTGTAATTTCTACTAAGATGAAATAGATATTTCTATGTGGGTTTTTTTATGTGATGGAACACCTTCCAATCCACCTTGTACACGAGGCACGACTTGGAGGGCTTGTTCAATGCAGATGGATGTATTCCTTAGAGAGGTAATATTTTAAGTTTGATGTAATTTTGTGTTTTAATTTAAACAAATGTTCTTGGCTAACCTGAAATTATGTAGGGCAGTTGGCAAATGCAAACACTTTTGTTAAGCATAGAAATATGATTGAAGTATCTATATGTGAAGCTTATTCTCAGGACCCCAATCTCGATCGTGATGGCGCCCACCGCAATGCTAGGCAAGCCCGACCATTTCAACACTCTCAACCCTAAGTATTGAAACTCATTACTAATTAGTAAAGTTAAATTATTAGTTTAACGTGATTCCAATCAGTGATAATAAATAAAATAGTGCAACAAACTATAACTAGTACCAATACAACTCCCAACAGATCTGGTGTCAAAAGTCTAGAGCCTCTAAATACAACTGACTAGCAAAACTATACATATGAGAGTCTAGGATGCGAAAATATAAAAAGGGATAAGGGGAGAAATCGGGTCATGTAGACGCCGTGCAGCTACCTCGATAACTCCGTTGACAATCTGGAGAGCAGCAAACAACTATATCTGGGATACCTGTATCTGCCCACATGGTGCAGAGAGTAAAGTGAGTACTTTGACATAGTGATTAATAGCAATAAATAATGAAAAAAAATAGGAAACCTCGTAAAAACACTATATAGTTCTATATCAAAACAGTAAGTACAATAAACAACAGCTAAATGAAGAAAACAGGTGAATATCCCTCAACCCAACACACAACTTATTTACTCTTCTCAATGTCCAATAATTTACTTGTTCTTCTATGGTGTGCAGCCCGATCTGTACAGTATACTGCTGCGGCGTGCAGCCCGATATATTGCTGCAGCGCGCAGCCCGATCCAATAATAATAGTCGACTGCGCTCACTGGGGGTGTGAGGGTGTGAAGACTCTATATGTGATGACCCGGCCCGTCATCACAAGATTTACCACCCGTTACCTTGCATTTATGTGTTTTATGTTTTCATATCGGTGTTAGAGTCTATCGGGTGAGTTAGGAGTGATTTGGATTGAAAATGAGGCATATAGCCTTTTTGAAGGAAGCTTGAATATGGAAGGTCAACATGGGGTTGACTATTTAGTTAGAGTGCTAAAAATCAGATTTTGATGATTTGGTTAGCTCCGGGAGGTGTTTTTTGACTTAGGGGAGCAATCGGAATTGAATTCAGAGGTCCGGTGTAGAAATAGGCTAAGGTTGAATTTTGGCGAAATCCGAATGGTAGCTGAGACTTTTATCCGGGGGTCGGAATGGAATTCTAACAAATTCTGTAGCTTCATCATGTGATTTTGGATATGTCTGTGAATTTTCAGGTCATTCAGACGTCGTTTGGTCTGGTTTTTGATCGAATGTGTAATTTGGAAAGTTCTAAGGAATTTAGGCTTGAATTCGATGTAAATTATGGGTTTTGGTGTTGTTAGACGTGTTTTGAGGATTGGAACAAGTTCGAATAAGGTATTAGGATGTGTTGGTGTGTTTGGATGAGGTCCTGGGGACTTCGGGGTGTTTTCGGATGGTTAAACGGGAGAAAAACATGGAAAATTGCAGGTTTGGAGTTCTGTTATGTTGTTTTTGCCCCTACGGAAATGGGACCACAAAGGCGAGTCCGCAGGAGCAGACTTGGGAGCGCATGAGCGCTGGTGATCGCTGAAGTGGACATTTGTCCGCAGAGGCGGTGCCGCAGAGGCGGAAGGTTCATAGTAGAAGCAACCTAGGGTCGAGGAGTGAAGAATCCACAGAAGCGGAGGGTTGGCCGCCGAAGCGAGTCCGCAGAAGCGGACTCAGATGTGCAGAAGCGGGAAATCCCGCAGGAGCGGACGCGCAGAAGTGGTCTGTGGCTTGCAGAAGCGAAAATGGCCAGTTAGGCCTGGGTTCGCAGAAGCGACCAATTGGTCGCGGAAGCGGTAGCGCAAAGGCGGAATTTGTCCGCATAAGCGAAAATCGCAGAGGGTTTAATTATATCAGAAGTTAGAAATTTCACAAACATTTCAAAACATTTGGGGCTCGGCTTAAGAGGCGATTTGGGCGATTTTGAAGAGAAATTCAAGGGAATTCATCAGGTAATCAACTATGGACTCAAATTATGATTAGTACTGATAGTATTATGCAATTATCTCATGAAATTGGAGGAAATTTGGGGTATTTTATGGAGGTTTTATCCCTAGGCTTGAATTTTAGAAAATCAAGGATTTGAATGGGAATGGAGTTCAAATTTGGTAAAATTTATATGCCAGACTCGTGTTGAGACGAGGGTTCCGAATATGTGACTTTCGTAAATTTTCGAGAAGCGTACTGAAAGTCAGGTTTTGACAACTTTGTGTATTTTGGTGTAAATTGAGTTGTTTTGACTGTGTATCGTTCCATTGGCCTAATATGATATGTTTATACTATATTTGATCAGATTCTACGCGTGCGGACCTTGATTCTCATGGCAAGGGCATCGCGGACTAGTCTTCGAGCCGTATTAAGGTGAGTTATAGATGTGGGTGATGACCAGCGGGTTCGAAACCCCGGTATACCACTTTGTGACGTTGTATAGCGGCGAGACACGTACTCTCTTGTGAGTGCGGGGTCGATTGTGATATTTGGGCACTATGGCTTAGTCCGACCTATTGATACTGTATTATGATATTAGTTATTCTTGAGCCGTCGAACCTCCTTCTCGAATGGTTGCATATTATATTGTGATATTGGCTACTCTTGAGCCGTTGAACCTCCTTCTTGGACGTTTGAGTATACTTATAGGCTGTGATCCAGTTATTGAGATCCTGCGAGGACCGTTATCATTGTCCTAAGATATTGACATGCTAGTTTTACTACCAGTCTGTAGCTATTACTGTTATCATGATATTTCCAATCTCGGGAACTTGACATTTACTGTTTTCAACTGAAAAATAATAAAAGAGTTTTCAAAACTACTTTTAAGCCTGCGAGGCCGCATTTGCATATTAGCTAACTGGTAGTGGATCGGGCTGCACGCCACAACATATATTCATGATATTGTGCTTGGGCTGTAGGAGCCCCTCCGGAGTCTGAACCCCCACAGTGAGCACAGGTACCCAAATTGGATCGGGCTACGCGCTGTAGCGGTCATTTCATGCATTGCATTGCATTTAGCTACATCTGGTAGCTGTTATATTGTGTTGTTGATACTTGTTGGTACTTTACTGTTGATATTGAACTGTTACAGGGTATCGATTACAGCTTTACATAGTGCTTTATTGTGGATTTCTTATCTACGCTGTCTTACCCCTGTTTATTACCACTGAGTCCGGCAGTACTCATTTTACTCCCTGCACCTTGTGTGCAGATCCAGGTACCTCTCAACAGTCCTGATCCGGTAGCTGTTCGAGGCGACTTCTGTAGGATATTCGTGGTAGCTACAAAGTCCGCATGACCTGATATTCCTTCCTACTATCTTTTGATTTTCATATTTTCTATTTCTTTCCGCACTTGGTATCATGTAAAAACACTATTACACTTATGTATCTGTAGAGGCTCTTGACTCTTGACCCCTCGGTCTTTGGGGAGTTGTACTGTTTGGGACTTGGTTCCCTGGTTTGATATTTCCATTACTGTTGACTTATAATTTGTTATGCTTAAATGGGATAAGCCGAGCTCAAAGCTCCGTAATTGTTGTTGATTGGTCGGGCTGGCGTAGCAGTGTGCTTGGTGCCATCACGATCGGGTTTGGGGTCATGCCAATCTGGTATCAGAGCCTAGGTTTACTAGGCCTCATGAGTTTTGAGCCGGTAGTAGAGTTTTGTGGATCGGTACGGGGACGCCTGTACTTATCCTCGGGAGGCTGCGAACCTTTAGGAAACACTTCACTTTTCTTGAACTCTGTCGTGCGATCTTGTTGTTCCGAGAACTGAACTTCTATATTCTATTCTCTCGCAGATGGCGAGAACGCGAGCATCAGGACGAGGTGGACGACCTCCATTGCCACCTGTTAGAGGCCGTGGGCGCGGTCGTGCTAGAGGTAGAGGTAGGGCAGCTGAGGCAGTGCCAATTGACCCGCTCGTTGTACCTGTTCAGGAGCAGCCCCCAGTGGTTGATGCTCCAGCAGCCCTAGTTTAGTCCCAGATTGTATCTATTGCTATTCCTGGTCTTCAGGAGACTCTTGCCCATATATTATTGGTGTGTTCCGGTTTGGCTCAAGCAGTATCAGCTACCGCTACTGCAGCGACATCTCAGACAGGGGGTGGTCAGCAGACACCTGTAGCTCACACACCTGAGTTGGTTGTTCAGGGCCTTCAGACGCTGGAGGCGGTCCCCGCTGGTTGCACCAGTTATTCCTCCAGCTGCACCAGCTCCAGCTCCAGAGCATATGGTTCAGGCTATGCCCGACGATGAGCAGCGTCGTCTAGAGAGGTTTGGTAGACTCCAGCCACCCCATTTTAGTGGCGCTGAGGGCGAGGATGCCCAGGGTCTCTTAGATAAGTGCCAGAGGATGCTACGTACAGCTGGTATTCTTGAGTCCAGCGGAGTTTCATTCACTACCTTTTAGTTTACTAGTCCCGCATTTGATTGGTGGGAGGAGTTTGAGAGGCGTAGGCCTGCAGGAGCAGCACCTCTCACATGACAGCAGTTCTCTACTCTCTTTCTAGAGAAGTATGTACCTCGGTCCCGTCGCGAGGAGCTTCATCGCCAGTTTGAGTGGTTGGTTCAGGGCGACATGTCAGTGACCCAGTATGAGCTTAGATTCACACAGTTGGCTAGGCATGCCACATGGATGATCCCTACTGATAGGAAGAGGATCATGAGGTTCATTGATTACCTCAACTACTCCATCCGCATTCTTATGACCAGAGAGAGTTCTGTCATCATCGTTTGAGCAGGTTGTGGACATGGCATGCTCCATTGAGGCGGATCGTCGCCGAGAGAGAGAGGAGCGGGAGGCCAAGAGGCCTCATAGTTCTGGTAGCTTTAGTGGTGCTCCATCTAGAGGGCATTTTCAGTTAGGGCAGAGGTCGCTCATCTAGACCTTCTCATTCAGGACGCCCTGAGCAGAGCGGAGGTTCTTATGGTCGTGGTCAACAGGGATTCCAGCAGGGCCGGTCTTCACTTAGTGCCCTCCCAGCCTAGAGTGCAGCACCTACTTCTTCAGCCCGTGGTTCTTCTGCGGTGAGGGGTTCCCTTCAGTCCCCTTCTCCATCACCAGGTGCTTGTTATGAGTGTCGTGAGTTTGGCCACATAAGGAGGTAGTGTCCTTGACTCCGTAGGGACAGGGCTCAGCAGAGGGATCAACCCTCCTCTTCAGCACCATCTCAGGCTAGTAGAGGTGGAGGTCAGTCTTCTTGTGGTCTCCCCAGAGGCGAGGAGAGATCTGGTGGAGGCCAAGCACGATTCTATGCACTCCCCGACAGGCGTGATGCAGTTGCCTCCGATGCAGTGATTACATGTATCATTTCCTGTCTGTCACAGAGATGCCTCTGTTCTATTTGATCCAGGGTCCACATATCCATACGTGTCCTCTTATTTTGCACATCATTTGGGTGCGACTCGTGGTAGTCTTGATTTACCTGTTCATGTATCCACCCCCGTGGGTGATACGATTGTTGTGGATCGTGTCTATAGATCTTGTGTTATTTCTATTGGGGGTGTGGAGACCCGGGCAGATCTGTTATTGTTGGGGATGGTGGACTTTGATGTTATATTGGGTGTGGATTGGTTGTCCCCGTACCATGCTATATTGGACTGTCATGCTAAGACAGTTACGTTGGCCATTCCTGGTATTTCTCAGATTGAGTGACGGGGTTCGACTGGTTTCGTCCCTAGCTGTGTCATTTCATTCTTAAAGGCTTATAAAATGGTTGAAAAGGGGTGTTTCTCGTACTTAGCATTTATGAGAGATATGAGAGTTGAGTCTCCTAGCATTTATTATGTACCCGTTGTGAGGGATTTTCCAGATGTATTCCCCTCGGAACTATCGGGCATGCCGCCGGATAGGGATATTGATTTTGACATTGACTTGGTGCCGGGCACTCAGCCCATTTCCATTCCTCCTTATCAGATGGCACCAGCTGAGTTGAAAGAATTGAAAGAGCAGCTTCAGGAGCTTCTGGATAAGGGTTTCATTCGCCCTAGTGTGTCCCCGTGGGGTGCACCGTTGCTATTTGTTAAAAAGAAAGATGGTTCCATACGGATGTGTATCGATTATAGGCAATTAAACAAGGTAACAGTGAAGAACAAGTACCCTCTACCGCACATTGATGATTTGTTTGATCAGTTACAAGGTGCGAGGGTGTTTTCTAAGATTGATCTTCGTTCAGGCTATCATCAGCTAAAGATCAGGGACTCTGATATTATGAAGACTGCATTCAGGACCAGATATGGCCACTATGAGTTCCTTGTGATGTCTTTTGGGCTGAACAACGCCCCAACAACATTTAGGCATCTGATGAACAGTGTGTTCAGACCCTATTTGGATTCATTTGTGATTGTATTCATTGATGACATTCTAGTCTACTTCCGTAGTCAGGAGGAGCATGCTCAGCATCTGAGTATTGTGTTGTAGAGATTAAGGGAGGAGAAGCTGTATGCTAAATTCTCCAAGTGCGAGTTTTGGCTCGAGTCAATAGCATTTTTGGGACATGTGGTGTCTCGTGATGGTATTCAGGTTGATCCGAAGAAGATAGAGGCGGTGCAGAGTTGGCCTAGACCATCCACAGCTAAAGAGATCAGGAGCTTTCATGGCTTGGCGGGATATTACTGCCGGTTTGTTCAGGGATTTTTATCCATTGCTTCTTCATTGACTAAATTGACTCAGAAGGGTGCACCATTCGTATGGTTGGATGAGTGCGAGAAGAGCTTTCAGAAGCTCAAGACAGCTTTGACCACATCTCCAGTATTAGTGTTGCCATTAACTTCAGGTTCATATACTGTATATTATGATGCCTCGAGAGTGGGGATAGGTTGTGTATTGATGCAGGAAGGTAAGGTTATTGCTTATGCTTCTCGGCAGTTGAAGCCACATGAGAAGAACTATCCTGTTTATGATTTGGAGCTAGCTGCCATAGTTCATGCCTTGAAGATTTGGAGGCATTATTTGTACGGCGTGTCCTGTGAGGTTTATGCCGATCATCCTAGTCTCTAGCACTTGTTCAAATAGAAGGACCTTAATTTGAGATAGCGTAGATGGCTTGTTGCTTAAGGATTATGACATTACTATTCTATATCATCCGGGGAAGGCCAATGTGGTGGCCGATGCTTTGATCCGGAAGGCGGTCAGTATGGGGAGCTTGGCATATATTCCAATTGAGGAGAGATCATTTGCTTATGATGTTCAGGTGCTAGCCAATCGGCTAGTGAGGTTAGATATTTCACAGCCCAGCAGGGTGTTAGCTTGTGTTGTATCACGGTCTTCTCTATATGATCGTATTCGTGAGTGCCAGTATGATGATCCACACTCGGCTGTCCTTAGGGACAGAGTTCACAATGATGATGCTAGAGATGTCACCATTGATAGTGACGGCGTATTGAGGATGCAGGGCCGGATATGTGTGCCTAATGTTGATGGCCTTCGTGAGTTGATATTGGAGGAGGCCCATAGCTCGCGGTATTCTATCCATCCAGGAGCCGCGAAGATGCATCAAGACTTGAAACAACACTATTGGTGGAGAAAGATGAAGGTGGACATTGTTAGACATGTAGCACGGTGCCTCAACTGTCAGCATGTTAAGTACGAGCATCAGAGGCCCGATGGCGTATTCCAGTGCATTGATATTCCCGAGTGGAAGTGGGAGAGGATCACTATGGACTTTGTTACTGGACTCCCTCGGACAACGAGGAAGTTTGATTCTGTTTGGGTGATTGTGGATAGGTTGACCAAGTCAGCTCACTTCATTCCTGTGTGTACTATGTACTCCTCGGAGCGATTGGCTGAGATATTCATTCAGGAGATCGTTAGATTGCATGGAGTCCCAGTTTCTATTATATTAGACAGAGGTACTGTCACGCCCCAAATCGGGGAACATGACCGGCGCCTGACCGGGTTGCCCCAGTCAAGCGGACCCGGGTGCCTTTCATTCCCACGCGTTACCCCTATGCTGATTGTTTTTCATTTTCCAAATATCTTACTAATCATGAATGATTTCACATTAAACAAATAAAACCATACGAGTGGTTCATTAACAAGTTTGCAGTTTTTACAACGCCCGTCATAACATAATATATACATAAGACTGGAGTCCCACAGTTTACATATCTACAGAGCCTCTAGGATACAAAAAGGATAATACAATACTTGCCGGTAACAAGGCTCCGGCTATACCTTACAAAACCAAAATGAAATCTAAACAAAAGTGGCATGAACCACACAGGGCCCCAAGGAAGAAAGGGGCTCACCAAAACGGGCGGTGGAAGGAGAAGGATACTACTACCGATGAGCTGAAGTGCCTGCTACTGATCCACCTACAATCATAACACAAATGTAGCATCCCCAGCAAAAGGGACGTCAGTACACTTTAATTGTACTGGCATGTATGGACAAATTTTGTCCCAAGTAAACTCAAGCCATTGAATTACATCAACAATTAATTAAACCAGCCAACCATGTTTCCACATTTTCCTCATTTCAAATAATTCTCAACACAAAGCACTTTCTACGATCAACCAATTGAACAATAACCAATCAATCACGTAAAGCACAAGTAGTCAAACAAAGGGGCAATCAGTGCCCCACAGGTTGCAAACTCTCCTGCCGTCTCCTTTCACAATTTCACATTATTGATTTTTATATCAATTTTCAATAGCGATTTCGATCGCTTTCCATCCTTATTACCCCCGACCACCCTTATTACCTCGGCCACCCTTATCACCCCAACCCACACCTTATTTCTTCATGTTGCGGCGCGCAACCCGATCCCACCGTATAGTTTTAAAACACAACAAGTACAAACAACAGATAAGGCATTTCACACAATTTCAACAAGTTCAAATAAGCAACTTACAAGGTTGGTTCATGTTCACAATTACTTCTCAAGCCAATATCACAATCAAGTTACAAATGTTCCAAAAATCAGGAGTATTCATACCGTATTGTTCAATGACTTACCAATCCTCAAGTGTTTCGTTTCTTTTCCACAAAGTACCATATATGCCATTATAGCCATTATTCACAATTCTTTTACCAAATTAAACTCTCATTTTACATCCCTCAAAGCTCAACAACAAACTTTGAATATCCAACAACAACATCAAGAATTTCACACAATTTGTCAATTTAACACGAACCAAACAAACTTCACACATATAGGCGATTTCACAAGAATCAAAATTAGCCATACATACCCGGTGATGAGTTTTCTTCCTACTTTATGCTTACCCAAGATATCCTACTCTTGCCAACCTTGTTCTTGAAGACTCTTACTTCTACTCACTTCTTTTTACTAGAAATCAAGTTCAATAATCATGCATGAGTGTAAAAATTCTATTTTCAAAAGCTATTATATGCAAACCTCTCTTTACCCAATTTAAAACTGAAAATCAAAGAAAATAGTTAGGGTTTTTACCTTGAAAAGATTGGGGAAGTTGAATCCTTGCCCTAGGATCCCTTGGAATTAAGTGGTTGGAACAATCTTTGAAGATGAAGAACTTCTCTCTAAAACCCCTCTATTCTCTCTCTAATTTTGGTAAGATGATATGAGAAAATGAGGGTGAAAGGTGTTATATTAAAGAAGAGATTGGGTAAAAATGTTACAAAGATCTGGGCCGGGGCGAATCTGCGGTGCACTTTGCGACCGCAGAATCAACATGCGGTCCGCATAGTGACCGCAGAATGGCCTAAAAATGACTCAAGTTCTGTTACAGAATGCGACCAATATGCGGTCCGCATTCTTGATTCTGCGGTCGCAAAGTGCACCGCAGATTCATTATGCGATCGCATATCGACCGCATTTTCAACATGATTTTGGGAGACTTTCTGGAAAGCTTTGCGGCAAGAACGCGGTCCGCATAGCAGATTTGCGGTCGCATTCTTGACCGCAAAATTGACACTTTTCGGAAAAATTAATTCTCTACATTTTTGAAACTTAAATCATTACCAAAGGTCCAAACCGCGGCGAGCAAGCTCGCCGCGAAGAATTCTACGCATTCCTAACACATTATTCGGACCATGACACTATAGCTACTAGGTTTTATGCACAAATATTTTACGGGGCCTTACAGGTACACAGTTTACTTCATAGTTCTGGAGGACATTCCAGCGGGGGTTGGGCTCCTAGGTTGAGTTGAGCACTGCATTCCATCCTCAGACGGACGGACAGTCCGAGCGTACTATTCAGATCTTGGAGGATATGTTGAGAGCTTGTGTCATATACTTCGGTGGCTCATGGGCTGATTACTTGCCTCCCGCAGAGTTTGCCTATAACAACAGCTACCAATCCAGTATTCAAATGGCGCCATATGAGGCTTTATATGGGAGACGGTGTGGATCTCCAGTTGGTTGGTTTGAGCCCAGTGAGGCAAGGTTATTGGGGACAGAGTTAGTCCAGGATTCTTTGGATTGGGTGAAGGTTATTCAGGAGAGACTTCGCACAGCTCAATCGCGCCAAAAGCGTTATACGGACCGGAAGGTTCGAGATGTGTTATATTCTGTGGGTGACAAAGTCTTACTGAAGGTTTCGCCGATGAAAGGCGTCATGAGATTTGGGAAGAAAGGGAAGCTCAATCCGAGGTTTATTGGCCCTTTTGAGATCCTCAGGAGTATTGGAGAGGTGGCGTATATGCTTGCCTTGCCACCCAGTTTATCAGGAGTTCATCCAGTGTTTCACGTGTCCATGCTCCGAAAGTATGTTGGCGACCCATTGCATGTGTTGGACTTTAGCACTATTCTGCTTGACGATGACTTGACCTATGATGTCGAGCCTATAGCTATTTTGGGTAATCAGGTGAGAAGATTGAGGTCTAAGGACATTGCATCAGTTAAGGTTCAGTGGAGAGGTCGACCCGTGGAAGAGGCCACTTGGGAGATTGAGCGGGAGATGCGGAGCAGATATCCTCACTTGTTTGAGTCTTCAGGTATGTTTCTTGACCCGCTCGAGGTCGAGCGTTTGCTTAAGAGGGGGAGAATGTGACGACCCGGTCCGTCGTCATGGGAGTTACCACCCCGTTACCTTGCATTTATGTATTTTATGTTTTCATATCGGTGTTAGAGTCTATCGGGTGAGTTAGGAGTGTTTTGGATCGAAAATGAGGCATATATCCTTTTTGAAGGAAGCTTGAATATGGAAAGTCAACCTGGAGTTGACTATTTAGTTAGAGTGCTTGGAATCGGATTATAATGATTTGGTTAGCTCCGGGAGGTGTTTTGTGACTTAGGGGAGCGATCAGATTGAATTCGGAGGTTCGGTGTAGAAATAGGCTTGAATTGGCTAAGGTTGAATTTTAGCGAAATCCTAACGGTAGGTGAGATTTTGATCCGGGGGTCGGAATGGAATTCCGACAAATTCTGTAGCTTCGTGATGTGATTTTGGATAGGCGAAATACATAAACGGCCCCTTGAAGTTGTCTTCAACGGTCAAACAAACACTTCAAGTGACCCATTAACCATTTAGACACTTCAAGTGACTATTAAGTGTATCAAATAAATACTTCACGCTGACATGGCAGACTACGTGTGTTTTAGCTACATTTGGGCGCATGAGTTTTTCATCAGACTTCTTCTTTCTTGCTTTTAGAATTGATTTAAAATTTGTAAGTGGGTCCCACGGTATATTATCATTTTATAATATTAAAATATTTTTTGAGCATTATAATATTAAAATATTTTTTGAGCATTGATTAATCTGGAAAAAAAAGCAGCCACAACTACACCTTTCTTCTTCCTTTTTTTCTGAACTACAACATACAACAAGCAATGTTTTGCCTCATACTTTGCTGAATAATGGGGACCATTTCTACTGCCATATATAGAACAAGTATAACTCAACTGTTCCTCAAACTCAGCTATACCTTCACAAACCACAATCGGACATGTCATCAACTCACCATCTCGCCTCCTCCAATGGACGACAAGGCTAAGGTCATTAAAAAATGGCGGCAGCCCTTCAATGCAATGGACTTGAAGCGAAAACAGCAATTAAACCTTCGGTTTTTAACATGAGTTAAAGACTTTAAGCTCTTCCAACTCCATATGGACTTCTTATTACTATCCTTGTCTAATAAATCTCTACTATTATTATCTTTGCTCTTCGATTTGGGGTTGGGTAAACGGGTTTTCCCAACAGACTTAGAACGACTACTAGCTGTAGACATCAAAATCCGAGGTTGGGTTTTATCCAAATATAGGGCTTTACTTATAAACTGCAACTACAACTGAAAATTTTTTCTGAGAAATGGGGGAGGGATAGGCGCTGGTTTTGATAGAAGTATAGGAAAGGTGTTTGTTTTTATTCTTTAGATGTATTTTTTATTTTTGGTTAATTATATGTATTTTTTATATCATAAATTACATGTGTCACACTTTAATTGGCACATTTGACAGATAATTGGCAATTGTATCTCACGCGTGTAGTTTGCTGCAATCGGGTGTTTATTTGATACACTTAATAGTCACTTGAAGTGTCTAAATGGTTAATGGGTCACTTGAAGTGTTTGTTTGACCGTTAAGGACAACTTCAAGGGGCCGTTTATGTATTTCGCCTTTTGGATATGTCTTTGAATTTTCAGGTCATTCGGACGTCGTTTGGTCGGGTTTTTGATCGAATGTGTAATTTGGAAAGTTCTAAGGAATTTAGGCTTGAATTCGATGTGAATTGTGGGTTTTGGTATTGTTAGATGTGTTTTGAGGATTATAACAAGTTTGAATAAGGTATTAGGATATGTTGGTGTGTTTGGATGAGGTCCAGAGGCCTTGGGGTGTTTTCGGATGGTTAAACGGGAGAAAAACATGGAAAATTGCAGGTTTGGAGTTCTGTTCTGTTGTTTTCGCCCCTGCAACAATGGGACCGCAGAGGCAAGTCCGCAAGAGAGGACTTGGGAGCGCAGGAGAGCTGGTGATCGCTGAAGCGAAACTTTGTCCGCAGAGGCGGTGCCGCGGGTGCGGAAGGTTTATCGCAGAAGCTACCTAGGGTCGAGGAGTGAAGAATTCGCAGAAGCGGAGGGTTGGTCGCCTAAGCGAGTCCGCAGAAACGGACTCAGATGCGCAGAAGTGGGAAATCCCGCAGGAGCGGACGTTGTTCCGCAGGAGCGGACGCGCAGAAGCGGTTCGTGGCTCGCAGAAGCGGAAATGGCCAGTACGGCCTGGGTTTGCAGAAGTGACCAATTGGTCGGGGAAGCGGTAGCGTAGAGGCGAAATTTGTCCGCAGAAGCGGAAATCGCAGAGGGTTTAATTATATCAGAAGTTAGAAATTTCAGAAACATTTCAAAATATTTGGGGCTCGGCTTAAGGGGCGATTTGGGTAATTTTGAAGAGAATTTCAAGGGAATTCATCACGTAATCAACTATGGACTCAAATTATGATTAGTATTGATAATATTATACAATTTTCTCATGAAATTGGAGGAAATTTGGGGTATTTTATGGAGGTTTTAGCCCTAGGCTTGAATTTTAGAAAATCAAGGATTTGAATGGGCAAATGGAGTTTGAATTTGGTAAAATTTATATGCTTAGACTCGTGTTGAGACGAGGTTCCGAATATGTGACTTTCGTAAATTTTTGATAAGCGTACCGAAAGTCGGGTTTTGACAACTTTGTGCATTTTGGTGTAAATTGAGTTGTTTTGACTGGGTATCGTTCCATTGGCCTAATTTGATATGTTTCTACTATATTTGATCAGATTCTACGTGTGCGGAGCTTGATTCTCATGGCAAGGGCATCGCGGACTAGTCGTCGATCCGTATTAAGGTGAGTAATAGATGTGGGTGATGACCAGCGGGTTCGAAACCCCGGTATACCACTTTGTGACGCTGTATAGCGGCGAGACACGTACTCTCTTGTGAGTACGTGGTCGATTGTGACATTTGGGGACTATGGCTTAATCCGACCTGTTGATACCGTATTATGATATTGGCTATTCTTGAGTCGTCGAACCTCCTTCTCGGATGGTTGCATATTATATTGTGATATTGGCTACTCTTAAGGCATTGAACCTCCTTCTTTGACGGTTGAGTATACTTATGGGCTGTGAGCCAGTTATTGGGATCCTGCAAGGACCGTTAGCATTGTCCTATGATATTGACATGCTAGTTTTACTACCAGTCCGTAGCTATTACTGTTATCATGATATTTCCAATCTCGGGAACTTGACATTTACTGTTTTCAACTGAAAAATGATAAAAGAGTTTTCAAAACTACTTTTGAGCCTGCGAGGCCGCATTTGCATATTAGCTGACTGGTAGTGGATCGGGCTGCATGCCGCAGCGTATATTCATGATATTGTGCTTGGGCTGTAGGAGTCCCTCCGGAGTCTGAACCCCCACAATGAGCACGGGTACCCAAATTGGATCGGGCTACGCACCGTAGCGGTCATTTCATGTATTGCATTGCATTTAGCTGCATCTGCTAGCTGTTATACTATGTTGTTGATACTTGTTGGTACTTTACTTTTGATATTGAACTGTTACAGGGTTTCGATTACAGCTTTACATAGTGCTTTATTGTGGATTTCTTATCTACGCTGTATTACCCTTGTTTATTACCACTGAGTATGGCAGTACTCATTTTACTCCCTGCACCTTGTGTGCAGATCGAGGTACCTCTCAGCAGTCCTGATGCGGTAGCTATTTGAGGCGACTTCTGTAGGATATTCGAGGTAGCTGCAGAGTCCGCAGGACCCGATATTCCTTCCTACTGTCTTTTGATTTATATATTTTCAATTTCTTTCTGCACCTGGTATCATGTAAAAACACTATTACACTTATGTATCTGTAGAGGCTCTTGACTCTTGACCCCTCGGTCTTTGGGGAGTTGTACTGTTTGGGACTTGGTTCCCTGGTTTGATATTTCCATTACTGTTGACTTATAATTTGTTATGCTTAAATGAAATAAGGCAAGCTCATAGCTCTGTAATTGTTGTTGATTGGTCGGGCTGGCCTAGCAGTGTGCTGGGCGCCATCACGACCGGGTTTGGGATCGTGACACTGGAAGGGCTCCTACAACCCAAGCGCTATAATACTGCAGCGTAAATTCCGATCCATGTATTATATATCACTATGGTGTGTAGTCTGATCCATATAATATATATCACTATGGTGTGCAATCCGATCCATATAATATACTACTGCTCCGATCCATACATGTATATGTATATATTGCTGCAGCGTGTAGCCCGATTTGGTATATATAAAATACCCTCACTATGGGGCCCTTGACACCTCTCATATAGACTTGGCCTCTCAGGCCCACTCAGCTAAGACAGGGTTTTCAAGGTATTCCTCATTTAGATTGCCAATTTCTAAAGTCGGTTCATAAATATATTTAACAATTAAGAACATGACCGAGAATAATATTTCAACATGTAAAGTGAGTTCAACTAGTACAACATACCCCTAAGGGTTCTATAGATCGGCACAAGGCCCCAAACATATCAACTAGCCTAAAATATACTAATATTAATTAAGTCTGAGTAAAAAATACAGTAGAGTCCTCAATCGAGATGGACCGAGTCCAAATCCCTAGTAGTAACAAACCCTACGCTCATCATACAGCGTGTGTATTATCTCAAGATAGCACTACGTAGTGCAAATCCGGGGTATCAAACCCTCAGAACATCATTTATAACCATTACTCACCTCAAGCTGGCCGAAATCCTAGCTCGCTTTGCTCTTGCCTGGTCAAAACCACAAGGAATACATCATAATAGCCTAACATAACCCAATAGAAAAGACTCGAAAATTATCAAAAATCACGAAGTTGGCAAAACCCGAGCCCCGGGTCCACTTCTCGATAAATTTCAAATTCACATCACCGGATTCCACGTCTCGCCATGAGTCCACACATATCAAGTTTACCAAAATGGAGCTCAAATGCCCCCTCAAATCCCAAATTTTCATTTCAAAAGCCAAGCCCTAGTCTTCCATTGTTTTTCTCAAATTTCCATGAATTTAGAGGTTTATTCTTCAATAAAATGATGTTTCTAGGCCATAGGACTCACCTCCAATCAATTCCCATCAAAACCCTCTTCAATTTCTACCAAATAGCTCTCAAGGAGGCTAAAAAATGGAGGAAAATAGACCAAGCTTCGCAGATAAAATAATATAAAAACCCTTCCGCCCAACTCTATTTCCTTATATGCGATCGCTGCCCAAGGCTCGCTATCGCGATGCACAGAAATCCAGCTCCACATTATTACCCTCTACAAACGCATATGATCATCTGCGAACGCGATGATATAATTTCCATAAGCTATGCGAACGCGGGCCCCTAGCCGCAATCACGAAGAACAAATTCCTACCCCTCTCCAATTACTTATATGCGATCGCGACATTGCCTCTACGATCGCAATGAACAATATCTCTGCAACACATTACTAGAAAACCTGCAACTACCAAGTGCCATAATTTGTCTGGTTGACCAATCGAAACTCACCCGAGGCTCCCGGGACCTCAACCAAAAATACAAACATGATCCTACACCTTATTCAAACTTGCTCTAATCATCAAAACACCACGATTAAAACAAAAATCTTGAAATTACATCAAAGTCAAGCCTAAGTTCTTTAAAACTTTTGAAACACGCATTCGATCATTTTCATTCTGACCCTCAGATCAAACGATATTGAAATGACCTGAAAATTTGCACATATAACCAAAATAACCTAACGAATCTACAACAACTCCCGAAATTCCATTTTGACTCTCAGATCAAAATCTCACCCATCAATCGAAATTTGCCAAAATAGTAACTTCGCCATTTCAAGCCTAATTTCACACCGGACCTCCAAAGTCAATTCCCATTGCACTCCTAAGTTAAAAATCATCCCCCAAAGCTAACCAAATCACCGGAAATGACATCCAAACCCTATAACTCATAAGTCAACATCCGGATGACTTTTCTAACTTAAGCCTTCCTTAAAGAGACTAAGTGCCTCATTTCTTATTAAAACAAATCCAAATTAACTCTAACACACCACACACCGATAACAAAACATGAAGAATCATAAAATGGGTAAAACAAAGCAGTAACACATGAGATGACGGATCGGGTCATTACACTTATCTTGCGAAGGAAACTGCTCATTTTTGTTCTTATTATTTTGAGAGTAATGTGCCATGTGCTAGGAATAAGCCCAACAAGCACATGGTCAACCTTAGGAATGATCTATTATATCCTCCTATGTCCATATTCAATCAACCAGGACGATATTTTAAGGATGTTAGAAAGATAAATTTGAGTGATATGGAGTACAAGTCAGCTACACTTCACGTGTTGCTAAATTGTCCCGAAGTTGTACCATATCTCAAGTAAGTATTGATTTAGTAGTTATAAAAATCTAAAAATTATAGTGATTACATCTCAATACAACTACTAAAAATATATTATGTGTCACAGTCTCTTTGTGGGTCATTTTTGCCATGATGCTGTATATACGAGATTTGATACGTGGTTCAAATAATTTGTAAGTTTCTCCTTAAAATATTCTAACACTATGTAGGTAAACAATGTTTGGAAGTTATGCTAACTTATAAATTTATTTCACTATTTATAGGTAAATGATCCAAATAATGATGTAAATCAATTTTTGGAAGATGTATCTTGGGGACTTGGGGTTGAGGTCAAAACCATGTCTAAGAACGTTGTGAATAGTTATAAGTTTTATATGGAGGATTGCTCTAAAAATAAAAATAGCAACAACAGTGGGGTGTGGGTTCAAAGTGGTGATGGAAAACAAGATGGAGATATTGATTATTGTGGTGTGCTCAAGAAATAATAGAACTAGAATATACAGGCTGGCCAAAAATAATTGATACTCTTTAGATGCAAGTGGCGTGAACCACATCCAACACGAGGTACAAGAGTACACAATCAATACAACATAATTGAGGTTAATAATACGAGGGAGTATGATCGCTATGATCCTTTCATAATTGCACATAATGTTAGGTAAGTATATTATGCTCCTTATCCATTGCGGTAAAATAAGTCTGATTGGTGGGTTTTAATAAAAGATAAGCCTTTGGGTAGGGTAGAAGTCGAGAATGTGTTAGATATTGCATATTAAAATGATATCTCCAGTGTTCAACAAATAGTGGATGAAGTTTTAGACAATAGTTTAGAACATCCTGAACACATATAAAGAAGTTGATATAAATGAAGTAAGAATTACAGAAAACGAGGAAGAAGAATCACTTGATGAAGCTCAAACTAGTGAGGAAGAAGAATTCTCGGATGAGGAACTATACATCGATGGGCTTTGAAAAGTTGGTTTCTTTAGTAACTCTCATTTATAGCTAGTTTCTTTATATGTTTCAATCTATCTATGTATAATATTATGTAGATTACATGCAAGGGTCGATGTAACAGTGATCCTACTGGTTCTCGGGGTCGAGAAAAGGCTAGGAAACCAAAGAGGAGGGTAGAAGATACTACTCAAACCCTTCCTGCCTCTTCACAGATGCGTGTGACTATGCCTATGTCTGGGCCTCAACCCTAGAGCTATTTTGAGCTGCCACCACATCACCAGCCTTACACCTTTGTGTAGGCGCTAGGTCTTTCATTACAGGGCCATAGGACTGTACGTCCAACATACTGTCCACCTGTCTTACTACGACGTGGATCACATTCATCAACATCTCATGGATTGCATCGATCCATGTCACATCCACATAGATCACAGCCATCCGTGTCATAGCCACTTGGGTCACAGCTATCAATGTCACATCCACTTGTGGACCATATAACTATGTTGCACTTTCAGGTCTTACAGTGCCAGGGCTCGCAACCATCTTCATCTGGGACTCCATCTATTGCAGGCCTTCGCCTGCGAGATACTAGCTCTAACCCCCTATACCTTCCACACATTCCTTAGATATACATTCTTCAGACGATGATGTTGATGATGACGAGGAGGTGCATTATGATATATATGGCAGGATCATCATAGTCTCTGAGGGTGATAGGTAAGAGTTAATTGTTATTTTTATTTTTATTGTTTTGTACAGTTTTACTAAGATATTAATGTGTTTTTAATTAAATTTCAGGTTCATCCCTAGTAATAATACTACAAGGATCATCACCAAAGCCACCAGAAAGCTTTATGATGGTCCTTACGCGATTTTGAGTGAATTCTCATTCTCGCTGAAGGAGAAAATCTTCAATCAATTTAAGGTATACATGTTCTTTTAAGAAGTATAATTATTTATATTTATGGTATTTCTAAATATATTATATAATATATCTTATATATAATGAATATAGCTTTTATGTATATTCGATAAAAGCTTAGTGCGGTAATACATAATTAATCAAAAGTTAAGCACATTAATACTTAGCTTTTATTAGCTAATACACTAATACTTAATACTTATTGCTAATGCACTAATACTTATTGCATAATATATATATATATATATATATATATATATATATATATATATATATATATATATATATATATATATATATATATATATATATATATATATATACACACACTAGCTAATGCACTAATATACTATATTATAAGCAGTTAATGCACTCAACTTTTGAATAATGTTTAGCTAATAAAAGCTAATTATAATATATTGAATATAGCTTTTATGATATTGCCATCTAAATATGATATTTTTATATAATTCTTAACTTTTGAAATACAGAGCAAGTGTGGAACACCGCTATAACGGGAAAGTGGATGCAAATTTCCATCTAAAAGCTCGAAACATATATATATATATATATATATACACACACACACACACACTAGCTAATGCACTAATATACTATATTATAAGCAGTTAATGCACTTAAATTTTGAATAATGTTTAGCTAATAAAAGCTAATTATAAGCTAATAAAAGCTAATTATAATATATTGAATATAGCTTTTATGATATTGCCATCTAAATATGATATTTTTATATAATTATTAACTTTTGAAATACAGAGCAAGTGTGGAACACCGCTATAACGGGAAAGTGGATGCAAATTTCCATCTAAAAGCTCGAAACCGGTTGTCCCATTGTTTCTTCAATGCTAGGAAGTTGAACTATAAGCCTGGCTGGTTGCTTCAGAATTTATGGGAGGATTTTCAAAGGCAATGGCTTACAGCAGAGTTCTTACAGAAGAGTCACAAAGGAAGGAAAGCTCGGGCATGTAAGAATGGAGGATCATTGCACATTGGAGGTGCGATCAGCCTAAGGACGATAAAATGAAAAATGGTACATAATTGCTTAGTTTATTTTAATTTTCAAAGTATATCTATGCTTTATATTAACTAAAATTTGTGAGTTTTTCAGGAAAAAAAGTTGGGGCGTCCGATGAACCAAGATGAGCTCTTCAAGGAGACTCATATTGTAAAGGAAAAGAAAGAGACGAGCCAAGAAAGATGAGTCGAGGGCCGAGCCTCAACTGTACATGTAAGTTTTCACTTTTCATTAAGAATTTTGATTTACTTTTATATAAATATTGAAATACTAATTCAATGTAATTTTTCTTATAGGGGTACATCACAGCTGAAGTGGAGCAATTCATAAATAGCCAGCCTCCTAATGAGTCGGGTGAGCCAATCCAACTATCGGACGCGGATGCTGAGAGAATGTGGATGTAGGCTGCTGGCGGTCCCAAATAGGGGAAGGTATACGGCCTTCCTAATAAGAAATTCCATCGCAATAAGTGTGGAATTCAAGGAACAGGGACTTCCTCCGAAGCTGAGAAACTTGATGGGGAGAGCCACTCCTCTATGCGGGAGACTGTGGCAAAGCTCACATCCAAGCTAGAAGCTGCCAAGGAGAGAGAAAAGCTTAGAGATATGCAGTACTCTGGCATGCAAGCTAAGTGCAATGTCATGCAAGAAAAGAACAAATCTCTCCTAGGTTATGGCAGTTTTTCGATTCCCCGATCTCGTGAGTCATCGCCAAAGGCTCGCATTCCCGTGCTCATTCCTCTCATCCTTCCCGTGATTGTTCTTCCCATCCTCGACAAATAGCCCATTCTGGATACCATCTTGGTGAAGAAAGTTCATCAGACAATGATGATAATGATATACAGATCAATCCTTGAATATTATACACTTTCAACTAGACAAATACAATCAGTTTTCGAATGGTTTTGTAATAACTATTAACTTTTTAGTTTGGTTAGCTTAAAGTATATAGTTCTGTTGAACTGTATACTTTGTTAGTTATAATGTTGGTATTGTCTTGTTGTTGTTATTGTTGTTGCTTTTTAGTTGTTGTTGTTGTTGTTGGCATAAAATACCTATTTAGGAATTTTGGTATGCTAGCAGGTGGTGTAGCTGCCAAAACAGGTAGTTCCTGCCAACAATATACCAAGAAAAGCGACCAACTCTACTCGCCATTTGGTCGGTTTTTTATTAAAAAAACAATTTCTTGAGAAATAGCGACCAAGGTTGGTCTCTATATAACCCATATTTCACAAAAAGCAACCAACTTTGGTCGCTATACCATTAAAAAAATAACAATTTTTGGAAAAATAGCGACCAAAGTTGGTCGCTTATTGCTAAAAAAATATTTCTTTAAGTTAGCGACCAACTTTGGTCGATTACTTTAAAAACAATTAAAAATATTTATAGTAAAGTGACCAACTATGGTTGCTACGTTCCATATTTTAAAATATAATTCTTTTTACAAACCAAAGCTGGTCGCTATTTTATGATTAATAATAAATAAAAAGAAATAATTTTCAGGAAGTGACCAACTTTGGTCACAAAAGTTATAATATCAAAATATTGTAGCGATCATAGTTGATCGCTAATTTCTTTACCCAGAAAATTTGGTTCTTTTAACTATGAGACCAAAGTTTGTTGCTAATTAGCGAGTAACTTTGGTCCCTAAGGTAAAGGGACCACCTTAATATTGACCAGGACTGTTTCGTCGCTTTTTGGACAATAGGTGACCATCTTTAGCCGCTTTTCATGGTCGCTAAAACCCGAAGAGAAGCAAGAACGAGGGCAAGATTTGCGAGCGAGAGTTGCGAAAGACAGAGATTTTCGAAGAGAAGCAAAAATATTGGAAATTATGACCATAAAGTTTAAGCAGAAGAAGGTGTTGGTTCTTATAACTTGCTGGTGGATGTTCAAATCCTATGATGAATGACAAGAAATGGATGGGCAATTAATGCGTTGGTAACAAAACCGATGGGACATTTCAGTCCCCGCTTGTTGCTGATGTCATAATCGGGCTCACCACTTGCATCGTGGCATATTAAGACGAGATTAGAATAATTCATATCATTTCTCATCATCTTCTCTATGAGAAACGATGGGACTATCAGTATACGGTCAAATTCGGGCTTGTCCTTTTTTATGATTGATTGAGACTGAAACGTTATAAGCTAATGTTCAGCCTCACATTATATCGAACCATAATGAAAAGTTAGGTTGGCGAGCTCGTGACCCTGAGATCGATTAAGATCAAGATCGACCAAGATCGGGACCAAACAAGATAGAGATCGATGGAAGCTTACCAGGTTGTCACGACCCAATTTCCAAACTCGGTCGTGACGGCGTTTCTCGTGAAGACAATGCCAGCCAACTAACCAAAAATGTCTCTTTAATAATTATTAAACATAAATGAATAGATAGATACAACTTAATGACAATAATAACCAGTATTTATAACCCAACACAACCCTACCGGGGTGTCACAAGTCACGAGCATATAAAGAAACCTTAACACAACTACAAGGCCAATAGTGTACAAAAACAAATTGTGGAATTCAAAAAAGACAATGTCTGGTGCCACGAACGCTGGTAATCACCTTGCTCAGCACAATAGTTATACCTTAAATTATCTAATAACCCGCTACCCGATGAACAAAACCTACAACTGCACACGAGGTGCATGGAATAAAGTGATTACTCCAACTAAGTGAGAAATAAAGGTAAATAATAACCGAGCGGCAATAAAACACATATATCAGATCATCATGCTATATAGTAACAGTGTAAAAGTCCCATTAGAAAGCAGTCAAAGTGTGAAAATCTTCAAAAATATCCTGGCTCAGTTTAAACCTCTTTTGAAAAAAATCTTTTCAACAGTTGCAAATATAATCTCAAACCATTAGTGTCGCTATACACAGAACCTTGCCCCTCGAGCCTTATTCTCGTTTATGGTCAGCCATTATTACCTGACCGGATGGTGTTGTTCCTGGCCAGTCATTGTTACCTGACCGAACGCATAATACAGTGTCATTGTTGCCACTGTCTGAAAGTTATCCTCTTTAGATGTGATCGGATAATACCATAACAACAGATAGATATCTCAAGAAATATCACAAATAACAAATAGTGAACAAATGCATGAAGGCAATGCAATTCACATGATGGTACATTCCAGTACCTACTGTGGTGTGCAGCCCGAGCCATCCATATTTATTTATCATCGACAGTACTCACTGGGGGTGTGTACAGACTCCGAATGGGCTCCTATAGCCCAAGAGCAATATCAAGCCATCTCGTGGCATCAATTATTTCCTGGTCAGTCATTGTTACCTGACCAATTTACATTATACAATATCATTTTTACAACTATTTTAACATCACTGCTGCGGCGCACAACCCGATCCATGCTCAGTCCAGGAATCATCATAAGCCCCTTGGGCATTTACAAAACATTAGTTCTTAGCCTGAATTATCATTTAAATATTATTTGAGTTTTCAAAACATAGGAGTATGGCTGAGTTTGCAAAACAGTATTTAAGACCTTGGTCTCAAACCAAATGATATGCAAAATATGCTAAAACAGTGATATCAATCCTCGAAGGATTCACATAGTTGGAACGAAGCCCAAACATGGCAATCAGCCCCAATTACAACGATAACAAGTAGTTTCAGTAAAATATGAAGCAAAAAACAACAAGCAGGACGGACCGAGTCACAATCCCCAATGGTGCTCTTCCCACGCCTATATCCGGCGTGCAAGTCAACTCAATGTAGCACTATAATATGCAAATTCGGGGTTTCAAACCCTCAGGATATCATTTAAAAGTATTACTCACCTCGAGCAGGTGAAATCTATAGCTCGCGATGCCTTTGCCCTACAAATCGGCCTCCACGCGCGTTGCATCTAACGACAAATAGAGAAAATACATCACAATATTCTAAGGGAACAATACCCAATCAAAAACAATCGAGAAATAGCAAAAATCTTGAAACTAGCAAAACCCGAGCCCCGGATCCACTTCTCGAAAAATTACAAAACTCACATTACCGGATTTCTCATCTCGCCACGGTTCATACCTACCAAAAACACCCAAATTCGAGCTCAAATGGCCTATCAAATCCCTATTTGAAATATAAAAAACTCAAGCCCTAGTCCATCAATTTTAGGCGTAATTTCCATGAATTTCTAGACCAATTTCACAATATAATCATGTTTTAAGTTCAATAATCTTACCTCCAATCAATTACCCTTGAATCCCTCTTTAATATACACGAACAAGTTCTCAAAATGATCAACCATGGAGGAAAAATGACCCTAAATCGCGGATGAGATGCTTTTAAGCTCACTGCCTAGGTCTGACCCCTCCTTCTTCGCGAACGTGGTCAAACCATCGCGTTCGCGAAGCACGACCTTGCATTGACCAAAATTTACTCTATGCAAACACGACACAGGGGTCGCGAACGAGATGCCTCAGCTCCCAAACCTATGCAAACGCGAGGCACCGATCGTGAACGCGAAGGGTAATTCCACTGAACTCCAATTCCTTATATGCGAACACTGAATATCTTGCGAACGCGAAGCATCGGCTCCAATCCTTTCGCAAATGCGAGCCTTCAAACGCGAAGGCTTAAATTCCTGCCTTCCAAATTCCTTCTATGCGAACGTGAGGCTCCTTTCGCGAACGCGAAGAGATAAATCCCTGCAACACATGGCTGGAAAAACCTGCAACTTCCAAAGGCCGAAATTGGTCCGATTGACCATTCGAAACCACCCCGAGGCCCTTGGGACCTCCCAAAAGAACCAACATATCCCATAACATCATTCAAACTAGTTCCAATCTTCAAAATGCATCTAACAACACCAAAATCATAAATTTTCATCAGATTCAAGCCTAAGTTCTCAAAAAACTTCTGAAACACGCATTAGCTCAAAACCCCATCCAAACGATGTATGAATGACCTAAAATTTTGCACACATATCCAAAATTACCTAACAAAGCTACAGTAACTCTCGGAATTCCATTCCGACCCTCAGATCAAAGTCTCACCCACCAACCAGAATTTACCAAAATACTAACTTCGCTAATTCAAGCCTAATTCTACACCGGACCTCCAAAATCAATTTCAATCACACTCCTAAGTCTCAAATCACCCCCGAAGCTAATCAAATTATCGGAAATCACATATGTTCCCTATAACTTATAAGTCAACATCCGATTGACTTTTCCAACTTAAGCTTTCCTTAAAGAAACTAAGTGTCTCATTTCATATGAAAACCAGTCAAATTCAACTCTGACACACCACATGCCGATAACAGAACTTGATGAAGCTTGAAATGGGGGAAATAGAGAAATAACGCATAAGATGACGGGCCGGGTCGTGACATCCTCCCCAACTTAAACAAACGCTCATCCTTGAGCGTTCCCAGAGTTGTCGTAGAAGTCAACGAACTGCTAAATGACCTTACCAAGCTTATATCCGGGGTGAGCCGACATCACCCTATCTCATATAGGCCCGACAACATCATATTGCTGAAATTTCACAGTCCATCCAAACCTTAAACCATAGAACCACATTGCACTTTCTGAAATCATACACAAGATCAGAACCTCACATCTATACTCAAAATAAGCCCGAACCAGCTGTAATAACCCATACCTGCAACCTCAGGTGAAATCATATGATATAACACATAGTCTAAACACTCGGAACTATAACTTCTATTCACAATAGTTGCCCACAACAACCAAATACAGATAGAAAACCCTTTATTTCGTATACTGCCAATAACAATTGAAACACGCGATAAATCGTTACCATTCCTTAGATCAACCATTCATGCAGCCACTCCCCTTTAACTAATATCACAACAGATTTTCGGGCCAAACCTCGATATTGTCCCTCTAACATGCTAAAGAAATAGCTGTTCTTATTTATTAATGACCCCAACGATCACCTCGAATCCAATACACCACCCTGGTGATATGACATCTCAACGCAGGCCTAAGCCACCACTTGCATGATACAGGCACCAATAAGAAACGATCTGAAAATACTTAAATCATGACAAATGACTCAAACGAAAGAGCAATACCTCATGTTCATCAATACCATTACAATAAAAGACTAACACCCCGTCTCACATCATGAAAATATATAATACTTGAATCTACCTCGAATGGTCATAACTTCACGTAGTCTCGATACAATGCGTGATCCCATCCAAACAATGTAACACATGAAGCACCTCAACACACTACGATAAAAATTGATAGCCATACACAATTTGATGTCTGAAACCAAAGAAATTCATTAAACCCATGGTGAAACAAATAACATACGACACGCAACCCAATAAGTCATAGCCAATACTTTATTTACCGATCAGCACCCAAGTACTCTTCCCACTCGGCCTTCACTATGAATCCACAATAGAAATGCACCACATGTGCCCAAAACCAACAAATCATAACGTCTTACAACAACGAAAAACAATTCGTAGCTCTCCTCAGATCACTAACATGCTTAGTAATGATAGATTCAACCTATCCCTCAACAATACAATTTGGGGCCAACCAAGCCAACTCAAGCTAAGCACATTTCCAACCAGCTTACTAATGAACTCATTGCCAAGAAGCCTGAAGTTGCTCCTTCCAGTACTATAAATCCTACCGGAGTCGTACGATAGGGTGCCCAGTACCAAATAAATACTAAATCCATAATCTCGCCAAGAAACATGCCCGGTCATAAGAAACGCATCAGAAATAGTCCCTTAATATGACTGAATCAATGGTAGAAACCTCTGCACTAACATCCGCCACGAAGTCCCAATTGAGAAAAACAATCTTTCCCAGCCGTCCATTGGTCTTTGGAATACTACAACTCTGCTAGAACATAATCTGATGCACCTCGCCATGCAACCTGTGGCATTTTTCGACATGGTCCATAGAACAATAGTCTAGAATAACGCAACACTGAGACAACCAGTCTATGCCCCAATATCATATCAAAAATCTAATATACCAAGAAAGGTAAGATCTACTCGGGCCTCCAAATCCCAATAGCAGCTAACGATACCAATACACACGATCCACAACCGCTACATAGTCTGTACCTGAGAACTCCTAGTCTCCAACTCCATATATAACATGAATCATTGTACTTGATCCCCAAAATCCGCAGTATGAATACATATCACACCTCAAGTAGCCAATACTTCCACGAAAGATATTCTAAAATCCCCCTATGCCATCTAACAAACTCAGATATTAGCGGTCAATCTAGAAGAAAATTTCCTCAATACTACCGGAAATATCATCAGTCTAATCACATTACCCTTCTTCCGAGACATATACTTTTGTCAATTCACTTCCACTTAGCAGTACCATTTCCTTGATTACTTGAGGCTACCTGTTGCCTAAAAATTTTATGAACTTCTTTTTAGAACTGAATCGTAACTCATCTAGTCAAGACTTTCCATCAATCCCATCTATAAGAAGAATTATTACACATTCCATGCTTAGGATACCTATAGAAAATATATTCATCTCCAAATCACGGTAAAACCCAACAAAGACTCTCTCCCAATTCCATTTGCACTAGCTAAACTGCCAGGACTGAATCTTTCTATTCAACCAAGCTAAGCAAGTTGTCAGAACTCAAGAGCTTTGCTGCACAATACATGTACGGCTCATCACCTCGAATACACACGAAGAATTAATCATATCATTACCATACCGATTCGGTCTACTATCAAGCTATTCCATCTATTTAATTTCCCTTCTGATTCATTATCAACTTGATATTCCCTCTTGCTGTAGCACCACAATGCCTCAACCTAGGTTTACCAGACAAGACACGAACATAAGACCACACTGTCTAAGACTCATAAGCTACTGAATACTCTCTTAATGCTTCCTAGAAATACCGTATTTCAGAACACTTTACTTGAAGAACTTCCTGCAAATCTGAATTTGTTGCCATCACTTTCTAGATACTGATACATAGAATCCCATAATTAAAATAAAATTCCATAAGTATTGATCTTTTCAAATGAAAACACAATCTCCAACCACATACACAACCTTAAGACACCTGATTATTACATAAAAAATCTTGAACACAATAAAACCATTCTCGAGAGTCATTCACACTTATACAACTATAAATTACCTAACATAATGAACAGAACCACTCGTGCCTTATTAGCACTCTGACATTGCATGATACGATCTCATTCCAATACAAACAATTATCTTCCTTCTCTATATACTGAGCATTCTTTATCAACAACATCTCAAGACATCCTATTATTTTCTCACATCCACGAAGCACCATATAACCTTTGTAAAAATTTTGCTTCACTCGTGTCATCCTCATCTCAATTTCTACAACCAGGACTGATCCGCCACCATACCTTGAAACAGAACCAACATAGTACATAACCGTGAAACCAGCTAATCGATAATAACCTCCCCAACTTGGCTCGAAGCCATATATCAAGACACACTTAACGGCTTATAATATTTTTTCTCTAATGATGCCACAATATCATGGTGAGATTATACTCAAATCATTCACTAGTTTATGAAAACATTGTCACGACCCCAATCCCGGTCGTGATGGCACCCAACACAACTTTTAGGAAAGCCCGACCACTTACACTCTCAACCCAAGCTTGAAGATCAAACTAATTATTTAATTATCATCAACAACTGTGAAGTTAAAGGTTTTAACTGATAAACAGAAATAAGCCAAACAACCTCTCAAATACCTAGGGGTCATGAGTCTAGAGCCTCTAACAATACAGAGTAACAAGACTCCAATACTACAATTGTTAAAAACCGCGGAACTAATAATAAGGGAATGGGGAAAGAGTCGGGTCCTGCGAACGTCAGGCAGCTACCTCGACAACTCCAATAAAATTCTGAAGCAGCAATTAGCTCAGCTAAGCTTCAAAAATATATGAATCTGCACACATGGTGCAGGGAGTAAAATGAGTACTTTCAACTCAGTGGTAATGAAAGTAAATAATGCTAAGAGGAAAGAAAACATGCAAGAACACTATCTCATGCTATAAAATTTAGAAAAACACTTTTTAGATAGTAGTATTTTCATGAAAATCCTTTATAACATATTTGGCTCAGTTTAAAACCTCTTTTGAAAAAATCTCTTGCTTTCATTATTGACAGTTAAGTACATTAATTCGATATAAAGTAGTGCAAGTCCGTACACAATCAGCCCCTCGGGCTCAGCACTCCTTTAGCAATTTACACTAGGGTATCTGGTCATCAAGGCAGGTAGTACATGTATGCCAATAATGTATGAGTGCTGTGAGCACGTGATTTTTACCCTAT
>JASVEL010002115.1:0-76435 GCA_032618575.1 Nicotiana noctiflora
TCTTCATTCTGTGCCACCAATAGTGTTGCCGTAAGTCTTGGTACATCTTCGCGGCGCCTGGGTGAATAGAATACCGCGAACTATGGGCCTCTGCTAAGATCAACTCTCGAATTCCTTCGACATTGGGTACACAAACTCTACCCTGCAATTTTTAATACCCCATCATCATCTAGGTTTACCTGTGTGGCACCTCCCCGCTGTACTGTATCTCTCAACTCACGCAAATGAGGATCATCAAATTGCTTCTCACGGATACGCTCTAATAAGGAAGAACGAGCGACCGTGCAGGCTAACACTCTGCTAGGCTCAGAAATGTCTAATCTCACGAACCGGTTGGCTAAGGCCTGGACATCTAGAGCTAATGGTCTCTGATTGACCGGAATGTATGCAAGACTACCCATGCCGGCATACTTTCTACTCAATGCATCGGCCACCACATTGGCCTTACCTGGGTGATATAAGATAGTAACATCATAGTCTTTTAGCAACTCTAATCATCTCCGCTGCCTCATATTCAACTCTTTCTGCTTAAACAAATACTGAAGACTCTTATGATCGGTGTATACTTCACATGCTACACCATACAAATAATGCCTCCAGCTCTTCAATGCGTGAATAATCGCCGCCAATTCTAGATCATGCACTGGATAGTTCTTCTCATGAATCTTCAACTGCCTCGAAGCATAGGCAATAACCTTGCCATCCTGCATTAACACTGCACCAAGCCCAATACGGGAAGCATCACAATAAACAGTATAAGGTCCCGCACTTGTGGGTAAAATCAATACCGGTGCTGTAGTCATGGCTGTCTTGAGCTTTTGAAAGCTCGCCTCACATTCATTCGACTATTCAAATTGAACACCTTTCTGTGTCAATCTGGTCAGTGGGGTTGCAATAGATGAAAACCCCTCGCCAATAATAACCCGCTAATCCCAAGAAACTCCAAATCTCTGTGGCTGATGTTGGTCTAGGCCAGCTCTTGACTGCCTCAATTTTCTTCGGATCAACCTGAATACCTGCTTCCGTCACAATATGACCCAGGAATGCAACTGAACTTAGCCAAAATTCACACTTTGAAAATTTTGCATATAGCTGGCTATCTTTCAGAGTCTGTAAGGCCACTCTGAGATGTTGCGCATGCTCCTCCTAACTGCAGGAGTAGGTCAATATGGAAACAATGAAGACTACAACGAACAAGTCTAAATAAGGCACGAACACCTCATGCGAATGCACATATCCATGACTCTGAAGTCTGGCCATAAGAGTTGTTCTTAAATTACAACATTGTCAATTAACCCTGTTATCAAATACCTTATTCTACAAATCCCACTTTACTCAGAATGAGGTATCGTGACCTCGTGATTATTTTTCCGAATTAATGCGTCATATTTATCCTTACCTGGTGCTCGTCTCAAGGGCTAAGCTCAACGGTTTCAAAATAGAAATGGCTAAATATGAACAGAAACTATACAAGAATTGTCAAATAGTCCTAACGAGCATGACTCTTATTTACGAATGCAATACGAAAATATTAATTTCATAAAAGAAGAATTTTAAACACATAAACTCTTACTACCAGGACCCAGTCCTCATATGATATCCACCGCAGCTTGAAGCTCAGCTTAGAAATATTTCACATTATGCCAAAAATTGGAGGATCTCATCCTCAACTCTGAATCAGAGTGCTTGCACATCATATCATCTGAAATTTTTCATTTCCTTTCTTTCTTCCTTTCAATAATTGTCCGTCAAAGATAATCACGACATAAAATAAGCCCTCATACTGATAGGGAGCACAATTAACGATTAAAATTAGTTATCCCGAAAATTATATCAAAACCCACTGTAATAAGTAATATAAAGTCACTCTTAGCCTCATGGATATTTTAGTGACTAACACCTAATAATAGGGATGTCTATCCTCATGTAATATCTCAACGTGAGTATTTCCCTAAGTAGGTTTGATGATTACGATGCTCGCTCATGGCAATATATATTCGGACACAGTCATTGTGACCTGGTACAACCGTTCAGATCGCACATACCACATATTGCATAGAATCTCGGGGTGACGTCTTCATAACATTTTCTAAAAATAGAGTTTAGTAGATAGCGTTGCATTGGCCGGCTTGCCCTCTTGGTAATCTTGTCACAAACATTGATGGCCAATTTCCTCTTTTGCTATGTTGGCTTAACACCGTTGAGCTACCCCGTTTACTCACAAACTCTTCGTTATTCTTCTAGGGCGATTTCTTACCCTATGAAATGAACCAACCTTAAATATGTATAAGTTATTTAGAGGACCTTTCTATACCATATATATATAGTCCAATAACTCACCATATTTGTCCTTCACAACTCCAACACATCGACCGGACGTCAAGGTCCGTTGAAACCCGACACGATTTATTAGGTGATCTCCTGATATAATTGCATCTTCCGTTGGGACCATAACTGATGTGGTAAATACATTATCTTCCCACTATTTATGTGTGCCTTCCGTAGCACAGTAAAATGAACTCCTCGCATTCGACTATTCCCACGTTCTGTAATTCCTCATAAGAACTGTCAAGCACAATCTCGTGGGTTCTCAAAAGATGCACCACTGAAGGTGGTAGCGAAGACTTTGGTGAAACCTATCCGTCCTCCGTAAAACTTTTGAAGGCATAGTTGATCTATCACCAGCCTGTGCCATTGTTCGGCTGGATAAGCGATACGTGACTACGCCATTCGTGGGAAGACAAGAGTGGAAATTTAACTTAACACTTTGAAGAACAAATTCGCACGATAAGAAAGAACAAATAAGAGACTCTTTCCTAACTCAATAGACTCTGGAGGACAAGTACAGACATCTCCGTACCTACCTCCCAAACTCTACTAAGCTTGTTCGTGAGTGGTGAGACCTATGTAACCTAGAGCTCGATACCAACTTGTCACGACCCGGATTTTCCCCCAACATCGGGATCGTGATGGCGCCTACTCGTGGTAGCTAGGCAAGCCACTGTATACATGTTATCCTGATTTTAACACAATTTTAATTAAATAAATGCGGAATACTTTATCGAAATAGAAATAACAAATCACAATATGAAAATCATACTGAAATCCTCTACCCAAGACGTGGAGTCACCAACTCACAAACTACTATGGAATACTACACATAAAAGTCCGAAGGAAATATAACATAATTCTGTTTGTCTCGGAACAATGAGACTACAGCTATTAACATAAATAAAGAAAGAGACGCCGGGCCTGCGGACGTCTGCAAGCTACCTCGGTCTCAAATGTGATCAATTCCCCCGCAATCTATTTACTGCTGCTGCTGCTCCAGATCGTAACCTGGACCTGTGCAAAAACGCACAGAAGTGTAGCATCAGCACAACCGACCCCATGTGTGCTGGTAAGTGCCTGGCCTATCCCGGCGAAGTAGTGACAAGCCTAGGACCAGACACCCACGTAAACCTGTGCAATTCAATATATATATATATGTACCACAAAATAACAAGAATTAATCAAGTATTTACACCATAAGGAATATCTTAAAGAATTCAACAATTAACCACAGTTAATAATTTCACAATGAAACACAAAGTGTAATGTAAACACAAGTAATATCAATTGAAGAAATAGCAAACAGTTGCACGGCATCACCCTTCGTGCTTTTACTCTCATCCTCACATCCATAGTACGGCATGATCCTTCGTACATGGTTCAATAACAGAGGGCACGGCATGATCCTTCGTGCATAATCAATAAATAAACATGGCACGGCATCACCCTTCGTGCATTATCACTCTTCCTCACCCAAAGAACAATCAAATAAGTTCACAAAGAAAACAAGGTATAATAGAAAACACAAGTAATATCAAGTCAAGGAATGGCAAATAGTTGCACGGCATCACCCAAATAAAATATAATGGAAAAACAAGTAATATCAAGTCAAGGAATAGCAAGCAATTGCACGGCATCACCCTTCGTGCTTTTACTCTCATCCTCACCAAATAAACAAATAAGGTACACGGCATCACCCTTCGTGCTTTTACTCTCATCCTCACATCCATAGTACGGCATGATCCTTCGTACATGGTTCAATAATAAGGCACGGCATGATCCTTCGTGCATAATCAATAATAGGGCACGGCATGATCCTTCGTGCATAATCAATAATAAACATGGCACGGCATGATCCTTCGTGCATAATCAATAATAAACATGGCACGGCATTAACCTTCGTGCATAAATAAATAAACATGGCACGGCATCACCCTTCGTGCATTATCTCTCTTCCTCACCCAAATAACAATCACAGTTAAGGGCAAAGAAAGAAACAGTAATTCATAAACCGTCCCATCAAGGGAAATCAATAATTTTCTTCACAACAAGTCCCAACAAGGAAGAACAATAACAATTCATCTGTAATATATCTCAAATAATCATTTTCCAACGACTCACGGTCATACTAGACGCCAGTGTATGGATGCTCGTCACCACAGCTCATACACCGCACTCGATCACATAACACATAACACATAATCCTATTCCCTCAAGCTAGGATAGAACAAACACTTACCTCGAATGCTTATGAACAATTCACCTCGTGGAAATGTCTTTTCCTTTTGAATTTGACTCCAATCCAATCGTACCTATACACAATTGATTTAATATCATCAATTCTACTTAACAAACTAGTTCATTATGCTAAATATGGTTTTTACAACATTCTGCCCGGAATAGTAAAAACCGACCCCGGGTCCACATAATCGAAACTCAAGTTTCGAACCAAAATAATTTCACCCAATCTTCCATGAGTTCAAATATACAAATTGTTCTTAAGTTCGACTCCAAAACGAGGTCTAAATCGCAAATTCTTTGAAAGCCCTAACTATACCCATTTCTCAAATTTTCAACCAATTTATATATGTTTAAGCCTAAGGATTTGATTGATGTTGATGAAAAACGAAGAAGACGAGTTAACAATACTTACCCAATGAACTTTGATGAAGAAATGCCTCAAAAATCGCCTAAGAGTTGTGGAGAAGAAAGGGGTTTGTGAAAATGGGATAAAATCCCGTAAGTGTTCTGTTTTTGAGCTGAAGAATTCACTGGGCGAAATTACCCTACGCGATCGCGTGAATTGGGCTGCGATCGCGTAGAGGAAAGATTGGCCTCTTATGCGATCGCGTGAAAATGGTTGCGATCGCGTAGAGAAAGGACTGGAAGCTACGCGATCGCGTGAGGATTGCTGCGATCGCGTAGAGGAAACTCACCGGGCAGCCTATTTGCTCTATGCGATCGCGTGAACAAGACTGCGATCGCGTGGGGGAGGAACTGGAAGCTACGCGATCGCGTGAGGGATGCTGCGATCGCGTAGAAGAACTGGCCAATGCTGTGCGATCGCGTGGATGAGGCCGCGATCGCGTAGAACAAAATCCCTCTGCAGAAACAGCAGAATTTCTGCTGTGTTTTCAAATCCGAAAACACCCCGAACCACCTCCGAAACACTCCCGAGCCCTCGAGGCTCCAAACCAATTATGTACACTAACTCAAAAACATCATACGAACTTGCTCGCGCGATCAAATCGCTAAATTAACATCAAAATCAATGAATTGAGCCTTAAAACTCAAGAATTCTTTAAAATTCCATAATTTCCAAACTTTCCAATTTAAGGCCGAAACACGTCAAACGACGTCCGTTTTCAACCAAACTTTACAGGAAGCGCTTAACCAATATATATGACCTGTACCGGGCGTCGGAACCAAAATACGATCCCGATACCAGTACTTTTTAATAAAAAATCAGTTTCATTTTCCTTAAACATTTTCGGAAAACAATTTAACAGAAAAATTGTTTTACCGGGGTTCTAGACCTCGGATTTCAATTCCGGGCATACGTCCAAGTTCCATATTTTTCTACGGATTTTCTGAAATAGTCAAATCACGGATCCGGGTCCGTTTACCAAAAATGTTGACCAAAGTCAACCATATCAATATTAATATCAAAATTCTTCTACTTTTTCACATATTTCACATATTTCAACATAAATATTTTTCAGCTTTGTGCCCGGATTGTGCACGCAAATCGAGGCAACATAGAATGAGGTTTTCAAGACCTCAGAAGCTCGAAATGATTAATTAAATAAGTGATGACCCTTTGGATCGTCACAATCTCCACCTCTAAAACAACCGTTCGTCCTCGAACGGACAAAAGAAAGAAGTACCTGAGTCAGGAAACAAATGTGGGTAGCGGCTCCGCATATCAGACTCGGACTCCCAGGTCGATGCCTCAGGAGGCTGGCCTCTCCACTGAACACGCACAGAAGGATAACTCTTCGACCTCAACTGTCGCCGGTCTAGAATGGCTACCGGCTCCTCCTCGTAAGATAGATCATTGTCCAATTGGACATTACTGAAGTCTAACACATGTGTGGGATCGCCGTGGTATCTCCGAAGCATAGATACATGAAAAACTGGATGCACGGCTGATAAGCTAGGCGGCAAAGCTAATTTGTAAGCCACCCCTCCCACTCTGTCTAGAATCCCAAATGGACCAATATACCTAGGGCTGAGCTTGCCCTTCTTCTCAAACCTCATCACGCCCTTCATAGGCGACACTCGGAGCAATACTCGTTCACCAACCATGAAATCTACATCTCGAACCTTACGATCTGCATAAGTCTTCTGCCTGGACTGAGCTGAACGCAATCTCTCCTGAATAGTCTTGACCTTATCCAAGGCCTCCCGAACTAAGTCTGTACCCAACAACCGAGCCTCTCCCGGTTCAAACCATCCAACTGGTGATCGACATCGCCTACCATACAACGCCTCATACGGAGCCATCTGGATGCTAGATTGGTAACTGTTATTGTAGGCGAACTCTGCTAATGGTAGAAACCGGTCCCACGAGCCTCCGAAATCAATAACACATGCTCGAAGCATGTCCTCTAGAATCTGAATAGTCCTCTCGGACTGGCCATCCGTCTGAGGATGAAATGCTGTACTCCAACTGAACCTGGGTGCCTAACTCCCGCTGGACCGCTCTCCAGAACCGCGAGGTAAACTGCGTTCCCCGATCAGAGATAATAGATACCGGCACCCCATGGAGACGAACAATCTCCCTAATGTAAACCTCCGCTAACCTCTCCGACGAGTAGGAGACAGATACTGGAATAAAGTGTGCTGATTTGGTCAATCTATCAACAATGACCCAAATAGCATCAAATTTCCTCCGAGTCAAAGGAAGTCCAGTAACGAAGTCCATAGTGATCCGCTCCCATTTCCACTCGGGAATTTCAATCCTCTGGAACACACCACCAGGTCTCTGGTGCTCATATTTCACCTGCCGACAATTTAGACACCGAGCGACATACGCAACGATATCTTTCTTCATTCTGCGCCACCAATAGTGTTGTCGTAAGTCCTGGTACATCTTCGCGGCGCCTGGGTGAATAGAATACCGCGAACTATGGGCCTCTGCTAAGATCAACTCTCGAATTCCTTCGACATTGGGTACACAAACTCTACCCTGCAATTTTTAATACCCCATCATCATCTAGGTTTACCTGTGTGGCACCTCCCCGCTGTACTGTATCTCTCAACTCACGCAAATGAGGATCATCAAATTGCTTCTCACGGATACGCTCTAATAAGGAAGAACGAGCGACCGTGCAGGCTAACACTCTGCTAGGCTCAGAAATGTCTAATCTCACGAACCGGTTGGCTAAGGCCCTGGACATCTAGAGCTAATGGTCTCTGATTGACCGGAATGTATGCAAGACTACCCATGCCGGCATACTTTCTACTCAATGCATCGGCCACCACATTGGCCTTACCTGGGTGATATAAGATAGTAACATCATAGTCTTTTAGCAACTCTAACCATCTCCGCTGCCTCATATTCAACTCTTTCTGCTTAAACAAATACTGAAGACTCTTATGATCGGTGTATACTTCACATGCTACACCATACAAATAATGCCTCCAGCTCTTCAATGCGTGAATAATCGCCGCCAATTCTAGATCATGCACTGGATAGTTCTTCTCATGAATCTTCAACTGCCTCGAAGCATAGGCAATAACCTTGCCATCCTGCATTAACACTGCACCAAGCCCAATACGGGAAGCATCACAATAAACAGTATAAGGTCCCGCACTTGTGGGTAAAATCAATACCGGTGCTGTAGTCATGGCTGTCTTGAGCTTTTGAAAGCTCGCCTCACATTCATCCGACTATTCAAATTGAACACCTTTCTGTGTCAATCTGGTCAGTGGGATTGCAATAGACGAAAATCCTTCTACGAATCGGCGATAATAGCCCGCTAACCCCAAGAAACTCCGAATATCTGCGGCTGATGTCGGTCTAGGCCAGCTCTTGACTGCCTCAATTTTCTTCGGATCAACCTGAATACCTGCTGCCGTCACAATATGACCCAGGAATGCAACTGAACTTAGCCAAAATTCACACTTTGAAAATTTTGCATATAGTTGGCTATCTTTCAGAGTCTGTAAGGCCACTCTGAGATGTTGCGCATGCTCCTCCTAACTGCAGGAGTAGGTCAATATGGAAACAATGAAGACTACAACGAACAAGTCTAAATAAGGCACGAACACCTCATGCGAATGCACATATCCATGACTCTGAAGTCTGGCCATAAGAGTTGTTCTTAAATTACAACATTGTCAATTAACCCTGTTATCAAATACCTTATTCTACAAATCCCACTTTACTCAGAATGAGGTATCGTGACCTCGTGATTATTTTTCCGAATTAATGCGTCATATTTATCCTTACCCGGTGCTCGTCTCAAGGGCTAAGCTCAACGGTTTCAAAATAGAAATGGCTAAATATGAACGGAAACTATACAAGAATTGTCAAATAGTCCTAACGGGCATGACTCTTATTTACGAATGCAATACGAAAATATTAATTTCATAAAAGAAGAATTTTAAACACATAAACTCTTACTACCAGGACCCGGTCCTCATATGATATCCACCGCAGCTTGAAGCTCGGCTCAGAAATATTTCACATTATGCCAAAAATTGGAGGATCTCATCCTCAACTCTGAATCACAGTGCTTGCACATCATATCATCCGAAATTTTTCATTTCCTTTCTTTCTTCCTTTCAATAATTGTCCGTCAAAGATAATCACGACATAAAATAAGCCCTCATACTGATAGGGAGCACAATTAACGATTAAAATTAGTTATCCCGAAAATTATATCAAAACCCACTGTAATAAGTAATATAAAGTCACTCTTAGCCTCATGGATATTTTAGTGACTAACACCTAATAATAGGGATGTCTATCCTCATGTAATATCTCAACGTGAGTATTTCCCTAAGTAGGTTTGATGATTACGATGCTCGCTCATGGCAATATATATTCGGACACAGTCATTGTGACCTGGTACAACCGTTCAGATCGCACATACCACATATTGCAGAGAATCTCGGGGTGACGTCTTCATAACATTTTCTAAAAATAGAGTTTAGTAGATAGCGTTGCATTGGCCGACTTGCCCTCTTGGTAATCTTTTCACAAACATTGATGGCCAATTTCCTCTTTTGCTATGTTGGCTTAACACTGTTGAGCTACCCCGTTTACTCACAAACTCTTCGTTATTCTTCTAGGGCGATTTCTTACCCTATGAAATGAACCAACCTTAAATATGTATAAGTTATTTAGAGGACCTTTCTATACCATATATATATAGTCCAATAACTCACCATATTTGTCCTTCACAACTCCAACACATCGACCGGACGTCAAGGTCCGTTGAAACCCAACACGATTTATTAGGTGATCTCCTGATATAATTGCATCTTCCGTTGGGACCATAAGTGGTGTGGTAAATACATTATCTTCCCACTACTTCTGTGTGCCTTCCGTAGCACAGTAAAATGAACCCCTCGCATTCGACTATTCCCACGTTCTGTAATTCCTCATAAGAACTGTCAAGCACAATCTCGTGGGTTCTCAAAAGATGCACCGCTGAAGGTGGTAGCGAAGACTTTGGTGAAACCTATCCGTCCTCCGTAAAACTTTTGAAGGCATAGTTGATCTATCACCAGCCTGTGCCATTGTTCGGCTGGATAAGCGATACGTGACTACGCCATTCGTGGGAAGACAAGAGTGGAAATTTAACTTAACACTTTGAAGAACAAATTCGCACGATAAGAAAGAACAAATAAGAGACTCTTTCCTAACTCAATAGACTCTGGAGGACAAGTACAGACATCTCCGTACCTACCTCCCAAACTCTACTAAGCTTGTTCGTGAGTGGTGAGACCTATGTAACCTAGAGCTCGATACCAACTTGTCACGACCCGGATTTTCCCCCAACATCGGGATCGTGATGGCGCCTACTCGTGGTAGCTAGGCAAGCCACTGTATACATGTTATCCTGATTTTAACACAATTTTAATTAAATAAATGCGGAATACTTTATCGAAATAGAAATAACAAATCACAATATGAAAATCATACTGAAGTCCTCTACCCAAGACGTGGAGTCACCAACTCACAAACTACTATGGAATACTACACATAAAAGTCTGAAGGAAATATAACATAATTCTGTTTGTCTCGGAACAATGAGACTACAGCTATTAACATAAATAAAGAAAGAGACGCCGGGCCTGCGGACGTCTGCAAGCTACCTCGGTCTCAAATATGATCAACTCCCACGCAATCGATTTACTGCTGCTGTTGCTCCTGATCGTAACCTGGACCTGTGCAAAAACGCACAGAAGTGTAGTATCAGCACAACCGACCCCATGTGCTGGTAAGTGCCTGGCCTATCCCGGCGAAGTAGTGACAAGCCTAGGACCAGACACCCACGTAAACCTGTGCAATTCAATATATATATATATGTACCACAAAATAACAAGAATTAATCAAGTATTGACACCATAAGGAATATCTTAAAGAATTCAACAATTAACCACAGTTAATAATTTCACAATGAAACACAAAGTGTAATGTAAACACAAGTAATATCAATTGAAGAAATAGCAAACAGTTGCACGGCATCACCCTTCGTGCTTTTACTCTCATCCTCACATCCATAGTACGGCATGATCCTTCGTACATGGTTCAATAACAGGGCACGGCATGATCCTTCGTGCATAATCAATAAATAAACATGGCACGGCATCACCCCTCGTGCATTATCACTCTTCCTCACCCAAAGAACAATCAAATAAGTTCACAAAGAAAACAAGGTATAATAGAAAACACAAGTAATATCAAGTCAAGGAATGGCAAATAGTTGCACGGCATCACCCAAATAAAATATAATGGAAAAACAAGTAATATCAAGTCAAGGAATAGCAAGCAATTGCACGGCATCACCCTTCGTGCTTTTACTCTCATCCTCACCAAATAAACAAATAAGGTACACGGCATCACCCTTCGTGCTTTTACTCTCATCCTCACATCCATAGTACGGCATGATCCTTCGTACATGGTTCAATAACAAGGCACGGCATGATCCTTCGTGCATAATCAATAATAGGGCACGGCATGATCCTTCGTGCATAATCAATAATAAACATGGCACGGCATGATCCTTCGTGCATAATCAATAATAAACATGGCACGGCATTAACCTTCGTGCATAAATAAATAAACATGGCACGGCATCACCCTTCGTGCATTATCTCTCTTCCTCACCCAAATAACAATCACGGTTAAGGGCAAAGGAAGAAACAGTAATTCATAAACCGTCCCATCAAGGGAAATCAATAATTTTCTTCACAACAAGTCCCAACAAGGAAGAACAATAACAATTCATCTGTAATATATCTCAAATAATCATTTTCCAATGACTCACGGTCATACTAGACGCCAGTGTATGGATGCTCGTCACCACAGCTCATACACCGCACTCGATCACATAACACATAACACATAATCCTATTCCCTCAAGCTAGGATAGAACAAACACTTACCTCGAATGCTTATGAACAATTCACCTCGTGGAAATGTCTTTTCCTTTTGAATTTGACTCCAATCCAATCGTACCTATACACAATTGATTTAATATCATCAATTCTACTTAACAAACTAGTTCATTATGCTAAATATGGTTTTTACAACATTCTGCCCGGAATAGTAAAAACCGACCCCGGGTCCACATAATCGAAACTCAAGTTTCGAACCAAAATAATTTCACCCAATCTTCCATGAGTTCAAATATACAAATTGTTCTTAAGTTCGACTCCAAAACGAGGTCTAAATCGCAAATTCTTTGAAAGCCCTAACTATACCCATTTCTCAAATTTTCAACCAATTTATATATGTTTAAGCCTAAGGATTTGATTGATGTTGATGAAAAACGAAGAAGACGAGTTAACAATACTTACCCAATGAACTTTGATGAAGAAATGCCTCAAAAATCGCCTAAGAGCTGTGGAGAAGAAAGGGGTTTGTGAAAATGGGATAAAATCCCGTAAGTGTTCTGTTTTTGAGCTGAAGAATTCACTGGGCGAAATTACCCTACGCGATCGCGTGAATTGGGCTGCGATCGCGTAGAGGAAAGACTGGCCTCTTATGCGATCGCGTGAAAATGGTTGCGATCGCGTAAAGAAAGGACTGGAAGCTACGCGATCGCGTGAGGATTGCTGCGATCGCGTAGAGGAAACTCACCGGGCAGCCTATTTGCTCTATGCGATCGCGTGAACAAGACTGCGATCGCGTGGGGGAGGAACTGGAAGCTACGCGATCGCGTGAGGGATGCTGCGATCGCGTAGAAGAACTGGCCAATGCTGTGCGATCGCGTGGATGAGGCCGCGATCGCGTAGAACAAAATCCCTCTGCAGAAACAACAGAATTTCTACTGTGTTTTCAAATCCGAAAACACCCCGAACCACCTCCGAAACACTCCCGAGCCCTCGGGGCTCCAAACCAATTATGTACACTAACTCAAAAACATCATACGAACTTGCTCGCGCGATCAAATCGCTAAATTAACATCAAAATCAATGAATTGAGCCTTAAAACTCAAGAATTCTTTAAAATTCCATAATTTCCAAACTTTCCAATTTAAGGCCGAAACACGTCAAACGACGTCCGTTTTCAACCAAACTTTACAGGAAGCGCTTAACCAATATATATGACCTGTACCGGGCGTCGGAACCAAAATACGAGCCCGATACCAGTACTTTTTAATAAAAAATCAGTTTCATTTTCCTTAAACATTTTCAGAAAACAATTTAACAGAAAAATTCTTTTACCGGGGTTCTAGACCTCGGATTTCAATTCCGGACATATGCCCAAGTTCCATATTTTTCTACGGATTTTCTAAAATAGTCAAATCACGGATCCGGGTCCGTTTACCAAAAATGTTGACCAAAGTCAACCATATCAATATTAATATCAAAATTCTTCTACTTTTTCACATATTTCACATATTTCAACATAAATATTTTTCAGCTTTGTGTCCGGATTGTGCACGCAAATCGAGGCAACATAGAATGAGGTTTTCAAGGCCTCAGAAGCTCGAAATGATTAATTAAATAAGTGATGACCCTTTGGATCGTCACATTGTCATTATGCATAAATTGGAAGGCATATAACTATACATATTTCTGAGCGATGTGCCTCAACGTGAATAATGTACATATCGGGATCATTAAATAATGATGAATAGTATAATCGTATGTTGAATTGCTCTGGCTATAAGCCGACATTGAAATAAAGAACTATCCATGCTAGCTATGTGCTCACTTACTTGTGATTGATAACTTGAATTATCCTTGATTTCTATGGGATTGATATTTGAACATGTTGACTGTTAAGAATTGAGTAATGCCCCAGATAATGTGAACTAGACGGTCGGGTCGTGATCGGACACCATGTCGCACACATGGTGGTAATGTGCCGACATTGGAATCTGGATAAGGGAAATGAAATATTAATTGTTAGTAATAGCTCCACTGAGGTGACCTAGCCGGTCGGGTTGTGACCGGACTCCACTCGAGATGGCGGTGGTTATGAGAACAGTGGTGAACTCGTGATAGGATTTCCCTAATATTTGTTGTTGAAATTGTATGAATAACTATATGAATTATTTCTTTGATTTGCCCGTATTAATTTCTGGAATCTATTTGATAGTTCTTTCTAGTAAAATGGTGTTTAGTTATACCTACCAGTTCAATTCAAATGTATTGACGCCCCTTTTGTTAGGGGCGCTACATTCTTGTTATGATTTTAGGTGTCTCTACAGCAGATATTGCCGACCATGTGTAGCGGAGCGTTCTTCCACTCGAAGTCTCGGTGAGCCCCTTATTCTTCCATAAGGCTATATGTTTTATCTTTTGTTATCACAACTTTCCACTTCTGAGGTATAGCTGGGGCCTTGTCTCCAGGACAGTTATGCTTATCTGTTGTATCCTTAGAGGCTCCAAAGACACTAGTGGGGGTTATGTACGGGTATTTGGGGAGTCCTCTATACGCTTGTGTTGTAATCCTAAACTTGTGATTTCCTTAAACTGGAATGCTAACAGAATCACTGAGGTTAGCTCATGTAAGGTAAGTTCCTATGATATGTAATGAACTTGTGAAGTGGTACACACCGGGTATAGTTGTCTAAATTAATGAAATGCATGGGTTTCGTATTCACATTAGGTTGGGGTTGGTAGTGTTCAATAAGGCTTGATCAGTCGGCTTCACTCAATTGAGCGTCGGTCGTGCCTCCCGAGGCAGGGGCGTGACAATTGAATTACATTCATACAGTGACAATTGAATTACATTCATACATCTATATAGGCCTATGTTACCTATCTTTAATTTTTGTTATTACACTGTTAAATGTGTAGAAGTAATGACTGTCGCTTTACATTGTTATATATTGAGATTTGTTACTCTCAATCATTATACATGTCTATTACCACTGAGTTGGTAGAACTCACTTTAATCCTTGCACCATGTGTGCAGATCCAAGTACTTCGGGAGTTAGCTGAGCTTGTGCTGATTGTAGTGTTTTATTGGAGTGGTCGAGGTAGCTGCCTAATGTCCGTAGAACCCGACTCCTCCCTTATCCTTTTTATTGTCTTTCTGTAGATTTTAGACTATGTATTATTGGAGTCTTATTACACTATACTATTAGAGACTCTAGACTCATGACCCCTAGGTCTTTGGGAGTGTATTCAGCATTATCTTTATATTCGGCTTATTTCCACCTATAAATTGTAAACTATTAGCTTGTGATTGTTAATCAATATTCAAATAATTGGATTGGAGCTTTATACTCGGGTTGAGAGTGCAGATGGTCGTTCTTGCCTAGCAGTTGGGCGCCATCGCGACAGGGTTTGGGGTCGTGACAAGTTGGTATCAGAGCCTAGGTTACTAGGCCTCATGAGTCATGGGCGGTTAGTAGAGTCTCGAGGATCAGTACGGACACATCTGTATTTATCCTCAAGAGGCTGCAGAACCTTTAGGAAATACTTCATGTCCTTGATCTCTAGTCGTGCGGCTTTGTTGTCCCGAGAACTAAATTTTTGTATTATATTCTTTAGTAGATAGCGAGAACACGTGCTACCGACGTGGCAGAAGACCACCATTTCCATCTGCTAGAGGCCGTGGACTTGGCCGTAGTCGTGGTCGAGGTAGAGTAGCAGGGGTAGTACAAATTGACCCACCAGTTCCCCTATTCAGGTCCAGCCTCCAGCTATCGATACTCCTGAGCACCTGTTCAGGCACCGGCAATGCCCATCATGATTCCTAGTCTTCAGGAGGCTTTAGCTTGGATCATATCTGTCTGCACTGGTCTGGCTCAGGCAGTTTTAGCCTCTACTGCCGCAGCTACTTCTCTGACCGGGGGTGGTCGTCATACCCCTGCAGCTCGCACACCCGAGTAGGTTGTGCTGGGATTACAGATACTAGAGGCAGGCCCAACTCAGCCAGTCACACTGGTTGCTCCAATTGCAATATTCGCACCAGCTCCAGGTTATGTACTTCCAGTGATGCCAGATGACGAGCAGCGTGGCTAGAGAAGTTTGGTAGGCTTAATCATTCGACATTCAGTGGTACTGAGGGAAAGGATGCCCAGGGACTTTTGGACAAGTGTTAGCGGATGCTTCGCATTGCAGGGATCCTAGAGTCGAGTGTAGTGTCTTTCACCCCCTTTTTAGTTCTTAGGGCCAGCATTTACATGGTGGGAGGAGTTTGAGAGGCACAGTCCTACAGAAGTAGCACCCCTTACTTGGCAGTAGTTCTCCACTCTCTTTTTGGAGAAGTATGTGTCGCAGTCTCGTAGAGAGGAGTTGCACTGATAGTTTGAGTGGTTCATCCTGGGTGATATGACAGTGACCGTTGAGTTACATACAATTGGATAGACATGCTACTTGGATGATCCTGATAGATCGGGAGAGGATCACGAAGTTTGTATATGGCCTCAACTATTCAATTTTATTTTAATGACTAGGGAGAGGGTGGCAACAGCTTCATTTGACGAGGTAGTTGATATGGCTTTCCAGATTGAGACAGATCATCGTCGGGAGCGAGAGGAGAGGGAGGCCAAGAGGCCTCAAGGTTCAGGTAGCTACAGTTGTGCTCCGTCTAGGGGCCAGTTTTAGCAGGGCATAAGTTATTCTTTCAGGCCTCCTCAGACAGGTCGCCAAGAGTATAGTGGGCTTCTTCCAGTTGTGTCTGTTAGGGATATCGGTAGGGCCAGTCTTTACTTAGTAAGATTCCAGCTCAGAGTTGTACTCCTAGCTCTTTAGCTCGGGGCTCATTTGCAGCGAGGGGTTCCCTACAGTCTCGTTTTCCAGCTCCGGGTAATTGTTATGAGTGTGGTGAGTTTGGCCACATGAGGAGATAATGTCCTCGCTTCATAGTGGTCGGTCTTAGTAGAGGGATCAACCCTCCTCTTCTACTGCATCTCTTCAACACCATCCCAGTCAGGTAGGGGTGGGGGTCAGATAACTAGGGGTCGCCCTAGGAGTGGAGATCGATCGAGTAGTAGTCAAGCTCGGTTCTATGCGCTTCCAGATAGGAGAGACGTTGTTTCATCCAATGCGGTTAACACAAGTATTATCTCAGTTTTCCATAGGGATGTTTCTATATTGTTTGATCCCGAGTCTATATACTCCTATGTGTCTTTTTATTTTACCCATCATTTGGGTATGACCCGTGGTTGTCTTGCCTTGCTTGTGCATGTATCTACCCTGGTAGGTAATACGATTATTGTGGATAACGTATATCGATCCTTTCTTTTTACTATTTTTTTGGTCTGGAGACCCGAGTTGATTTGTTGTTGTTGGGTATGGTAGACTTTGATGTGATTCTAGCTATGGATTGGTTATCTTCGTAACATGCTATTCTGGACTGTCATGCCAAGACACTTACATTGGCCATTGCAGGTATTTTGAGGATTGTGTGGTTAAGGTCGACTGATTTTTTTCCCAGCAGGGTGATTCTTTCTTGAAGGCCCATCGGATATTTTGGAAAGGATGTTTATCATATTTAGAATTGTGAGAGATGTTGGAGCTGAGACTCCTAGTATTGATTCTGTGCCCGTTGTGAGGGATTTCCTAGATGTGTTTCCTGCAGACCTATCGGGCATGTCGCTGGACATGGATATTGACTTTGGCATTGATTTGGTGTCGGGCACTCAGCCCATATTTATTCCTTCTTATCGTATGGCACCAGTTGAGTTAAAGTAATTAAAGGAGCAGCTTCAGGAACTCCTAGATAAGGGGTTCATTCGCCCGAGTGTGTCACCGTGGGGTGCACTGGTGATGTTTGTCAAGAAGAAAGATGGCTCAATGAGGATGTGTATTGATTATAGGCAGTTGAACAATGTAATAGTAAAGAACAAGTTTCATCTACCGTGCATTGATGATTAGTTTCATCAGCTCCAAGGAGCAAGGGTATTCTTGGAGATTGATCTTCATTCAGGCTATCACCAGCTGAAGATTATGGATTCTGATATTATGATGACAGCTTCCGGGACGAGATATGGGCATTACGAGTTTCTAGTTATGTCTTTTGGGCTGACTAATGACCCAGCTGCGTTCATGTATTTGATGAACATCGTGTTCCAGCCATATCTGGATTCCTTTGTGATTGTGTTTATTGATGACATCCTGGTGTATTCGCGTAGCCAGGAAGAGCATGCAATGCATCTGAGAGTAGTATTGTAGAGAATAAGGGAGGAGAAGCTTTATGCAATGTTCTCCAAGTGTGAGTTATGGCTTGGGTCTGTAGCTTTTCTGGAACACGTGGTGTCTAGTGATAGTATTCAGGTTGACCTAAAGAAAATCGAGGCTGTGCAGATTTGGCCTAGACGGTCTTCAGCTACAGAGATCCAGAGTTCTCTCGGTTTGGTAGGGTATTACCACCGGTTTGTCCAGGGATTTTCATCTATTGCTTTGTCCTTGACTAGGTTAACACAGAAGGGTGCACCATTCGTATGGTCGGAAGAGTGCGAGGATAGCTTCCAGAAGCTCAAGATAGCTTTGACCACAACTCTAGTGTTAGTCTTGCCATCAGCTTCAGGTTCTTACATCGTGTATTGTGATGCTTCGAGCGATGGGATTGGCTGTTTGTTGATGCCTGAGGGTAAAGTTATTGCTTATGCTTCTGGTCAGTTGATGCCTCATGAGAAGAACTACCATGTTCATGATCTGGAGTTGGCTGCTATAGTTCATGCATTGAAGATCTGGAGGCATTATTTATATGGCGTGTCCTATGAGGTAAATACTGATCAGTGCAATCTTCAACACTTGTTCAAATAGAAGGATCTAAATTTTAGGAAGCGAAGATGGCTTGAGTTTCTCAAGGATTATGAAATTACCATTTTATATCATCCGAGGAAGGCCAATATAGTGGCTGATGCTTTGTGCCGAAAGGTGGTTAGTATGGACAGTTTGGCATATATTCCAGTTGGGGAGAGGCCCTTTGCAGTTGATGTTCAAGCGTTGGACAATCGGATGATGAGATTACATATTTCAGAGCTGAGCCGGGTGTTGGCTTGCGTGGTTTCTCGGTCTTCCTTATATGACTGCATTTAAGAGCGCCAGTATAATGATCCACATTTGCTTGTCCTTAAGGATAGAGTTCAGCATGATGATGCCAGGGATGTGACTATTGATAGTGATGGTGTGTTGAGGATGTATGGCTAGATTTGTGATGAGCTGGTATTTTACCAACTCATCTTGTCTTTAAATCTATACTTTTGCTATATTTGAGCAATAAAATCGTGTGTTTTATGCCATTTACTTCTATTTTACAGGTGGTATGTGATTTAGAAGTAATGGTGAAGAAACCAAGTGAAAACAAGACAAAAATGAGCTAAAATGGACAAAATAATCTGCCTAGTGAAACACTCTTCGCGAACACGATAGAGCAGTCGCGAACACGATGGTTCAGCAGCCAAAGCTACGCGAATGCGATGTTCAACAAAAAGAACCTTCGCGAACGCGAAGGCATGTACGCGAACGCGTTGAACAAAAATTGTTAGTCATCGCGAACACGAAGGTGGACACGCGGACGCGATGAACAAATCTGGCGTGAAGATTGGCAGTTCTGTAATTTTACATTTTCTATCCCAAATCCATTAATACCCAATTCAGCTCATTTGTAAGATATCTTTGGCTTATTTTCAGTCTCCATAGACTAGAAAGAACAAGTTTGGAGGCTAGGGTTTTGCACACACACTTGGGTCTTGAAGATTAAAGCTTGTGGTTAAGGATTTCTTACCCATTTATGTTTATTTCTTCATTTCCTTGCTTTGTATTGTATATCTAAGTGTGTAGTATTTATTTCCAACACTTGAATCTAGTTTATAGGAATATTCATATTTAAAGTGTGGATTAAATACCTTGTTGTGCTTATGTATTGAATGATTTTCATATATTTATGAAGTGAGTTATTGGTATTTTAATTAGTCTTGTTCTTTAATGTTTCCAAAGGGATTAGCTAACCCTAGGACTCGCCCATTAACTCCGAATTGATTTTGGGAAAGATAATTTGGGGTTGGGAAAGATTAATTAACAAGAACTTGAGGCGTTAACCCTTATTTTATAGATTCGACCTAGGGATAGGATTGAACTACTTGTAGCCTATCGGGTGTGCATAATCTTCTAATTGTGATTAGGGATAATTCAATTAGGAAGTCTTGTTAGTCTTCGGAAGAAGCTAATTAAGAATTATTATCCGTGGCTAATTAACATAAACTCACTCATATTTGTAAAATCGTGAAATACATTGGATCGTTACTTGAGTGTAATTCCCGATGCATTCATATTTGTAGCCATTGATCATTTTATTTGCTTTCTAGGTTAGTTTACATTTTTGCATTTAGATATTAACATTTTCCAAAACCCAAAACCTTAGTGTTTGGCTTAGCACGATTAGCGATAATTTTCTTGCATTCCTAATCGCCTACGCATTGTTCTCTGTGGGATTCGACCCCGACTCATAGTTGGGTTAATTATATTGCGTACGACCGTGTCTATTACTTTTTAGTAGTAGAATTGGACATTACCAAAAATGGCGTCGTTGCCGGGGAATACGGTTTTGAAATTACTCATTAGTGTGTACTTTACTTGATATCTAATTCAATTCCATCACACTTTGCTTGCTTTGCTTGGTGTGATAGGCTACAATGTCTGACTACGAGGACGAAGGGCAAGAAAAATCCTTTTGCAGATATCGATGAATATATCGAAGATACAAATGCAATCGTACTCCCTGCTGTTGGTGCCTCAACGTTTACACTACACTCCAACACTACACTTCATGTCTTACTTTACACTGCATTTTCATGTCCAAACTTGTGAATTTTTGTGTAATTACTTTTTCTTACCTTGGGTCTATTTTTATTGTTTGTTTCTTGAATATTTTCATATTTTTTTTAAAATAATGGCATCATACAATGAAAATTGGTCGGATGGTAGTTGTTCATACTTTGATGATCCTTGTCCTTATTGTGGAGGACCGCACTCATGGCAAAATTGTTTAAATTCTCCCGGGGTTGGATTGTGCGCACAATTCCAAGCCCATGAATGGAGTATATGTGATAAGTGTGGTGGCCAAAATGGTCATTGGGATTATTGTGCATATTTGTCCTTCCCTTCCCCAAGCCCCTACTATGATGGTTCTACTTGTTTTGATGAGAATTATAGGGCTATGGAGATGGAAGAAGTTGAGCATGGCCAAAATGGAGAGTTCAAGCTCATGTTGGAGTGTTTACTTGAAGAAGGAAACAAGGAAGAAAATGCCTTTGAACATCTTTTGGAGACTAGTCTCCAAAATGATTTAGCACTTAAAAGGTTGCACTCACAAATGGATGAAATGATCAAAGCCTCAAGGGCTCAAAAGGCCTCGGAAGAGAATGAAAACCAAGAATTCTCCTTGGACATTGAAAATGAAAATCCTTCCTTTGCCTTTGATCAAAACCAAGAAGAACTCTCAAATGCTCAAAATGAGAGAATAATGCTCATGTTGGAGACCATTCTTGAAAATGAGGAGAAGCTCAACTTTGCATTCGAGGACTTGAAACAAAGCGTGATTCACAATGATGAACACATCCGTACTTTGGAAGATCAAATACAAATTTTGGTTGAGGCTCACTATGCCCAACAAATTTCGTGTGCGAATAAAAGCCAAGAAGAGTCCAACTCCGAGGAAGAAAGTGAGCTTTACCTTGAGGAGTCAAGAATTGAACAACCGTCAACCATCTCAAGGAGTGTTGTTGATGCCGACAAAAATATGGAATTGGAGTCAACCGGTGTAAATGCAAATGTGGTTGATGTTGACTCTAATCCGGGGGAAAAAGAGGATGTCAACATAGAAGAATTGCAAAGTGAAGGGTTAAAGTCACATTCCAAGCATTTTTCAACGTTGGAATTGTGTGGTGACACGGAAGTTGAACCAAATGAATCAATGAAGGACAACCAGGAGGAAAAACTTTGGCCATACATTTTACGGTTTGAGGAGACAAGAAATCAAACGACATTCCTCACTTGAAAGCCAAAAAGTGCAAAATAAAAATTTTAATCATTGGCTCGAATATCAACTTACCACTCCCCATCGCTCGTGGTCACAAGCTTGATTCCAACCTAGGGGCCCAATTCATATCATCCAAATGGCGAGAAAATTGGAAATGTTATTTGCGTCGTGCCACGACGTTAAATACGACGCTTGGTGGGAGGCAACCCATCATTTTTTTTCAAAGTTTTTCAAATTTTCTTTTTTAGAACATCTTACAATATTATTTCTAACGAATCTGCCAAGTTTCAAATTTATTTGAGTTGATTTGAGTAGGACGGGTTGTTCCGAAGTGCAAAAACCAGTAGCTGCCAGCACTATTCAAGTGCAGAAAACATTTTCTTCAATGCGTTTGCGTGGTAACAACGCGTTCGCGAATCTTCAGAATCTTCAACTCATCGCATTCGCGTGCCTCACTGTCGTGTTCGCGTGACCTAGGGAAAATTACACATCGCCTTCACGTAGAGACGTCACGCGTTCGCGTCTCCTAGAGAAAAATACCCTTCGCGTACGCGTAGATACTTCGCGAACGCATAGGGTCAGGTATGTAAAAAGAAACCAACGCCTCTGGAATTGGAAGTTCACCCATTTTTGCTAAAAAATAACAGACTCATAACCCTAACCATTTCTTCCCAAATTAAATCGAAGTGCACAAAAATTAGCTCAATTCTTCTTGCAATCATCTCTATTGTTAAGGTATGTAATGTTCACTCTCCTCTAAACTAAATTTTGCTTCTTTCCCCCTATTTTCTTGGTATAAAATGTGAGAAGAGCAACCATTGTAGTGGTGTTTTTGGGTTCAATTATTTCCAGCATTAAGTTGCAAATTGATGCTTGAAAACTTATGTTGCTTGCTGGGTGAGATTGGTTGAGTGTGAGGGCTTAATTGTGTAAACATTCTGGGTAAAAACCAGTGCCCAAATCTGTTTAATATGCACAAACAACTAAGGCACACATTATGCTTGAAAAAATGCCTCAATGAAACTGATGTTTTCTGGGCGATGAAGAAGCCTTCGCGAACGCGAAGCTTCCAACGCGAACGCGTGGGAAGGATAAATTAACCCAACGCGAACGGGGTAGTGTCTTCGCGAATGCGATGGTCTGGAAGTTCTGAATTTTTTTTACTCTTCGCGAACGCGGCTGGGAGCTCGCGAAGAGCAAATGACTGGCAGTGCCAAAACTGGCAAAAAATAGTAGCTTTGCACAGCTATGTCCGGGACCTTTGCTGCCCATTTCTTTAGCTTAAATACTTCCTAATACATTATTTTAAATGTTTGTATGAGCTTTTAACATTGTTGGTCGATTTTGTAGGTATTTTGGATTTAAAATGGAACCAGAACATCAATAAATGGCACATGAACATGTTTTCGAACTTGGACAGGAGGAAGCTTACGACCATGAGCAGTTTCTATCTGCGGCATGAGAGCGAAAATTTGATGAACTGCTATCCAAAAAAATTTTTTGGGAAAGAGGAATAAACTTAGAAAAGGTTGAGGAGAAAATGCCCGAGTTCTATGCGTTTCATGGAGAGCGGATGGATGTATTTTGCTGAGCCACCAATCAACGCCAACAACACAGTTGTTTTAGAGTTCTATGAAAATGTCATACGAACTGATTTCCAGGGTATGTTGGTGACTACTGTGCGGGGTGTACAGGTTCCTTTCAACTCTAAAGTTATCAATGTTGTTTATGGCCTCCCCAATGCTGACAACGAGGTTTACAAAGAGAGAGCAAGAGAAGGGGGCAACCAGTGGCTAATAGATAGGCTGCACGGTGGAGTCACTCCAAAGTGGCTAACATTGCAAAAGAGAGTGGACTCTCATGATTTTACAGCGGAAGCAAAAACATGGCTTTCCATCATTTGTTCTAGAGTGTCACCTTCCACAAATGACACTGATGTAACAATGGATAGGGCTCTCATGATTGCCGCTCTCATTGAGGGATTGCCTGTTAATGTGGGGGAGCAAATTGTTCGAGAAATTGAGGAAGCTGCTAATGGGAGGTCTAAGAGTCGTATTCTTTCCCTCTTTGATCACCAGATTGTGCTATGATGCAGGGGTATTGAGAAAGGTCCTAGCAAGCCAATGATCCATCCCTTACTGAAAAGGGGACCAAGCGACAACCAGAAAAAGAGGCGCATTGATGTAGCCTCCCCTTCATTTGGGCAGTTCACAGAGACCACCACTGACCCAGCCGGATCCTTTGACCCTATGGGACCCCTCCAGTCTGGACCGCACACTATGAGACATCTGTCTAGCCAGATTTATGGGGTTGATGCACATGTCAGGCAGCTCATAGCTGGCCTTCCCACTGGCCCATCTGGGGCCAGCACATCTGGGGCCAACACATCTGCGGGAGCTAAAGCCCCACCATCCCTGGAAGATATGGCCAAGAATCAAAAAGAGATGACAACCCAGATAGAGGCTATGAACACTAGGTTGGAAAACATGAGCCGCAGACAAGTAAATATAGAAAAGCGGCAAAGAAAACTCAAGGAGCATGAGAAGAAGAAGAGCAAGATGATTTCTAAGATGATGCAGAAGTTGAGCACACTTTGTGGTTCGCAGGACTCGGATGATGATGATGATCGTGCAGACATGGAGCTTAAATTTCCCACCACATCCAGTTCTGACTGATGCAGTATTCAGGGAGCACTCTCCACCATTTTACTTTATTATTTTTTGATTGCATTGGGGACAATGAAATATCTTTAGTTGGGGGGTAGCTTCTTGTATAACTGTCCTTCTTGTTTAATTGCGGAAAACTGTAGGGATGATAGATTGGTATTATGACTATGATTTTTTTTTGGTTAGTATATTTTCTTGTGATGTGTTGTAGCAGTAAGTTTATTAATATACATATATATTTTAATTCTTCTTTAGCTTCTTGAATTAATTTTTATTAGCTTTTTAAAGTTTTTATATATATATATATATATAGTGTGTTATATGATAGTGGAAATATCCTTGGTTTTCTTTATACCACGGTTATTTTTCCAAGGATGCCAATTTTCTTCTTGATCAGAGTAAATTCTTTGTTGAATTTTCCCGATGATGGATAGATTGACAACTTTCTTAAGGGAATTAGTCTTGTAATTAGGAGTAGCTTTTGTTAAAATTAGAAAAATAAATGGTTTGAGTTAGGATTTGTATCCATTGGCCTAGTTGTGGCTTGCTTGGTACCAACATAATTTAAACCTCGGCATATGAATTTTTTGTTGTTGAAAAAGAAAAATGATTGAAGTAAAGATGTCATGACTTTTAGACTCAATTTTTGGCTCTTTAACTCATCTATATGTGACATCTTTGAGTCATTTGTTTCAATTGGATTTTGGATTTGTATTCCACTTGAGTTTTCATGTGCCATGTGTGGTGAGATTTGTTTGTGAGTTCTTTTGTAACACTTGTGGTGTAGAACTTGCCCGGAATGTGCTTCAAGGCGAAATCATAGACTAACTTGGTTTGAAAAATGATATTAGGCCTTCCTTGGACCGCTAGCATGCCTTAAAAATTCCTACCCTTAAATATTTACCCTAGTCAACCCATTTTGAGCCTTTAACCGTATTCTTTGGCAACCATATTACAAGCTTAAATCCTTTGTTCTTAATTGATCTAGCTTTTGTCACCCTACCTCCCTAAGTACTTTGAAAGTATAAGCATAGGCTAAAAGCATAAGTTTGGGGGTGAAGGTGGGAAAAATTATGATATGAAAGTTGCTTGAAAATGGTGGAAGGTAGAAAAAAAATGAAACCTTCATGGTTTTTGAAAAGAAAGAGAGAAAAGGAAAGAAAAAATGAAGATAAGAATAAAATGATAAGAAATTGTGAAAAAAGGAAGACTAGGTGTGAAATGAAAAAGCGAAGAAAGGATGGAAAATATTTTTGACGGAAGGGGACTTTAATTGTAAATATTGTAGTGCTTTGGGAGGTTTTGAATCACTTTTACCGAAATGTTGCCGTATCTTAACCAAAAGCCTAAGCTACAACCCTTAAGTCCTAATTGATTTTGAGCCAAGTTGTCTACATTAGTGGAGGAATACATGAATGGCAAGCATATGGTACTACTTGTATGCATTTGAACATCTTTTTGAGAGAGAGAGTTAATTCTTTCCATTTGATATCCCATTTTTGTTTGAAATTAAGATTTATGAGTGTGGGATCCTCTCTTAAATGTGAGGGAACATGAGATTTGAGTTGTGGATCTAATCCCATTTTCAATTGGATTACTTTGATTTGGGTTAGTGTTTGAGCACTTGAAGTATAATGAAGTTTATGTGAAGTGCTTGATAATTTATATGCCTTGGAGTAATTGTTGGTACCAATCGAAGTCATGCATTTGTGCTTAAAGTAAACTTTCTTTTTGGATTGGCATTATGTAGATGCATTGTTGAGTTGACCACTTGGGAAGAGATTTTGTTGCTTGTGTTGCTTGAGGACAAGCAATAGTTCAAGTTTGGGTGTGTGATGAGTTGGTATTTTACCAACTCATCTTGTCTTTAAATCTATACTTTTGCTATACTTGAGCAATAAAATCGTGTATTTGATGCCTTTTACTTTTATTTTAGAGGTGGTATGTGATTTAGAAGTAATGGTGAAGAAACCAAGTGAAAACAAGATAAAAATGAGCTAAAATGGACAAAATAATCTGCCCAGTGAAACAATCTTCGCGAACGCGATAGAGCAGTCACGAACGCGATGGTTCAGCAGCCAAAGCTATGTGAACGCGATGTAGAGGACGCGAACGCGATGTTCAACAAAAAGAACCTTCGCGAACGCGAAGGCATGTACGCGAACGCGTTGACCAAAAACTGTTAGTCATCGCGAACGCGAAGGTGGACACGCGGACGCGATGAACAAATCGGACGTGAAGATTGGCAGTTCTGTAATTTTACATTTTCTATCCCAAATCCATTAATACCCAATTCAGCTCATTTGTAAGATATCTTTGGCTTATTTTTTGTCTCCATAGACTAGAAAGAACAAGTTTGGAGGCTAGGGTTTTGCACACACACTTGGGTCTTGAATATTAAAGCTTGTGGTTAAGGATTTCTTACCCATTTATGTTTATTTCTTCATTTCCTTGCTTTGTACTGTATATATAAGTGTGTAGTATTTATTTCCAACTCTTGAATCTTGTTTATGGGAATATTCATATTTAAAGTGTGGATTAAATACCTTGTTGTGCTTATGTATTGAATGATTTTCATATATTAATAAAGTGAGTTATTGGTATTTTAATTATTCTTGTTCTTTAATGTTTCCAAAGGGATTAGCTAACCCTACGACTCGCCCATTAACTCCGAATTGATTTTGGGAAAGATAATTTGGGGTTGGGAAGGATTAATTATCAAGAACTTGAGGCGTTAACCCTCATTTTATACATTCGACCTAGGGATAGGATTGAACTACTTGTAGCCTATTGGGTGTGCATAATCTTCTAATTGTGATTAGGGATAATTCAATTAGGAAGTCTTGTTAGTCTTCAGAAGAATCTAATTAAGAATTATTATCCGTGGTTAATTAACATAAACTCGCTCATATTTGTAAAATCGTGAACTACATTGGATCGTTACTTGAGTGTAATTCCCGATGCATTCATATTTGTAGCCATTGATCATTATATTTGCTTTCTAGGTTAGTTTACATTTTTGCATTTAGGGTGTGTTTGGTATGAAGGAAAATGTTTTCCATGGAAAATGTTTTCCTAGAAAATGTTTTCATGGAAAATGAGTGATTTTATCACTTATTTTCTCTTGTTTGGTTGGTAAGTGGAAAACATTTTCCGGAAAATATTTTCTATGTTTGGTTAGAGAGTAAGAAATAGTTTTTTTAGAAAAATATTTTTTTTGCAACTCTCCTACCCCTCCCCCTCCCACCTCCCCCACCCCTTCCCTTCCCGAAGTCTCTAAAAATTGACACAATCTAAATGAACTAATGTGATGCTTTACTTTTTAACGCAAAAATCGCGTATTTTCGAATCGGTAAATTTATAATTTCTAAACTCGTAAACTTTCGATCTCATAATTTTGGAACTTGTAAAATATTGAGTCTTTAAATGATAAATAATAAAATTAAAAACTGAAAAATATATTTTATAATTTTTTCAGGGAGGGGGGGGGTTGGGGTGGGGGAAAATATTTTCTATGTTTGGTTGGAGAGTAAAAAATAGTTTTTTTAGAAAAATATTTTTTTTGCAACTCTCCTACGAAAACAAGAAAACAATTAAGGTGGGTGGTGCAGAAAAATAAGAAAACAGAAATTTAAAATTATAGAAAAAAAAATTAAGGTAAAAGAAATTTTTTTTTTGCGGGGTGGGGTGGAGGGGTAGTAGGGTGGATGGTAACGGAAAAACTGAAATTTTTCTAAAAAAAACTATTTTTTGGAGAGGGGGTGGGGTGGGTTGGTGAGGGTGAGAATGGTTGAAAAGGAGCTTCGGAAAATGTTTTCCCTTCTTTTGATAAGGAAAACATTTTCCTCCAATTGGAGGAAAATGAATTGATAAGGAAAATATTTTCCAAAACATTTAAGCCAACCAAACATGGGAAAATTGGAAAACATTTTCCAGAAAATGTTTTCCTTCATACCAAACACACCCTTAGATATAAACATTTTCCAAAACCCAAAATCTTAGTGTTTGGCTTAGCGCGATTAGCGATAATTTTCTTACATTCCTAATCGCCTACACATTGTTCTCTGTGGGATTCGACCCCGACTCATAGTTGGGTTAATTATATTGCGTACGACCGTGTCTATTACCTTTTAGTAGTAGAGTTGGACGTCACCAATTTGCGTGCCCAATATGGATGGGCTTCAAAGTTGATATTGGAGGAGGTCCATACCTCGCGGTATTCTATCCATCTAGGTGTCGCGAAGATGTATCAGGATTTGAGGCAGCATTACTGGTGGAGAAGAATGTAGAAGGATGTTTTGAGTTGTGTAGCTCGGTGCTTCAACTGTCAGCAGGTCAAGTATGAGCATTAGAGGCGTGATGTACTCCAGTGCATGGATATTCCCGAGTGGAAATGTGAGGGGATTACTATGGACTTTGTGAGTGGTCTCCCTTGGACAGCAAGGAAGTTTGATTCAGTTTGGGTGACTGTGGATTGGTTGACCAAGTCCGTGCACGTCATTCCTGTATGTACTACCAATTTTTTGTAGCGGCTAATAGAGATTTTCATCTGAGAGATTGTGAGATTGCATGGGGTCCCAGTTTCTATTATATCAGATAAAGTTACTCAGTTTACTTCTCAGTTCTAGAGGATTTTTCAGCGAGATTTGGGTTCACATGTGTAGTTGAGCATGGCGTTTCATTCTTAGACGGACGGGCAGTCTGAGCGTACCATTCAGATATTAGAGGACATATTGCGTGCCTGTGTTATTAACTTTGGAGATTCTTGGGCTGATTTCTTGACTCTTACAGAGTTTACTTACGACAACAACTACCAACCCAGCATTCAGATAGTGCCATATGAGGTTTTATATGGGAGACGGTGTAGATCTCCAGTTGGTTGGTTTGAGCCCGGCGAGGCTAGGTTGTTGGGGACTAATTTGGTCTAGGATGCCTTAGATAAGGTGAAAATGATTCATGAAAGACGTCGTACAGCCCAGTCGCGTTAGATGAGTTATGCAGACCGGAAGTTCCGAGATGTATCTTATTCGGTGGGCAAGAAGGTCTTGCTGAAGGTTTTGCCTATAAATGGCATCATGACATTTGGAAAGAAAGGGAAGCTGAGTCCGAGGTTCATTGGCCCTTTTGAGATACTCAGGAGGATTGGAGAGATGGACTATATGCTTGCTTTTCCACCTAGCCTATTGGGGGTTCATTCGGTATTTCACATGTTTATGCTCCGCAAGTATGTTGGGGACCCATCTTATGTGTTGGACTTTAGTACAGTTCCATTGGATGATGACTTGACTTATGATGTGAAGCCTGTAGCTATTTTGGGTCATCTTGTTCGGAGATTGAGGTCTAAGGATATAGCTTCCATGAAGGTGGAGTGGAGAGTTCGACCCTAGAGGAGGCCACTTGGGAGACCGAGCGGGAGATGTGTAACAGATATCCTCACTTATTTGAGACTCCAGGTATGTTTCTTGACCCGCTCGAGGACGAGCGTTTGCTTTAGTTGGGGAGGATGTGATGACCTGACACGTCGTCATATGAGTTACCGCCCCGTTTCCCCCTATTGTGTTTCTTCATGTTTCAATGTTAGTATTAGAGATGATCGGGTGTAATTGAATTGGTTTTAGTGGAAATGAGGCACTGATAATTGGCTAAATTGTATAATATAGCCTATATATATGCTCTAAATTAAGAATGATTTATTGTAATAAATGTATATATAATATAAAAGTTAGCTCTAGTTGTGATTTTAATGTTTCATAGGAGTTAATTAATCAAATGAGAGTTTATGATGGTAATCAAGTAGAAATTTGAGCAGCAAAAATGAAACAGTACAAAACCCCACTAGCGCAGGTATTAACGCGCCTGCGAAATTTGGGCAGAATTAAACCCCATTAGCGCGGGATTACCGCGCCCGCGCTAATCAATTTCGGAAGTGTATTGCATTCCATTCATGCATTTCTTAATTATTTGTTGTTTGTGATATTTCTTGAGATATCTATCTGCTATTATGGTATTATCCGTTCACCCCTAAATAGGATAACTTTCAGACAGTGGTAACAATGACACTATATTATGCATTCGGTCAGGTAACAATAATGACCAGGAACAACACGGCGCGTTCAGGTAACAATGACTGACCATAAACCAGAATAAGGCACGAGGGGCGAGGTTTTGTGTATAGCGAAACTAATGGTTTGAGATTATTTTTGAAACTGTTAAAAATATTATTTTCAAAAAGAGGTTTAAACAGAGCTAAGATATTTCCAAATATTTTCACAGTTTCACTGATTTCTAACGGGAGTTTTACACTATTTCTATACAACATGATGATCTGATATACGTGTTTTCTTACCGCTCAGTTATTATTTACCTTTATTACTTTCCAAGTTGGAGTACTCACTTTACTCACTGCACCTCGTGTGCAGTTCCAGGTTTTGTTCACCCAGTAGCGGGTTATTAGCTTATTGAAGGTATAACTATTGTAGCTGAGCAAGGTGACCGCCACCATTCGTGGCACAGGATGTTATTTATTTTGAATTCCAAAATTTATTTTTGTACACTATTGACCTTGTAGTTGTGTTTAGGTTTCTTTAGATGCTCGTGACTTGTGACACCTCTGTCAGGTTGTGTTGGGATGTAAATACTGGTTATTATTGTCGTTAAGCTGTTTTTATCTATTCATTTATGTTTAATAATTATTAAAGAGACGGTTTGGGTTAGTTGGCTGGCCTTGTCTTCACTAGAGGTGCCATCACGATCGAGATTGGAAATTATGTCGTGACAAGTTGGTATCACATCCTGGGTTACCAGGTCTCACGAGTCATGAGCAAGTTTATTAGAGTCTCGCAGATTGGTACATAGACGTTTGTATTTATCTTCGAGAGAGGCTGCAGAACCTTTACGAAAACTACACTTTTTTGAATTCTTATCATGCGTCCTTGATTCAGCTTGAAAATAAACTCTTGAAATTCCTTCCACGCGTTTGTATGCACACCTTAGCGCTCAGTATCAGATGTGCCTTGATATATTGTGATTCCCCGATCAAGGGGCAAGATGTAATCTCCATGAGTTTGATGTTGGGCCAGTATGGAGGACTTGAGGCTGGATCTTTGCCTATGGCTTGAGCACCAAGGGTCTGATTGTGCGAGCAAGTGTCTTGAACTTATATGTTCAGTATTATCCTTATTGTCTGGAATGGCGGTTGGACATTCATGTGATGAGTAAGCTAGTACTGCGAGATGTATCCATGTGATCTTTGTAGTGATGAAGAAGTCTGCTGGATAATAGATGAACTGCTCAGTGTTCGATTCCAATTGTAATATTATGTGTAGCCTGGAGTATGGGCGCGTGAAGAATATTTTCGTGTCTCCTAGTTAGGAAGTAAAGTGCAATACATGTGGTGGTATGAGTTCAAACTTAGGAAGATTAAATTTGATGTGTAACGTATATGATGGTGGGAGGTGTGCTGAAATACAAAATTGAGGCGAAACAGGTGGGTCGTTAGGTGATTTTGGTTATGTCTGCAAATTTTCAGGTCATTCGGACGTCGTTTGGTCGGGTTTTTGATCAAATGTGTTATTCGGAAGTTTCAGTTAAACTTACGCTTGAATCCATCGAGATTTGATGCTTTTTGTGTTTATGGACGTGTTTTGATGATTGGGACAAGTTCTTATGATGTTTTGGAGTAGGTTGATATTTTTGGTTGGGGTCTCGGGGGGGCCTCGGGTGAGTTTCGGATGGTCAATCGGACAAATCTTGGCATTAAAGGATTGCAGATTTTGCTGATATTTTGCTGCAGAACATTTTTTCTTAGCGTTCGCATTGATGATACGCGAACGCGTAGAAGTAATTTGAGGTCAAGGATTATTGGCTTTCGCATTCGCATCTGAGGCTTCGCGATCGTGTAAGGTAAGTCGACCAGGCATCGCATTCGCGTGAAGGGGGAATGCGTTTGAGTATAAGGAACTAAGGTTCACGACTCTTTGTTCTTCGCGTTCGCGGAACGCGTGTCATGTTCGCGTAAGAGGAAGGGCTAGATCATCGCCTTCGCGTGCTAGGAGTCACGTTCGCGTAGAAGCAATTATTGGTCAATGGAGTTTATTCATCGCGAACAGGGGGTATTGACCACATTCACATAGGGTAAAACTTGGGTGTTAGTAGGGCTTTTAATTGGAGTTTCATCCGCGACTTGGGTTCATTTTTCACCATTTCTAAGCAAACTTGAGAGCTATTGGATAGGAATTGAAGGGGTTTCGATGGGAATCGATTGGAGTTAAGTTTCTTGACCTAATTATTTGGGTTGTGGTAAATTTATCATAGAAATCAGTGGAAAATTGTCAAAATGGGGTAAGTTAGGGCTTGAGAAATTCTGATGTAAATTTGGAATTTGAACATCGATTTTGATGAATTTTGTATGTACGGCCTCGTGGCGAGACAAAGATTCCGAAAATATGAATTTCGTAATTTTTTGAGAAGTAGGCCAGCGGCTCGAGTTTTGTTAGTTTCGAGATTCTTGGCATATTTCATATTATAGTGTATTCCTTATGATTTTGGTTAGATTTGACGCGCGTGGAGGCCAGTTTGAGGAGCAAAGGCATCGCGGGCTAGAGTTTCGCCGGTTCGAGGTGGGTATACTTGTAAATGATGTCCTGAGGGTTTGAAACCCCGGAATTGCACATCATAGTGAGGTGACTTGCACGCTAGGTTTGAGCGGTGGGGTAGAGAACCATTGGGGATTGTCACTTGGTCTGTCTCGGTTGTTGATTTTACGGTGTGATTGACTGAAAACTACTTGATTCTATCACGATTTGGGCTGATTGTCATGTTTTGGGATTTGCGCCGAATATTTAAATCTTTCAGGGAGAAACATCACAAATTTTGCATTACTGTGCACATTCTTTTATCTCAGTCCAAGGTTTAAAATGCTATTTTCCAAACTCATCCATCTTTCTAAGATATGAAAACTTATATGATGTTTTAATGGCATTTTTAGTTGAGAGCTGCTATGTTACTATTTCCCAAAGGGCTTATGAGCATTCATGACTATGCATGGATCGGGATGCACACTCCATTGGGAGTGATATTGTTATTGCATTTGGGCTGCAGGAGCTCTTCGGAGTCTGAACCCCCACAATGAGCCTCGGGCGCCCAAATGGATCAGGTTGTACGCCACATCGTCATGTGCATTGCATTGCACTCATTGGTTTCTGGTTGTATTACGTGGCGTGACATCTAGCACTTATACATTATTGGCATACATGTAGTACATGCCTTGATGACCAGATACCCTGGTGTAAATTGCTAAATGAGTGCTGAGCTCGAGGGGCTGATTGTGTGCGGACTTGCACTTCTTTATATCATATTAATGTACTTAACTGTCAATAATAAAAGAAAGAGATGTTTTTAAAAGAGGTTTTAAACTGAGCCAGATATGTGATAAAGGATTTTCATGAAAATACTACTGTCTAAAAAGTGTTGTTCTATATTTTATAGCAAGAGATAGTGCTCTTGCGTGGTTTATTTTCTCTCAGCATTATTTACTTTTATTACCATTGAGTTGGAAGTATTCATTTTACTCCCTGCACCTTGTGTGCAGATTCAGGTATTTTGGAAGCTTAGCTGAGCTAATTGCTGCTTCAAAGTTTTATTGCAGTTGTCGAGGTTGCTGCCTGACGTTCGAAGGACCTGACTCTTTCCCCATTCCCTTATTATCATATCTGCAGTTTTTAACAATTGTAGTATTGGAGTCTTGTTACTCTGTATTGTTAGAGGCTCTAGACTCATGACCCATAGGTCTTTGGCAGGTTTTTCGGCTTATTTTTGTTTACCAGTTAAAACCTTTATCTTCATAGTTGTTGATAATAATTAAATAATTGGTTTGAGCTTTATGCTCGGTTGAGAGTGTAAATGGTCGGGCTTGCCTAGCAGTTTTGTTGGGTTCCATCACGACCGGGACTAGGGTTGTCACAAGTTGGTATCAGAGCCTGGGTTACTAGGCCTCATGAGGCATGAGCCGGTTAGTAGAGTCTCGCTGATCGGTACAGAGACTTCCTTTTTTTTTATCGAGAGGATGCAGAACCTTTAGTAAAACTTCACTTTCTTGGAATTCTTATCGTGCGTACTTGATTTAACTTGAGATATAATTCTTGAAATTCCTTCCAAACGTCTTTATGCGCACGCGAGCGCTCAGTAGTATATGTTGCTGGATGGCTTGTGATTTCCCGATCGAAGGGAAATATGTGAATTCTATGAACTAATGTTGGGCAAGTCTGGAGGGCTCGAGGCCGGATCTTTGCTTATGGCTTGAGCACCGAGGTGCTGATTTTGTGATATGGTGTCACGAATTTATATTTTCAGTGTTGTCCCTAATTGTGGGAATGGCGACTGGATATCCATGTGATGAGTATGTTAGTACTATGAGATATATCTACGTGATCTTGGTAGTGATGAGGGATTCTTCAGGATAGTAGATGAATTGTTAAGTGTTCGATTCCTATTGTGATATGCTGTGTAGTCCTGAGTTGTGGGTGCGTGTAGAATATTTTCATGACTCTTAGATGGAAAGTAAAGTACATTTCATGTGCTGGTATGAGCTTAGACTCGGCAAGACTAAGTGATTGTGTAACGTATATGATGGTGGAAAGTAGGTTGAAATAATGTAATGAGGTGAAATAAGTGGGATATCTCATGCGGGATGTCCTTATGTGGTATGATCCTTATGTGTAATTGAAAGGTATTTTATATGTGATGATTCAATAGGTGCAACGCATGTCCATGTATCAATTTTGATAATATAATAGATGTACTATTGGGATTTATGTTGTTGATATAGATTCTGATGCTTTGTCGAGTTGTGGGCGTGTTGTTAGAATGGTTTTGGTGATTCTCTAGTAGGTGGATAGGCCCAATTATAAAGGAAACTCTGCCAAAATATTTGAAAAATTTGGGACTTAGTAAAAAAAATTGTCGCCTAAAGAGTGGGCTTAACTATTGTGTGAATGAATGCAAGAAATGCAGAAGAGTTAAAATTTCTAATAATTCGTGTCTCCGCAAAACTTGTAAATGACTTTAGTCTTATCTCACTATAATATTATGGCATCATTAGAGTAAAAGTGTTATGAGTTGTTAAGAGTGCCTTGATATATGGCTTCAAGCCAAGTTGGGGAGGTTGTTGTTGGTCAGTTGATTGCGCAGTTATGTGCTATGTTGGTTATGTCTTAAAGTATACTGGCGAATCAGTTGTGGTTGCAGAAATTGAACCGAGAATGGCACAAGTGAAGGAAAATTTTGACAAAGGTTATACGATGCATCATAGATATAAGAGAATACTAGGATGTCTTGAGTTGTTTTGGACAAAGAATGCTCAGTGTATTGAGGAGAAAGATCTTTGTTGGTATTTTATTGAGATTATATCATGTGGAGTTAGGGTGCTATTAAGGCCTGAGTGGTTCTGTTTGTTAAGTCAGGTAATTTGTAGTTTGGATAAGAGTGGATAACTCTTAAGAATTGTTTAATGTGTTCAAGAATCTACATGTTACACTCAGGTGTTTTAAGGTGGTGTATGTGACTAAAGGCAATGTTTTCGATAGAAAGGTCAAGACTTGTAGCATTTTATGATGATGTGATCCTATGTGTCGGTACTTGGATGGTAAAGGAAGCAAATTTAGATTGGCAGAAAGTTCTTCAAAAATATCGTATTATAGAATGTGGTATTTTTGGGAAACATCTGAGAGAGTATTCAGTGGCTTATGAGTCTTAGATAGTGTGGCCTTATGTTCGAATCTCCTGTAGTGAGCCTTAATTGAGGCATTGTAATGCTACAACAAGAGAGAAAATCAAATTAATGATGAAGCATGAAGGATATTGGATAAATAGGATAGCTTGATAATAAACCGAATTGGTATGGTAAGGATATGATTAATTCTCTGTATGCTTTCAAAGTAATTAGCCGTACAAGTATTGTGAAACAAAGCTCTTGAATGTTGGCCGTTTTATCAGCTTGGTTTAGATAAAAGGATTCAATCATGGTAGTTTAGTCTATACAACTGGAGTTGGCAGAGATGTTCTTGTCAGGATTTACCATGGGTTGAAGATGAATATATTTTTATGGGTATGCGAAGCATAGAGTGTGTAATGATTTCCTTCTAAATGGGATCAATGAAAGTTCTTGACTAGTTGAGTTCATCGATGTCTGCAGCGCAGAAGAGAGATAAAAGTCCTCATGTTATCCTAGTGCGGTATTGTCTATGCGTTATGTTTTAGAAAATTGAGATTTACGTGTTCAAGGTTTTGGTTTAGTTCATAATGGAAAGTCATTAATTTTTACAGCACGGGCAGCTGCAGGTGAGTAAGGTTATGTAAGCTAATGATACGTCAGTAGTATTGCAGTATCCTCTTGTTGGATCGACTATTGATAATTGAGTTGTTGATGGCGCAAGGACATTTTTGAATATCTTTTGTTGTATGAATGGGTACTTGATGTGTTATATGTATTCATACGGCAGAGTGTGGGATCAGGCATAGTGATTCATCTGTTATATATATGTGGAGACTAGATGTTCTCATGATCCGACTATGCAGTGGTTGTAAATCGTGTGTATCGACATCGTCTAGCAGTTATTGGAAATTGGAGGTCCGAGTGGATCTTTCTTTGGTTGGTATGTTAAATTTGGGTTATGATATTAGATTGCAGATTGGTTGTCCCAATGTCAGGATGTCTAGACTAATGTGTTATGGGCTATGTCGGAAAATGCCACAGGTCGCGTGGCAAGGTGCATCGGATTATGTTCTAGCGGGGTAGTTTGTATCCCAAAGACCAGCGGGCGGCTGGCAAGTATTGCTTTATTAATTGGGTTTTCGTGGCGAATGTTAGTGTAGAGGTTTCTACCATTCCGAGCATGTTGCCGGAAAGATTTTGTTATAGAAAATATGAATTCTATGAGAAATGTGGATAAAAATGATATTAATATTGATATGGTTGACTTTGGTCAACATTTTTGGTAAACGGATCCGGACCCGAGATTGGGTGGTCCCGAGAGGTCCGTAGAAAAATATGGGACTTGGACATGCGTCCGGAGTCGAATTCTGAGGCCTAGAGCCCAAGTTATGAATTTTGCTATGAAATTGTTTTTGATTTAATTGTTAAAGGAAATGAATTAATTGACCTTGGTATCGGGCTCGTATTTTGGTTCCGACGCCCGGTACAAGTCTTAAATATTATATATGTGATTTCCGTAAAGTTTGGTGACATTCGGATGTCGTTTGAGATGTTTTGGACCTTGAGTTCCAAGTTTGAAAGTTTTTGAAAACCAAAAGTATGAAAATCATGAATTTGAGGCTTGATTTGATGAAAACGATGTGATATTGGCGATGTGATCGCACGAACAAGTTCATAATGTGTTTTCGAGGTTGTGTACATGTTTGGTTTGGAGCCCGGAGGCTCGGGTAAAGATTTGACAGGCCGTAGGATCAATTTCTGAATCTATGCACTGCTGGTTTTTCACCCACCTGTTGGCTTCGCATTTGCGAAGAATTTCTCGCAAATGCGAAGAAGGCAGTTCAAGGCTGGGTTCGCAAATGCGAACCCATTATCGGAAATGCGATGCCTGCCAGAACCAGCCAAGTTCGCAAATGCGAACAAAGTGTCGCAAATCCGACACTGGTACACCTGCACCAGAGCTCTAGGCCTCAGAATTCGACTACGGACGCATGTCCAAGTCCCATATTTTCCTACGGACCTCTCGGGACCACCCAATCTCGGGTCCGGATCCGTTTACCAAAAATGTTGACCAAAGTCAACCATATCAATATTAATATCATTTTTATCCACATTTCTCATAGAATTCATATTTTCTATAACAAAATCTTTCCGGCAACATGCTCGGATTGTGCACGTAAATCAGAATGAGGTTTTCAAGGCCTCAGAAGCTCGAAATGATTAATAAAATAAGTGATGACCCTTTGGGTCGTCACAGCCAGCCGTCCGCTAGTCTCTGGAATACAAACTACCCTGCTAGAACATAATCTGATGCACCTTTCCACACCACCTGTGGCATTTTTCGACATAGTCCATACTCATTAGTCTAGACATCCTGACATTGGGACAACCAATCTGCAATCTAATATCATAACCCAAATTTAACATACCAACCAAAGAAAGATCCACTCGGACCTCCAATTTCCAATAACTGCTAGACGATGTCGATACACACGATTTACAACCACTGCATAGTCGGATCATGAGAACATCTAGTCTCCACATATATATAACAGATGAATCACTATGCCTGATCCCACACTCTGCCGTATGAATACATATAACACATCAAGTACCCATTCATACAACAAAAGATATTCAAAAATGTCCTTGCGCCATCAACAACTCAATTATCAATAGTCGATCCAACAAGAGGATACTGCAATACTACTGACGTATCATTAGCTTACATAACCTTACTCACCTGCAGCTGCCCGTGCTGTAAAAATTAATGACTTTCCATTATGAACTAAACCAAAACCTTGAACACGTAAATCTCAATTTTCTAAAACATAACGCATAGACAATACCGCACTAGGATAACATGAGGACTTTTATCTCTCTTCTGCGCTGCAGACATCGATGAACTCAACTAGTCAAGAACTTTCATTGATCCCATTTAGAAGGAAATCATTACACACTCTATGCTTCGCATACCCATAAAAATATATTCATCTTCAACCCATGGTAAATCCTGACAAGAACATCTCTGCCAACTCCAGTTGTATAGACTAAACTACCATGATTGAATCCTTTTATCTAAACCAAGCTGATAAAACGGCCAACATTCAAGAGCTTTGTTTCACAATACTTGTACGGCTAATTACTTTGAAAGCATACAGAGAATTAATCATATCCTTACCATACCAATTCGGTTTATTATCAAGCTATCCTATTTATCCAATATCCTTCATGCTTCATCATTAATTTGATTTTCTCTCTTGTTGTAGCATTACAATGCCTCAATTAAGGCTCACTACAGGAGATTCGAACATAAGGCCACACTATCTAAGACTCATAAGCCACTGAATACTCTCTCAGATGTTTCCCAAAAATACCACATTCTATAATACGATATTTTTGAAGAACTTTCTGCCAATCTAAATTTGCTTCCTTTACCATCCAAGTACCGACACATAGGATCACATCATCATAAAATGCTACAAGTCTTGACCTTTCTATCGAAAACATTGCCTTTAGTCACATACACCACCTTAAAACACCTGAGTGTAACATGTAGATTCTTGAACACATTAAACAATTCTTAAGAGTTATCCACTCTTATCCAAACTACAAATTACCTGACTTAACAAACAGAACCACTCAGGCCTTAATAGCACCCTAACTCCACATGATATAATCTCAATAAAATACCAACAAAGATCTTTCTCCTCAATACACTGAGCATTCTTTGTCCAAAACAACTCAAGACATCCTAGGCATTCTCTATCAACAGCAGTTCAAAACATCCTACTATTTCTTCTTATCAACGAAACACCATATACCCTTCATCAAATTTTTTTTTCCAACATACTCGAGGACATAACCAACATAGCATACAACAGTGCAATTAGTTAATTAATAGCAACCTCCCCAACTTGGCTCGAAGCCATATCTCAAAACACATTTAACAACTCATAACACTTTTACTCTAATGATGCCATAATATTATAGTGAGATAAGACTAAAGTCATTTACAAGTTTTGCGGAGACACGAATTATTAGAAATTTTAACTCTTCTGCATTTCTTGCATTCATTCACACAATAGTTAAGCCCACTCTTTAGGCGACAATTTTTTTTACTAAGTCCCAAATTTTTCAAATATTTTGGCAGAGTTTCCTTTATAATTGGGCCTATCCACCTACTAGAGAATCACCAAAACCATTCTAACAACACGCCCACAACTCGACAAAGCATCAGAATCTATATCAACAACATAAATCCCAATAGTACATCTATTATATTATCAAAATTGATACATGGACATGCGTTGCACCTATTGAATCATCACATATAAAATACCTTTCAATTACACATAAGGATCATACCACATAAGGACATCCCGCATGAGATATCCCACTTATTTCACCTCATTACATTATTTCAACCTACTTTCCACCATCATATACGTTACACAATCACTTAGTCTTGCCGAGTCTAAGCTCATACCAGCACATGAAATGTACTTTACTTTCCATCTAAGAGTCATGAAAATATTCTACACGCACCCACAACTTGGGGTTACTCAACAAATCGCAATAGGAAACAAATACTTAACAACTCATTTACTATGAAGCATACTCCTTCATCACTATCAAGATCACGTAGATATGTCTCATAGTACTAACATACTCATCACATGGACATCCAACCACTGTTTCGGCTAATAAAGACAACACTGAACAGATAAGCTCGAATCACTTACTCGCTTAATCAGCACCTCGATTCTCAAGCCATGGGTAAAGATCTGGCCCCAAGTCCTCTAGACTAGCCCAATATGAAACTTATAGAGATTACTTCTCACCCCTCGATCGGGGAATCACTAGCCATCAAGGCACATATACTACTGAGCACTCGTGTGCGCATATAGACGTGTGGATCAAGTACGCACAATAAAATCAAGTACGCACGATAAGAATTCCAAGAAAGTGAAGTTTTACTAAAGGTTCTGCATCCTCTCGATAAAAAAAAAGGAAGTCTCTGTACCGATCAGCGAGACTCTACTAACCGGCTCATGCCTCATGAGGCCTAGTAACCCAGGCTCTGATACCAACTTGTGACAACCCTAGTCCCGGTCGTGATGGAACCCAACAAAACTGCTAGGCAAGCCCGACCATTTACACTCTCAACCGAGCATAAAGCTCAAACCAATTATTTAATTATTATCAACAACTATGAAGATAAAGGTTTTAACTGGTAAACAAAAATAAGCCGAAAAACCTGCCAAAGACCTATGGGTCATGAGTCTAGAGCCTCTAACAATACAGAGTAACAAGACTCCAATACTACAATTGTTAAAAACTGCAGATATGATAATAAGGGAATGGGGAAAGAGTCAGGTCCTTCGAACGTCAGGCAGCAACCTCGACAACTGCAATAAAACTTTGAAGCAGCAATTAGCTCAGCTAAGCTTCCAAAATACCTGAATCTGCACACAAGGTGCAGGGAGTAAAATGAATACTTCCAACTCAATGGTAATAAAAGTAAATAATGCTGAGAGAAAATAAACCACGCAAGAGCACTATCTCTTGCTATAAAATATAGAACAACACTTTTTAGACAGTAGTATTTTCATGAAAATCCTTTATCACATATCTGGCTCAGTTTAAAACCTCTTTTAAAAACATCTCTTTCTTTTATTATTGACAGTTAAGTACATTAATATGATATAAAGAAGTGCAAGTCCGCACACAATCAGCCCCTCGAGCTCAGCACTCATTTAGCAATTTACACCAGGGTATCTGGTCATCAAGGCATGTACTACATGTATGCCAATAATGTATAAGTGCTAGATGTCACGCCACGTAATACAACCAGAAACCAATGAGTGCAATGCAATGCACATGACGATGTGGCGTACAACCTGATCCATTTGGGCGCCCGAGGCTCATTGTGGGGGTTCAGACTCCGAAGAGCTCCTGCAGCCCAAATGCAATAACAATATCACTCCCAATGGAGTGTGCATCCCGATCCATGCATAGTCATGAATGCTCATAAGCCCTTTGGGAAATAGTAACATAGCAGCTCTCAACTAAAAATGCCATTAAAACATCATATAAGTTTTCATATCTTAGAAAGATGGATGAGTTTGGAAAATAGCATTTTAAACCTTGGACTGAGATAAAAGAATGTGCACAGTAATGCAAAATTTGTGATGTTTCTCCCTGAAAGATTTAAATATTCGGCGCAAATCCCAAAACATGACAATCAGCCCAAATCGTGATAGAATCAAGTAGTTTTCAGTCAATCACACCGTAAAATCAACAACCGAGACAGACCAAGTGACAATCCCCAATGGTTCTCTACCCCACCGCTCAAACCTAGCGTGCAAGTCACCTCACTATGATGTGCAATTCCGGGGTTTCAAACCCTCAGGACATCATTTACAAGTATACCCACCTCGAACCGGCGAAACTCTAGCCCGCGATGCCTTTGCTCCTCAAACTGGCCTCCACGCGCGTCAAATCTAACCAAAATCATAAGGAATACACTATAATATGAAATATGCCAAGAATCTCGAAACTAACAAAACTCGAGCCGCTGGCCTACTTCTCAAAAAATTACGAAATTCATATTTTCGGAATCTTTGTCTCGCCACGAGGCCGTACATACAAAATTCATCAAAATCGATGTTCAAATTCCAAATTTACATCAGAATTTCTCAAGCCCTAACTTACCCCATTTTGACAATTTTCCACTGATTTCTATGATAAATTTACCACAACCCAAATAATTAGGTCAAGAAACTTAACTCCAATCGATTCCCATCGAAACCCCTTCAATTCCTATCCAATAGCTCTCAAGTTTGCTTAGAAATGGTGAAAAATGAACCCAAGTCGCGGATGAAACTCCAATTAAAAGCCCTACTAACACCCAAGTTTTACCCTATGTGAATGTGGTCAATACCCCCTGTTCGCGATGAATAAACTCCATTGACCAATAATTGCTTCTACGCGAACGTGACTCCTAGCACGCGAAGGCGATGATCTAGCCCTTCCTCTTACGCGAACATGACACGCGTTCCGCGAACGCGAAGAACAAAGAGTCGTGAACCTTAGTTCCTTATACTCAAACGCATTCCCCCTTCACGCGAATGCGATGCCTGGTCGACTTACCTTACACGATCGCGAAGCCTCAGATGCGAATGCGAAAGCCAATAATCCTTGACCTCAAATTACTTCTACGCGTTCGCGTATCATCAATGCGAACGCTAAGAAAAAATGTTCTGCAGCAAAATATCAGCAAAATCTGCAATCCTTTAATGCCAAGATTTGTCCGATTGACCATCCGAAACTCACCCGAGGCCCCCCCGAGACCCCAACCAAAAATATCAACCTACTCCAAAACATCATAAGAACTTGTCCCAATCATCAAAACACGTCCATAAACACAAAAAGCATCAAATCTCGATGGATTCAAGCGTAAGTTTAACTGAAACTTCCGAATAACACATTTGATCAAAAACCCGACCAAACGACGTCCGAATGACCTGAAAATTTGCAGACATAACCAAAATCACCTAACGACCCACCTGTTTCGCCTCAATTTTGTATTTCAGCACACCTCCCACCATCATATACGTTACACATCAAATTTAATCTTCCTAAGTTTGAACTCATACCACCACATGTATTGCACTTTACTTCCTAACTAGGAGACACGAAAATATTCTTCACGCGCCCATACTCCAGGCTACACATAATATTACAATTGGAATCGAACACTGAGCAGTTCATCTATTATCCAGCAGACTTCTTCATCACTACAAAGATCACATGGATACATCTCGCAGTACTAGCTTACTCATCACATGAATGTCCAACCGCCATTCCAGACAATAAGGATAATACTGAACATATAAGTTCAAGACACTTGCTCGCACAATCAGACCCTTGGTGCTCAAGCCATAGGCAAAGATCCAGCCTCAAGTCCTCCATACTGGCCCAACATCAAACTCATGGAGATTACATCTTGCCCCTTGATCGGGGAATCACAATATATCAAGGCACATCTGATACTGAGCGCTAAGGTGTGCATACAAACGCGTGGAAGGAATTTCAAGAGTTTATTTTCAAGCTGAATCAAGGACGCATGATAAGAATTCAAAAAAGTGTAGTTTTCGTAAAGGTTCTGCAGCCTCTCTCGAAGATAAATACAAACGTCTATGTACCAATCTGCGAGACTCTAATAAACTTGCTCATGACTCGTGAGACCTGGTAACCCAGGATGTGATACCAACTTGTCACGACATAATTTCCAATCTCGATCGTGATGGCACCTCTAGTGAAGACAAGGCCAGCCAACTAACCCAAACCGTCTCTTTAATAATTATTAAACATAAATGAATAGATAAAAACAGCTTAACGACAATAATAACCAGTATTTACATCCCAACACAACCTGACAGAGGTGTCACAAGTCACGAGCATCTAAAGAAACCTAAACACAACTACAAGGTCAATAGTGTACAAAAATAAATTTTGGAATTCAAAATAAATAACATCCTGTGCCACGAATGGTGGCGGTCACCTTGCTCAGCTACAATAGTTATACCTTCAATAAGCTAATAACCCGCTACTGGGTGAACAAAACCTGGAACTGCACACGAGGTGCAGTGAGTAAAGTGAGTACTCCAACTTGGAAAGTAATAAAGGTAAATAATAACTGAGCGGTAAGAAAACACGTATATCAGATCATCATGTTGTATAGAAATAGTGTAAAACTCCCGTTAGAAATCAGTGAAACTGTGAAAATATTTGGAAATATCTTAGCTCTGTTTAAACCTCTTTTTGAAAATAATATTTTTAACAGTTTCAAAAATAATCTCAAACCATTAGTTTCGCTATACACAAAACCTCGCCCCTCGTGCCTTATTCTGGTTTATGGTCAGTCATTGTTACCTGAACGCGCCGTGTTGTTCCTGGTCATTATTGTTACCTGACCGAATGCATAATATAGTGTCATTGTTACCACTGTCTGAAAGTTATCCTATTTAGGGGTGAACGGATAATACCATAATAGCAGATAGATATCTCAAGAAATATCACAAACAACAAATAATTAAGAAATGCATGAATGGAATGCAATACACTTCCGAAATTGATTAGCGCGGGCGCGGTAATCCCGCGCTAATGGGGTTTAATTCTGCCCAAATTTCGCAGGCGCGTTAATACCTGCGCTAGTGGGGTTTTGTACTGTTTCATTTTTGCTGCTCAAATTTCTACTTGATTACCATCATAAACTCTCATTTGATTAATTAACTCCTATGAAACATTAAAATCACAACTAGAGCTAACTTTTATATTATATATACATTTATTACAATAAATCATTCTTAATTTAGAGCATATATATAGGCTATATTATACAATTTAGCCAATTATCAGTGCCTCATTTCCACTAAAACCAATTCAATTACACCCGATCATCTCTAATACTAACATTGAAACATGAAGAAACACAATAGGGGGAAACGGGGCGGTAACTCATATGACGACGTGTCAGGTCATCACATCCTCCCCAACTAAAGCAAACGCTCGTCCTCGAGCGGGTCAAGAAACATACCTGGAGTCTCAAATAAGTGAGGATATCTGTTACACATCTCCCGCTCGGTCTCCCAAGTGGCCTCCTCTAGGGTCGAACTCTCCACTCCACCTTCATGGAAGCTATATCCTTAGACCTCAATCTCCGAACAAGATGACCCAAAATAGCTACAGGCTTCACATCATAAGTCAAGTCATCATCCAATGGAACTGTACTAAAGTCCAACACATAAGATGGGTCCCCAACATACTTGCGGAGCATAAACATGTGAAATACCGAATGAACCCCCAATAGGCTAGGTGGAAAAGCAAGCATATAGTCCATCTCTCCAATCCTCCTGAGTATCTCAAAAGGGCCAATGAACCTCGGACTCAGCTTCCCTTTCTTTCCAAATGTCATGATGCCATTTATAGGCAAAACCTTCAGCAAGACCTTCTTGCCCACCGAATAAGATACATCTCGGAACTTCCGGTCTGCATAACTCATCTAACGCGACTGGGCTGTACGACGTCTTTCATGAATCATTTTCACCTTATCTAAGGCATCCTAGACCAAATTAGTCCCCAACAACCTAGCCTCGCCGGGCTCAAACCAACCAACTGGAGATCTACACCGTCTCCCATATAAAACCTCATATGGCACTATCTGAATGCTGGGTTGGTAGTTGTTGTCGTAAGTAAACTCTGTAAGAGTCAAGAAATCAGCCCAAGAATCTCCAAAGTTAATAACACAGGCACGCAATATGTCCTCTAATATCTGAATGGTACGCTCAGACTGCCCGTCCGTCTAAGAATGAAACGCCATGCTCAACTACACATGTGAACCCAAATCTCGCTGAAAAATCCTCTAGAACTGAGAAGTAAACTGAGTAACTTTATCTGATATAATAGAAACTGGGACCCCATGCAATCTCACAATCTCTCAGATGAAAATCTCTATTAGCCGCTACAAAAAATTGGTAGTACATACAGGAATGACGTGCACGGACTTGGTCAACCAATCCACAGTCACCCAAACTGAATCAAACTTCCTTGCTGTCCAAGGGAGACCACTCACAAAGTCCATAGTAATCCCCTCACATTTCCACTCGGGAATATCCATGCACTGGAGTACATCACGCCTCTAATGCTCATACTTGACCTGCTGACAGTTGAAGCACCGAGCTACACAACTCAAAACATCCTTCTACATTCTTCTCCACCAGTAATGCTGCCTCAAATCCTGATACATCTTCGCGACACCTAGATGGATAGAATACCGCGAGGTATGGACCTCCTCCAATATCAACTTTGAAGCCCATCCATATTGGGCACGCAAATTGGTGACGTCCAACTCTACTACTAAAAGGTAATAGACACGGTCGTACGCAATATAATTAACCCAACTATGAGTCGGGGTCGAATCCCACAGAGAACAATGTGTAGGCGATTAGGAATGTAAGAAAATTATCGCTAATCGCGCTAAGCCAAACACTAAGATTTTGGGTTTTGGAAAATGTTTATATCTAAGGGTGTGTTTGGTATGAAGGAAAACATTTTCTGGAAAATGTTTTCCAATTTTCCCATGTTTGGTTGGCTTAAATGTTTTGGAAAATATTTTCCTTATCAATTCATTTTCCTCCAATTGGAGGAAAATGTTTTCCTTATCAAAAGAAGGAAAAACATTTTCCAAAACTCCTTCTCAACCATTCTCACCCTCACCAACTCACCCTACCCCTCTCCAAAAAATAGTTTTTTTTAGAAAAATTTCAGTTTTTCCGTTACCATCCACCCTACTACCCCTCCACCCCACTCCGCAAAAAAAAATTTCTTTTACCTTAATTTTTTTTTCTATAATTTTAAATTTCTGTTTTCTTATTTTTCTGCACCACCCACCCCCCCCCCCCCCCCCCCCCCCCCCCCCCCCCCCCCCCCCCCCCAAAAAAAATTACTTTTTTTTGTAATTTAAATTTTTATTTTTTTTCGATTTACTGTCCCCCCCCCCGCCCCAGCCCTACCCACCCCCTACCCCCACCCCAACCCCCCCCCTCCCTGAAAAAATTATAAAATATATTTTTCAGTTTTTAATTTTATTATTTATCATTTAAAGACTCAATATTTTACAAGTTCCAAAATTATGAGATCGAAAGTTTACGAGTTTAGAAATTATAAATTTACCGATTCGAAAATACGCGATTTTTGCGTTAAAAAGTAAAGCATCACATTAGTTCATTTAGATTGTGTCAATTTTTAGAGACTTCGGGAAGGGAAGGGGTGGGGGAGGTGGGAGGGGGAGGGGTAGGAGAGTTGCAAAAAAAATATTTTTCTAAAAAAACTATTTTTTACTCTCTAACCAAACATAGAAAATATTTTCCGGAAAATGTTTTCCACCTACCAACCAAACAAGAGAAAATAAGTGATAAAATCACTCATTTTCCATGAAAACATTTTCTAGGAAAACATTTTCCATGGAAAACATTTTCCTTCATACCAAACACACCCCTAAATGCAAAAATGTAAACTAACCTAGAAAGCAAATATAATGATCAATGGCTACAAATATGAATGCATCGGGAATTACACTCAAGTAACGATCCAATGTAGTTCACGATTTTACAAATATGAGCGAGTTTATGTTAATTAACCACGGATAATAATTCTTAATTAGATTCTTCTGAAGACTAACAAGACTTCCTAATTGAATTATCCCTAATCACAATTAGAAGATTATGCACACCCAATAGGCTACAAGTAGTTCAATCCTATCCCTAGGTCGAATGTATAAAATGAGGGTTAACGCCTCAAGTTCTTGATAATTAATCCTTCCCAACCCCAAATTATCTTTCCCAAAATCAATTCGGAGTTAATGGGCGAGTCGTAGGGTTAGCTAATCCCTTTGGAAACATTAAAGAACAAGAATAATTAAAATACCAATAACTCACTTTATTAATATATGAAAATCATTCAATACATAAGCACAACAAGGTATTTAATCCACACTTTAAATATGAATATTCCCATAAACAAGATTCAAGAGTTGGAAATAAATACTACACACTTATATATACAGTACAAAGCAAGGAAATGAAGAAATAAACATAAATGGGTAAGAAATCCTTAACCACAAGCTTTAATATTCAAGACCCAAGTGTGTGTGCAAAACCCTAGCCTCCAAACTTGTTCTTTCTAGTCTATGGAGACAAAAAATAAGCCAAAGATATCTTACAAATGAGCTGAATTGGGTATTAATGGATTTGGGATAGAAAATGTAAAATTACAGAACTGCCAATCTTCACGTCCGATTTGTTCATCGCGTCCGCGTGTCCACCTTCGCGTTCGCGATGACTAACAGTTTTTGGTCAACGCGTTCGCGTACATGCCTTCGCGTTCGCGAAGGTTCTTTTTGTTGAACATCGCGTTCGCGTCCTCTACATCGCGTTCACATAGCTTTGGCTGCTGAACCATCGCGTTCGTGACTGCTCTATCGCGTTCGCGAAGATTGTTTCACTGGGCAGATTATTTTGTCCATTTTAGCTCATTTTTATCTTGTTTTCACTTGGTTTCTTCACCATTACTTCTAAATCACATACCACCTCTAAAATAAAAGTAAAAGGCATCAAATACACGATTTTATTGCTCAAGTATAGCAAAAGTATAGATTTAAAGACAAGATGAGTTGGTAAAATACCAACTCATCACACACCCAAACTTGAACTATTGCTTGTCCTCAAGCAACACAAGCAACAAAATCTCTTCCCAAGTGGTCAACTCAACAATGCATCTACATAATGCCAATCCAAAAAGAAAGTTTACTTTAAGCACAAATGCATGACTTCGATTGGTACCAACAATTACTCCAAGGCATATAAATTATCAAGCACTTCACATAAACTTCATTATACTTCAAGTGCTCAAACACTAACCCAAATCAAAGTAATCCAATTGAAAATGGGATTAGATCCACAACTCAAATCTCATGTTCCCTCACATTTAAGAGAGGATCCCACACTCATAAATCTTAATTTCAAACAAAAATGGGATATCAAATGGAAAGAATTAACTCTCTCTCTCAAAAAGATGTTCAAATGCATACAAGTAGTACCATATGCTTGCCATTCATGTATTCCTCCACTAATGTAGACAACTTGGCTCAAAATCAATTAGGACTTAAGGGTTGTAGCTTAGGCTTTTGGTTAAGATACGGCAACATTTCGGTAAAAGTGATTCAAAACCTCCCAAAGCACTACAATATTTACAATTAAAGTCCCCTTCCGTCAAAAATATTTTCCATCCTTTCTTCGCTTTTTCATTTCACACCTAGTCTTCCTTTTTTCACAATTTCTTATCATTTTATTCTTATCTTCATTTTTTCTTTCCTTTTCTCTCTTTCTTTTCAAAAACCATGAAGGTTTCATTTTTTTTCTACCTTCCACCATTTTCAAGCAACTTTCATATCATAATTTTTCCCACCTTCACCCCCAAACTTATGCTTTTAGCCTATGCTTATACTTTCAAAGTACTTAGGGAGGTAGGGTGACAAAAGCTAGATCAATTAAGAACAAAGGATTTAAGCTTGTAATATGGTTGCCAAAGAATACGGTTAAAGGCTCAAAATGGGTTGACTAGGGTAAATATTTAAGGGTAGGAATTTTTAAGGCATGCTAGCGGTCCAAGGAAGGCCTAATATCATTTTTCAAACCAAGTTAGTCTATGATTTCGCCTTGAAGCACATTCCGGGCAAGTTCTACACCACAAGTGTTACAAAAGAACTCACAAACAAATCTCACCACACATGGCACATGAAAACTCAAGTGGAATACAAATCCAAAATCCAATTGAAACAAATGACTCAAAGATGTCACATATAGATGAGTTAAAGAGCCAAAAATTGAGTCTAAAAGTCATGACATCTTTACTTCAATCATTTTTCTTTTTCAACAACAAAAAATTCATATGCCGAGGTTTAAATTATGTTGGTACCAAGCAAGCCACAACTAGGCCAATGGATACAAATCCTAACTCAAACCATTTATTTTTCTAATTTTAACAAAAGCTACTCCTAATTACAAGACTAATTCCCTTAAGAAAGTTGTCAATCTATCCATCATCGGGAAAATTCAACAAAGAATTTACTCTGATCAAGAAGAAAATTGGCATCCTTGGAAAAATAACCGTGGTATAAAGAAAACCAAGGATATTTCCACTATCATATAACACACTATATATATATATATATATAAAAACTTTAAAAAGCTAATAAAAATTAATTCAAGAAGCTAAAGAAGAATTAAAATATATATGTATATTAATAAACTTACTGCTACAACACATCACAAGAAAATATACTAACCAAAAAAAAATCATAGTCATAATACCAATCTATCATCCCTACAGTTTTCCGCAATTAAACAAGAAGGACAGTTATACAAGAAGCTACCCCCCAACTAAAGATATTTCATTGTCCCCAATGCAATCAAAAAATAATAAAGTAAAATGGTGGAGAGTGCTCCCTGAATACTGCATCAGTCAGAACTGGATGTGGTGGGAAATTTAAGCTCCATGTCTGCACGATCATCATCATCATCCGAGTCCTGCGAACCACAAAGTGTGCTCAACTTCTGCATCATCTTAGAAATCATCTTGCTCTTCTTCTTCTCATGCTCCTTGAGTTTTCTTTGCCGCTTTTCTATATTTACTTGTCTGCGGCTCATGTTTTCCAACCTAGTGTTCATAGCCTCTATCTGGGTTGTCATCTCTTTTTGATTCTTGGCCATATCTTCCAGGGATGGTGGGGCTTTAGCTCCCGCAGATGTGTTGGCCCCAGATGTGCTGGCCCCAGATGGGCCAGTGGGAAGGCCAGCTATGATCTGCCTGACATGTGCATCAACCCCATAAATCTGGCTAGACAGATGTCTCAAAGTGTGCGGTCCAGATTGGAGGGGTCCCGTAGGGTCAAAGGATCCGGCTGGGTCAGTGGTTGTCGCTGTGAACTGCCCAAATGAAGGGGAGGCTACATCAATGCGCCTCTTTTTCTGGTTGTCGCTTGGTCCCCTTTTCAGTAAGGGATGGATCATTGGCTTGCTAGGACCTTTCTCAATACCCCTGCATCATAGCACAATCTGGTGATCAAAGAGGGAAAGAATACGACTCTTAGACCTCCCATTAGCAGCTTCCTCAATTTCTCGAACAATTTGCTCCCCCACATTAACAGGCAATCCCTCAATGAGAGCGGCAATCATGAGAGCCCTATCCATTGTTACATCAGTGTCATTTGTGGAAGGTGACACTCTAGAACAAATGATGGAAAGCCATGTTTTTGCTTCCGCTGTAAAATCATGAGAGTCCACTCTCTTTTGCAATGTTAGCCACTTTGGAGTGACTCCACCGTGCAGCCTATCTATTAGCCACTGGTTGCCCCCTTCTCTTGCTCTCTCTTTGTAAACCTCGTTGTCAGCATTGGGGAGGCCATAAACAACATTGATAACTTTAGAGTTGAAAGGAACCTGTACACCCCGCACAGTAGTCACCAACATACCCTGGAAATCAGTTCGTATGACATTTTCATAGAACTCTAAAACAACTGTGTTGTTGGCGTTGATTGGTGGCTCAGCAAAATACATCCATCCGCTCTCCATGAAACGCATAGAACTCGGGCATTTTCTCCTCAACCTTTTCTAAGTTTATTCCTCTTTCCCAAAAAATTTTTTTGGATAGCAGTTCATCAAATTTTCGCTCTCATGCCGCAGATAGAAACTGCTCATGGTCGTAAGCTTCCTCCTGTCCAAGTTCGAAAACATGTTCATGTGCCATTTATTGATGTTCTGGTTCCATTTTAAATCCAAAATACCTACAAAATCGACCAACAATGTTAAAAGCTCATACAAACATTTAAAATAATGTATTAGGAAGTATTTAAGCTAAAGAAATGGGCAGCAAAGGTCCCGGACATAGCTGTGCAAAGCTACTATTTTTTGCCAGTTTTGGCACTGCCAGTCATTTGCTCTTCGCGAGCTCCCAGCCGCGTTCGCGAAGAGTAAAAAAAATTCAGAACTTCCAGACCATCGCATTCGCGAAGACACTACCCCGTTCGCGTTGGGTTAATTTATCCTTCCCACGCGTTCGCGTTGGAAGCTTCGCGTTCGCGAAGGCTTCTTCATCGCCCAGAAAACATCAGTTTCATTGAGGCATTTTTTCAAGCATAATGTGTGCCTTAGTTGTTTGTGCATATTAAACAGATTTGGGCACTGGTTTTTACCCAGAATGTTTACACAATTAAGCCCTCACACTCAACCAATCTCACCCAGCAAGCAACATAAGTTTTCAAGCATCAATTTGCAACTTAATGCTGGAAATAATTGAACCCAAAAACACCACTACAATGGTTGCTCTTCTCACATTTTATACCAAGAAAATAGGGGGAAAGAAGCAAAATTTAGTTTAGAGGAGAGTGAACATTACATACCTTAACAATAGAGATGATTGCAAGAAGAATTGAGCTAATTTTTGTGCACTTCGATTTAATTTGGGAAGAAATGGTTAGGGTTATGAGTCTGTTATTTTTTAGCAAAAATGGGTGAACTTCCAATTCCAGAGGCGTTGGTTTCTTTTTACATACCTGACCCTATGCGTTCGCGAAGTATCTACGCGTACGCGAAGGGTATTTTTCTCTAGGAGACGCGAACGCGTGACGTCTCTACGTGAAGGCGATGTGTAATTTTCCCTAGGTCACGCGAACACGACAGTGAGGCACGCGAATGCGATGAGTTGAAGATTCTGAAGATTCGCGAACGCGTTGTTACCACGCAAACGCATTGAAGAAAATGTTTTCTGCACTTGAATAGTGCTGGCAGCTACTGGTTTTTGCACTTCGGAACAACCCGTCCTACTCAAATCAACTCAAATAAATTTGAAACTTGGCAGATTCGTTAGAAATAATATTGTAAGATGTTCTAAAAAAGAAAATTTGAAAAACTTTGAAAAAAAATGATGGGTTGCCTCCCACCAAGCGTCGTATTTAACGTCGTGGCACGACGCAAATAACATTTCCAATTTTCTCGCCATTTGGATGATATGAATTGGGCCCCTAGGTTGGAATCAAGCTTGTGACCACGAGCGATGGGGAGTGGTAAGTTGATATTCGAGCCAATGATTAAAATTTTTATTTTGCACTTTTTGGCTTTCAAGTGAGGAATGTCGTTTGATTTCTTGTCTCCTCAAACCGTAAAATGTATGGCCAAAGTTTTTCCTCCTGGTTGTCCTTCATTGATTCATTTGGTTCAACTTCCGTGTCACCACACAATTCCAACGTTGAAAAATGCTTGGAATGTGACTTTAACCCTTCACTTTGCAATTCTTCTATGTTGACATCCTCTTTTTCCCCCGGATTAGAGTCAACATCAACCACATTTGCATTTACACCGGTTGACTCCAATTCCATATTTTTGTCGGCATCAACAACACTCCTTGAGATGGTTGACGGTTGTTCAATTCTTGACTCCTCAAGGTAAAGCTCACTTTCTTCCTCGGAGTTGGACTCTTCTTGGCTTTTATTCGCACACGAAATTTGTTGGGCATAGTGAGCCTCAACCAAAATTTGTATTTGATCTTCCAAAGTACGGATGTGTTCATCATTGTGAATCACGCTTTGTTTCAAGTCCTCGAATGCAAAGTTGAGCTTCTCCTCATTTTCAAGAATGGTCTCCAACATGAGCATTATTCTCTCATTTTGAGCATTTGAGAGTTCTTCTTGGTTTTGATCAAAGGCAAAGGAAGGATTTTCATTTTCAATGTCCAAGGAGAATTCTTGGTTTTCATTCTCTTCCGAGGCCTTTTGAGCCCTTGAGGCTTTGATCATTTCATCCATTTGTGAGTGCAACCTTTTAAGTGCTAAATCATTTTGGAGACTAGTCTCCAAAAGATGTTCAAAGGCATTTTCTTCCTTGTTTCCTTCTTCAAGTAAACACTCCAACATGAGCTTGAACTCTCCATTTTGGCCATGCTCAACTTCTTCCATCTCCATAGCCCTATAATTCTCATCAAAACAAGTAGAACCATCATAGTAGGGGCTTGGGGAAGGGAAGGACAAATATGCACAATAATCCCAATGACCATTTTGGCCACCACACTTATCACATATACTCCATTCATGGGCTTGGAATTGTGCGCACAATCCAACCCCGGGAGAATTTAAACAATTTTGCCATGAGTGCGGTCCTCCACAATAAGGACAAGGATCATCAAAGTATGAACAACTACCATCCGACCAATTTTCATTGTATGATGCCATTATTTTAAAAAAAATATGAAAATATTCAAGAAACAAACAATAAAAATAGACCCAAGGTAAGAAAAAGTAATTACACAAAAATTCACAAGTTTGGACATGAAAATGCAGTGTAAAGTAAGACATGAAGTGTAGTGTTGGAGTGTAGTGTAAACGTTGAGGCACCAACAGCAGGGAGTACGATTGCATTTGTATCTTCGATATATTCATCGATATCTGCAAAAGGATTTTTCTTGCCCTTCGTCCTCGTAGTCAGACATTGTAGCCTATCACACCAAGCAAAGCAAGCAAAGTGTGATGGAATTGAATTAGATATCAAGTAAAGTACACACTAATGAGTAATTTCAAAACCGTATTCCCCGGCAACGACGCCATTTTTGGTAATGTCCAATTCTACTACTAAAAAGTAATAGACACGGTCGTACGCAATATAATTAACCCAACTATGAGTCGGGGTCGAATCCCACAGAGAACAATGCGTAGGCGATTAGGAATGCAAGAAAATTATCGCTAATCGTGCTAAGCCAAACACTAAGGTTTTGGGTTTTGGAAAATGTTAATATCTAAATGCAAAAATGTAAACTAACCTAGAAAGCAAATAAAATGATCAATGGCTACAAATATGAATGCATCGGGAATTACACTCAAGTAACGATCCAATGTATTTCACGATTTTACAAATATGAGTGAGTTTATGTTAATTAGCCACGGATAATAATTCTTAATTAGCTTCTTCCGAAGACTAACAAGACTTCCTAATTGAATTATCCCTAATCACAATTAGAAGATTATGCACACCCGATAGGCTACAAGTAGTTCAATCCTATCCCTAGGTCGAATCTATAAAATAAGGGTTAACGCCTCAAGTTCTTGTTAATTAATCTTTCCCAACCCCAAATTATCTTTCCCAAAATCAATTCGGAGTTAATGGGCGAGTCCTAGGGTTAGCTAATCCCTTTGGAAACATTAAAGAACAAGACTAATTAAAATACCAATAACTCACTTCATAAATATATGAAAATCATTCAATACATAAGCACAACAAGGTATTTAATCCACACTTTAAATATGAATATTCCTATAAACTAGATTCAAGTGTTGGAAATAAATACTACACACTTAGATATACAATACAAAGCAAGGAAATGAAGAAATAAACATAAATGGGTAAGAAATCCTTAACCACAAGCTTTAATCTTCAAGACCCAAGTGTGTGTGCAAAACCCTAGCCTCCAAACTTGTTCTTTCTAGTCTATGGAGACTGAAAATAAGCCAAAGATATCTTACAAATGAGCTGAATTGGGTATTAATGGATTTGGGATAGAAAATGTAAAATTACAGAACTGCCAATCTTCACGCCAGATTTGTTCATCGCGTCCGCGTGTCCACCTTCGTGTTCGCGATGACTAACAATTTTTGTTCAACGCGTTCGCGTACATGCCTTCGCGTTCGCGAAGGTTCTTTTTGTTGAACATCGCATTCGCGTAGCTTTGGCTGCTGAACCATCGTGTTCGCGACTGCTCTATCGTGTTCGCGAAGAGTGTTTCACTAGGCAGATTATTTTGTCCATTTTAGCTCATTTTTGTCTTGTTTTCACTTGGTTTCTTCACCATTACTTCTAAATCACATACCACCTGTAAAATAGAAGTAAATGGCATAAAACACACGATTTTATTGCTCAAATATAGCAAAAGTATAGATTTAAAGACAAGATGAGTTGGTAAAATACCAGCTCATCACAAATCTAGCCATACATCCTCAACACACCATCACTATCAATAGTCACATCCCTGGCATCATCATGCTGAACTCTATCCTTAAGGACAAGCAAATGTGGATCATTATACTGGCGCTCTTAAATGCAGTCATATAAGGAAGACCGAGAAACCACGCAAGCCAACACCCGGCTCAGCTCTGAAATATGTAATCTCATCATCCGATTGTCCAACGCTTGAACATCAACTGCAAAGGGCCTCTCCCCAACTGGAATATATGCCAAACTGTCCATACTAACCACCTTTCGGCACAAAGCATCAGCCACTATATTGGCCTTCCTCGGATGATATAAAATGGTAATTTCATAATCCTTGAGAAACTCAAGCCATCTTCGCTTCCTAAAATTTAGATCCTTCTATTTGAACAAGTGTTGAAGATTGCACTGATCAGTATTTACCTCATAGGACACGCCATATAAATAATGCCTCCAGATCTTCAATGCATGAACTATAGCAGCCAACTCCAGATCATGAACATGGTAGTTCTTCTCATGAGGCATCAACTGACCAGAAGCATAAGCAATAACTTTACCCTCAGGCATCAACAAACAGCCAATCCCATCGCTCGAAGCATCACAATACACGATGTAAGAACCTGAAGCTGATGGCAAGACTAACACTAGAGTTGTGGTCAAAGCTATCTTGAGCTTCTGGAAGCTATCCTCGCACTCTTCCGACCATACGAATGGTGCACCCTTCTGTGTTAACCTAGTCAAGGACAAAGCAATAGATGAAAATCCCTGGACAAACCGGTGGTAATACCCTACCAAACCGAGAGAACTCTGGATCTCTGTAGCTGAAGACCGTCTAGGCCAAATCTGCACAGCCTCGATTTTCTTTAGGTCAACCTGAATACTATCACTAGACACCACGTGTTCCAGAAAAGCTACAGACCCAAGCCATAACTCACACTTGGAGAACATTGCATAAAGCTTCTCCTCCCTTATTCTCTACAATACTACTCTCAGATGCATTGCATGCTCTTCCTGGCTACGCGAATACACCAGGATGTCATCAATAAACACAATCACAAAGGAATCCAGATATGGCTGGAACACGATGTTCATCAAATACATGAACGCAGCTGGGTCATTAGTCAGCCCAAAAGACATAACTAGAAACTCGTAATGCCCATATCTCGTCCCGGAAGCTGTCATCATAATATCAGAATCCATAATCTTCAGCTGGTGATAGCCTGAATGAAGATCAATCTCCAAGAATACCCTTGCTCCTTGGAGCTGATGAAACTAATCATCAATGCACGGTAGATGAAACTTGTTCTTTACTATTACATTGTTCAACTGCCTATAATCAATACACATCCTCATTGAGCCATCTTTCTTCTTGACAAACATCACCAGTGCACCCCACGGTGACACACTCGGGCGAATGAACCCCTTATCTAGGAGTTCCTGAAGCTGCTCCTTTAATTACTTTAACTCAACTGGTGCCATACGATAAGAAGGAATAAATATGGGCTGAGTGCCCGACACCAAATCAATGCCAAAGTCAATATCCATGTCCAGCGACATGCCCGATAGGTCTGCAGGAAACACATCTAGGAAATCCCTCACAACGGGCACAGAATCAATACTAGGAGTCTCAGCTCCAACATCTCTCACAATTCTAAATATGATAAACATCCTTTCCAAAATATCCGATGGGCCTTCAAGAAAGAATCACCCTGCTGGGAAAAAAATCAGTCGACCTTAACCACACAATCCTCAAAATACCTGCAATGGCCAATGTAAGTGTCTTGGCATGACAGTCCAGAATAGCATGTTACGAAGATAACCAATCCATAGCTAGAATCACATCAAAGTCTACCATACCCAACAACAACAAATCAACTCGGGTCTCCAGACCAAAAAAATAGTAAAAAGAAAGGATCGATATACGTTATCCACAATAATCGTATTACCTACCAGGGTAGATACATGCACAAGCAAGGCAAGACAACCACGGGTCATACCCAAATGATGGGTAAAATAAAAAGACACATAGGAGTATATAGACTCGGGATCAAACAATATAGAAACATCCCTATGGAAAACTGAGATAATACTTGTGTTAACCGCATTGGATGAAACAACGTCTCTCCTATCTGGAAGCGCATAGAACCGAGCTTGACTACTACTCGATCGATCTCCACTCCTAGGGCGACCCCTAGTTATCTGACCCCCACCCCTACCTGACTGGGATGGTGTTGAAGAGATGCAGTAGAAGAGGAGGGTTGATCCCTCTACTAAGACCGACCACTATGAAGCGAGGACATTATCTCCTCATGTGGCCAAACTCACCACACTCATAACAATTACCCGGAGCTGGAAAACGAGACTGTAGGGAACCCCTCGCTGCAAATGAGCCCCGAGCTAAAGAGCTAGGAGTACAACTCTGAGCTGGAATCTTACTAAGTAAAGACTGGCCCTACCGATATCCCTAACAGACACAACTGGAAGAAGCCCACTATACTCTTGGCGACCTGTCTGAGGAGGCCTGAAAGAATAACTTATGCCCTGCTAAAACTGGCCCCTAGACGGAGCACAACTGTAGCTACCTGAACCTTGAGGCCTCTTGGCCTCCCTCTCCTCTCGCTCCCGACGATGATCTGTCTCAATCTGGAAAGCCATATCAACTACCTCGTCAAATGAAGCTGTTGCCACCCTCTCCCTAGTCATTAAAATAAAATTGAATAGTTGAGGCCATATACAAACTTCGTGATCCTCTCCCGATCTATCAGGATCATCCAAGTAGCATGTCTATCCAATTGTATGTAACTCAACGGTCACTGTCATATCACCCAGGATGAACCACTCAAACTATCAGTGCAACTCCTCTCTACGAGACTGCGACACATACTTCTCCAAAAAGAGAGTGGAGAACTACTGCCAAGTAAGGGGTGCTACTTCTGTAGGACTGTGCCTCTCAAACTCCTCCCACCATGTAAATGCTGGCCCTAAGAACTAAAAAGGGGGTGAAAGACACTACACTCGACTCTAGGATCCCTGCAATGCGAAGCATCCGCTAACACTTGTCCAAAAGTCCCTGGGCATCCTTTCCCTCAGTACCACTGAATGTCGAATGATTAAGCCTACCAAACTTCTCTAGCCACGCTGCTCGTCATCTGGCATCACTGGAAGTACATAACCTGGAGCTGGTGCGAATATTGCAATTGGAGCAACCAGTGTGACTGGCTGAGTTGGGCCTGCCTCTAGTATCTGTAATCCCAGCACAACCTACTCGGGTGTGCGAGCTGCAGGGGTATGACGACCACCCCCGGTCAGAGAAGTAGCTGCGGCAGTAGAGGCTAAAACTGCCTGAGCCAGACCAGTGCAGACAGATATGATCCAAGCTAAAGCCTCCTGAAGACTAGGAATCATGATGGGCATTGCCGGTGCCTGAACAGGTGCTCAGGAGTATCGATAGCTGGAGGCTGGACCTGAATAGGGGAACTGGTGGGTCAATTTGTACTACCCCTGCTACTCTACCTCGACCACGACTACGGCCAAGTCCACGGCCTCTAGCAGATGGAAATGGTGGTCTTCTGCCACGTCGGTAGCACGTGTTCTCGCTATCTACTAAAGAATATAATACAAAAATTTAGTTCTCGGGACAACAAAGCCGCACGACTAGAGATCAAGGACATGAAGTATTTCCTAAAGGTTCTGCAGCCTCTTGAGGATAAATACAGATGTGTCCGTACTGATCCTCGAGACTCTACTAACCGCCCATGACTCATGAGGCCTAGTAACCTAGGCTCTGATACCAACTTGTCACGACCCCAAACCCTGTCGCGATGGCGCCCAACTGCTAGGCAAGAACGACCATCTGCACTCTCAACCCGAGTATAAAGCTCCAATCCAATTATTTGAATATTGATTAACAATCACAAGCTAATAGTTTACAATTTATAGGTGGAAATAAGCCGAATATAAAGATAATGCTGAATACACTCCCAAAGACCTAGGGGTCATGAGTCTAGAGTCTCTAATAGTATAGTGTAATAAGACTCCAATAATACATAGTCTAAAATCTACAGAAAGACAATAAAAAGGATAAGGGAGGAGTCGGGTTCTACGGACATTAGGCAGCTACCTCGACCACTCCAATAAAACACTACAATCAGCACAAGCTCAGCTAACTCCCGAAGTACTTGGATCTGCACACATGGTGCAAGGATTAAAGTGAGTTCTACCAACTCAGTGGTAATAGACATGTATAATGATTGAGAGTAACAAATCTCAATATATAACAATGTAAAGCGACAGTCATTACTTCTACACATTTAACAGTGTAATAACAAAAATTAAAGATAGGTAACATAGGCCTATATAGATGTATGAATGTAATTCAATTGTCACTGTATGAATGTAATTCAATTGTCACGCCCCTGCCTCGGGAGGCACGACCGACGCTCAATTGAGTGAAGCCGACTGATCAAGCCTTATTGAACACTACCAACCCCAACCTAATGTGAATACGAAACCCATGCATTTCATTAATTTAGACAACTATACCCGGTGTGTACCACTTCACAAGTTCATTACATATCATAGGAACTTACCTTACATGAGCTAACCTCAGTGATTCTGTTAGCATTCCAGTTTAAGGAAATCACAAGTTTAGGATTACAACACAAGCGTATAGAGGACTCCCCAAATACCCGTACATAACCCCCACTAGTGTCTTTGGAGCCTCTAAGGATACAACAGATAAGCATAACTGTCCTGGAGACAAGGCCCCAGCTATACCTCAGAAGTGGAAAGTTGTGATAACAAAAGATAAAACATATAGCCTTATGGAAGAATAAGGGGCTCACCGAGACTTCGAGTGGAAGAACGCTCCGCTACACATGGTCGGCAATATCTGCTGTAGAGACACCTAAAATCATAACAAGAATGTAGCGCCCCTAACAAAAGGGGCGTCAATACATTTGAATTGAACTGGTAGGTATAACTAAACACCATTTTACTAGAAAGAACTATCAAATAGATTCCAGAAATTAATACGGGCAAATCAAAGAAATAATTCATATAGTTATTCATACAATTTCAACAACAAATATTAGGGAAATCCTATCACGAGTTCACCACTGTTCTCATAACCACCGCCATCTCGAGTGGAGTCCGGTCACAACCCGACCGGCTAGGTCACCTCAGTGGAGCTATTACTAACAATTAATATTTCATTTCCCTTATCCAGATTCCAATGTCGGCACATTACCACCATGTGTGCGACATGGTGTCCGATCACGACCCGACCGTCTAGTTCACATTATCTGGGGCATTACTCAATTCTTAACAGTCAACATGTTCAAATATCAATCCCATAGAAATCAAGGATAATTCAAGTTATCAATCACAAGTAAGTGAGCACATAGCTAGCATGGATAGTTCTTTATTTCAATGTCGGCTTATAGCCAGAGCAATTCAACATACGATTATACTATTCATCATTATTTAATGATCCCGATATGTACATTATTCACGTTGAGGCACATCGCTCAGAAATATGTATAGTTATATGCCTTCCAATTTATGCATAATGACAATGTGACGATCCAAAGGGTCATCACTTATTTAATTAATCATTTCGAGCTTCTGAGGCCTTGAAAACCTCATTCTATGTTGCCTCGATTTGCGTGCACAGTCCGGGCACAAAGCTGAAAAATATTTATGTTGAAATATGTGAAATATGTGAAAAAGTAGAAGAATTTTGATATTAATATTGATATGGTTGACTTTGGTCAACATTTTTGGTAAACGGACCCGGATCCGTGATTTGACTATTTTAGAAAATCCGTAGAAAAATATGGAACTTGGGCATATGTCCGGAATTGAAATCCGAGGTCTAGAACCCCGGTAAAAGAATTTTTCTGTTAAATTGTTTTCTGAAAATGTTTAAGGAAAATGAAACTGATTTTTTATTAAAAAGTACTGGTATCGGGCTCGTATTTTGGTTCCGACGCCCGGTACAGGTCATATATATTGGTTAAGCGCTTCCTGTAAAGTTTGGTTGAAAACGGACGTCGTTTGACGTGTTTCGGCCTTAAATTGGAAAGTTTGGAAATTATGGAATTTTAAAGAATTCTTGAGTTTTAAGGCTCAATTCATTGATTTTGATGTTAATTTAGCGATTTGATCGCGCGAGCAAGTTCGTATGATGTTTTTGAGTTAGTGTACATAATTGGTTTGGAGCCCCGAGGGCTCGGGAGTGTTATCAGAGGTGGTTCGGGGTGTTTTCGGATTTGAAAACACAGTAGAAATTCTGTTGTTTCTGCAGAGGGATTTTGTTCTACGCGATCGCGGCCTCATCCACGCGATCGTACAGCATTGGCCAGTTCTTCTACGCGATCGCAGCATCCCTCACGCGATCGCGTAGCTTCCAGTTCCTCCCCCACGCGATCGCAGTCTTGTTCACGCGATCGCATAGAGCAAATAGGCTGCCCGGTGAGTTTCCTCTACGCGATCGCAGCAATCCTCACGCGATCGCGTAGCTTCCAGTCCTTTCTTTACGCGATCGCAACCATTTTCACGCGATCGCATAAGAGGCCAGTCTTTCCTCTACGCGATCGCAGCCCAATTCACGCGATCGCGTAGGGTAATTTCGCCCAGTGAATTCTTCAGCTCAAAAACAGAACACTTACGGGATTTTATCCCATTTTCACAAACCCCTTTCTTCTCCACAACTCTTAGGCGATTTTTGAGGCATTTCTTCATCAAAGTTCATTGGGTAAGTATTGTTAACTCGTCTTCTTCGTTTTTCATCAACATCAATCAAATCCTTAGGCTTAAACATATATAAATTGGTTGAAAATTTGAGAAATGGGTATAGTTAGGGCTTTCAAAGAATTTGCGATTTAGACCTCGTTTTGGAGTCGAACTTAAGAACAATTTGTATATTTGAACTCATGGAAGATTGGGTGAAATTATTTTGGTTCGAAACTTGAGTTTCGATTATGTGGACCCGGGGTCGGTTTTTACTATTCCGGGCAGAATGTTGTAAAAACCATATTTAGCATAATGAACTAGTTTGTTAAGTAGAATTGATGATATTAAATCAATTGTGTATAGGTACGATTGGATTGGAGTCAAATTCAAAAGGAAAAGACATTTCCACGAGGTGAATTGTTCATAAGCATTCGAGGTAAGTGTTTGTTCTATCCTAGCTTGAGGGAATAGGATTATGTGTTATGTGTTATGTGATCGAGTGCGGTGTATGAGCTGTGGTGACGAGCATCCATACACTGGCGTCTAGTATGACCGTGAGTCGTTGGAAAATGATTATTTGAGATATATTACAGATGAATTGTTATTGTTCTTCCTTGTTGGGACTTGTTGTGAAGAAAATTATTGATTTCCCTTGATGGGACGGTTTATGAATTACTGTTTCTTTCTTTGCCCTTATCTGTGATTGTTATTTGGGTGAGGAAGAGAGATAATGCACGAAGGGTGATGCCGTGCCATGTTTATTTATTTATGCACGAAGGTTAATGCCGTGCCATGTTTATTATTGATTATGCACGAAGGATCATGCCGTGCCATGTTTATTATTGATTATGCACGAAGGATCATGCCGTGCCCTATTATTGATTATGCACGAAGGATCATGCCGTGCCCTGTTATTGAACCATGTACGAAGGATCATGCCGTACTATGGATGTGAGGATGAGAGTAAAAGCACGAAGGGTGATGCCGTGTACCTTATTTGTTTATTTGGTGAGGATGAGAGTAAAAGCACGAAGGGTGATGCCGTGCAATTGCTTGCTATTCCTTGACTTGATATTACTTGTTTTTCCATTATATTTTATTTGGGTGATGCCGTGCAACTATTTGCCATTCCTTGACTTGATATTACTTGTGTTTTCTATTATACCTTGTTTTCTTTGTGAACTTATTTGATTGTTCTTTGGGTGAGGAAGAGTGATAATGCACGAAGGGTGATGCCGTGCCATGTTTATTTATTGATTATGCACGAAGGATCATGCCGTGCTCTGTTATTGAACCATGTACGAAGGATCATGCCGTACTATGGATGTGAGGATGAGAGTAAAAGCACGAAGGGTGATGCCGTGCAACTGTTTGCTATTTCTTCAATTGATATTACTTGTGTTTACATTACACTTTGTGTTTCATTGTGAAATTATTAACTGTGGTTAATTGTTGAATTCTTTAAGATATTCCTTATGGTGTCAATACTTGATTAATTCTTGTTATTTTGTGGTACATATATATATATATTGAATTGCACAGGTTTACGTGGGTGTCTGGTCCTAGGCTTGTCACTACTTCGCCGGGATAGGCCAGGCACTTACCAGCACATGGGGTCGGTTGTGCTGATGCTACACTTCTGTGCGTTTTTGCACAGGTCCAGGTTACGATCAGGAGCAGCAGCAGCAGTAAATAGATTGCGGGGGAATTGATCACATTTGAGACCGAGGTAGCTTGCAGACGTCCGCAGGCCCGGCGTCTCTTTCTTTATTTATGTTAATAGCTGTAGTCTCATTGTTCCGAGACAAACAGAATTATGTTATATTTCCTTCAGACTTTTATGTGTAGTATTCCATAGTAGTTTGTGAGTTGGTGACTCCACGTCTTGGGTAGAGGATTTCAGTATGATTTTCATATTGTGATTTGTTATTTCTATTTCGATAAAGTATTCCGCATTTATTTAATTAAAATTGTGTTAAAATCAGGATAACATGTATACAGTGGCTTGCCTAGCTACCACGAGTAGGCGCCATCACGATCCCGATGTTGGGGAAAAATCCGGGTCGTGACAAGTTGGTATCAGAGCTCTAGGTTACATAGGTCTCACCACTCACGAACAAGCTTAGTAGAGTTTGGGAGGTAGGTACGGAGATGTCTGTACTTGTCCTCCAGAGTCTATTGAGTTAGGAAAGAGTCTCTTATTTGTTCTTTCTTATCGTGCGAATTTGTTCTTCAAAGTGTTAAGTTAAATTTCCACTCTTGTCTTCCCACGAATGGCGTAGTCACGTACTGCTTATCCAGCCGAACAATGGCACAGGCTGGTGATAGATCAACTATGCCTTCAAAAGTTTTACGGAGGACAAATAGGTTTCACCAAAGTCTTCGCTACCACCTTCAGCGGTGCATCTTTTGAGAACCCACGAGATTGTGCTTGACGGTTCTTATGAGGAATTACAGAACGTGGGAATAGTCGAATGCGAGGAGTTCATTTTACTGTGCTACAGAAGGCACACAGAAATAGTGGGAAGATAATGTATTTACCACATCGGTTATGGTCCCAACGGAAGATGCAATTATATCAGGAGATCACCTAATAAATCGTGTTGGGTTTCAACGGACCTTGACGTCCGGTCGATGTGTTGGAGTTGTGAAGGACAAATATGGTGAGTTATTGGACTATATATATATGGTATAGAAAGGTCCTCTAAATAACTTATACATATTTAAGGTTGGTTCATTTCATAGGGTAAGAAATCGCCCTAGAAGAATAACGAAGAGTTTGTGAGTAAACGGGGTAGCTCAACAGTGTTAAGCCAACATAGCAAAAGAGGAAATTGGCCATCAATGTTTGTGAAAAGATTACCAAGAGGGCAAGTCGGCCAATGCAACGCTATCTACTAAACTCTATTTTTAGAAAATGTTATGAAGACGTCACCCCGAGATTCTCTGCAATATGTGGTATGTGCGATCTGAACGGTTGTACCAGGTCACAATGACTGTGTCCGAATATATATTGCCATGAGCGAGCATCGTAATCATCAAACCTACTTAGGGAAATACTCACGTTGAGATATTACATGAGGATAGACATCCCTATTATTAGGTGTTAGTCACTAAAATATCCATGAGGCTAAGAGTGACTTTATATTACTTATTACAGTGGGTTTTGATATAATTTTCGGGATAACTAATTTTAATCGTTAATTGTGCTCCCTATCAGTATGAGGGCTTATTTTATGTCGTGATTATCTTTGACGGACAATTATTGAAAGGAAGAAAGAAAGGAAATGAAAAATTTCGGATGATATGATGTGCAAGCACTGTGATTCAGAGTTGAGGATGAGATCCTCCAATTTTTGGCATAATGTGAAATATTTCTAAGCCGAGCTTCAAGCTGCGGTGGATATCATATGAGGATTGGGTCCTGGTAGTAAGAGTTTATGTGTTTAAAATTCTTCTTTTATGAAATTAATATTTTCGTATTGCATTCGTAAATAAGAGTCATGCCCGTTAGGACTATTTGACAATTCTTGTATAGTTTATGTTCATATTTAGCCATTTCTATTTTGAAACCGTTGAGCTTAGCCCTTGAGACGAGCACCGGGTAAGGATAAATATGACGCATTAATTCGGAAAAATAATCACGAGGTCACGATACCTCATTCTGAGTAAAGTGGGATTTGTAGAATAAGGTATTTGATAACAGGGTTAATTGACAATGTTGTAATTTAAGAACAACTCTTATGGCCAGACTTCAGAGTCATGGATATGTGCATTCGCATGAGGTGTTCGTGCCTTATTTAGACTTGTTCGTTGTAGTCTTCATTGTTTCCATATTGACCTACTCCTGCAGTTAGGAGGAGCATGCGCAACATCTCAGAGTGGCCTTACAGACTCTGAAAGATAGCCAGCTATATGCAAAATTTTCAAAGTGTGAATTTTGGCTAAGTTCAGTTGCATTCCTGGGTCATATTGTGACGGCAGCAGGTATTCAGGTTGATCCGAAGAAAATTGAGGCAGTCAAGAAGCTGGCCTAGACCAACATCAGCCACAGAGATTTGGAGTTTCTTGGGATTAGCGGGTTATTATTGGCGAGGGGTTTTCATCTATTGCAACCCCACTGACCAGATTGACACAGAAAGGTGTTCAATTTGAATAGTCAGATGAATGTGAGGCGAGCTTTCAAAAGCTCAAGACAGCCATGACTACAGCACCGGTATTGATTTTACCCACAGGTGCGGGACCTTACATTGCTTATTGTGATGCTTCCCGTATTGGGCTTGGTGCAGTGTTAATGCAGGATGGCAAGGTTATTGCCTATGCTTCGAGGCAGTCGAAGATTCATGAGAAGAACTATCGAGTGCATGATCTAGAATTGGCGGCGATTATTCACGCATTGAAGATCTGGAGGCATTATTTGTATGGTGTAGCATGTGAAGTATACACTGATCATAAGAGTCTTCGGTATTTGTTTAAGCAGAAAGAGTTGAATATGAGGCAGAAAAGGTGGCTAGAGTTGCTAAAAGACTATGATGTTACTATCTTATATCACCCAGGTAAGGCCAATGTGGTGGCCGATGCATTGAGTAGAAAGTATGCCGGCATGGGTAGTCTTGCATACATTCCGGTCAATCAGAGACCATTAGCTCTAGATGTCCAGGCCTTAGCCAACCGGTTCGTGAGATTAGACATTTCTGAGCCTAGCCAGAGTGTTAGCCTGCACGGTCGCTCGTTCTTCCTTATTAGAGCGTATCCGTGAGAAGCAATTTGATGATCCTCATTTGCGTGAGTTGAGAGATACAGTACAGCGGGGAGGTGCCACACAGGTAAACCTAGATGATGATGGGGTATTAAAAATTGCAGGGTAGAGTTTGTGTACCCAATGTCGAAGGAATTCGAGAGTTGATCTTAGCAGAGGCCCATAGTTCGCGGTATTCTATTCACCCAGGCGCCGCGAAGATGTACCAAGACTTACGGCAACACTATTGGTGGCGCAGAATGAAGAAAGATATCGTTGCGTATGTCGCTCGGTGTCTAAATTGTCAGCAGGTGAAATATGAGCACCAGAGACCTGGTGGTGTGTTCCGGAGGATTGAAATTCCCGAGTGGAAATGGGAGCGGATCACTATGGACTTCGTTACTGGACTTCCTTTGACTCGGAGGAAATTTGATGCTATTTGGGTCATTGTTGATAGGCTGACCAAATCAGCACACTTTATTCCAATATCTGTCTCCTACTCGTCGGAGAGGTTAGCGGAGGTTTACATTAGGGAGATTGTTCGTCTCCATGGGGTGCCAGTATCTATTATCTCTGATCGGGGAACGCAGTTTACCTCGCGGTTCTGGAGAGCGGTCCAGCAGGAGTTAGGCACCCAGGTTCAGTTGAGTACAGCATTTCATCCTCAGACGGATGGCCAGTCCGAGAGGACTATTCAGATTCTAGAGGACATGCTTCGAGCATGTGTTATTGATTTCGGAGGCTCGTGGGACCGGTTTCTACCATTAGCAGAGTTCGCCTACAATAACAGTTACCAATCTAGCATCCAGATGGCTCCGTATGAGGCGTTGTATGGTAGGAGATGTCGATCACCAGTTGGATGGTTTGAACCGGGAGAGGCTCGGTTGTTGGGTACAGACTTAGTTCAGGAGGCCTTGAATAAGGTCAAGACTATTCAGGAGAGATTGCGTTCAGCTCAGTCCAAGCGGAAGACTTATGCGGATCGTAAGGTTCGAGATGTAGATTTCATGGTTGGTGAACGAGTATTGCTCCGAGTGTCGCCTATGAAGGGCGTGATGAGGTTTGAGAAGAAGGGCAAGCTCAGCCCTAGGTATATTGGTCCATTTGGGATTCTAGACAGAGTGGGAGGGGTGGCTTACAAATTAGCTTTGCCGCCTAGCTTATCAGCCGTGCATCCAGTTTTTCATGTATCTATGCTTCGGAGATACCACGGCGATCCCACACATGTGTTAGACTTTAGTACTGTCCAATTGGACAACGATCTATCTTACGAGGAGGAGCCGGTAGCCATTCTAGACCGGCAGGTTCGACAGTTGAGGTCGAAGAGCTATCCTTCTGTGCGTGTTCAGTGGAGAGGTCAGCCTCCTGAGGCATCGACCTGGGAGTCCGAGTCTGATATGCGGAGCCGTTACCCACACTTGTTTCCTGACTCAGGTACTTCTTTCTTTTGTCCGTTCGAGGACGAACGGTTGTTTTAGAGGTGGAGATTGTGACGATCCAAAGGGTCATCACTTATTTAATTAATCATTTCGAGCTTCTGAGGTCTTGAAAACCTCATTCTATGTTGCCTCGATTTGCGTGCACAATCCGGGCACAAAGCTGAAAAATATTTATGTTGAAATATGTGAAATATGTGAAAAAGTAGAAGAATTTTGATATTAATATTGATATGGTTGACTTTGGTCAACATTTTTGGTAAACGGACCCGGATCCGTGATTTGACTATTTCAGAAAATCCGTAGAAAAATATGGAACTTGGACGTATGCCCGGAATTGAAATCCGAGGTCTAGAACCCCGGTAAAACAATTTTTCTGTTAAATTGTTTTCCGAAAATGTTTAAGGAAAATGAAACTGATTTTTTATTAAAAAGTACTGGTATCGGGATCGTATTTTGGTTCCGACGCCGGTACAGGTCATATATATTGGTTAAGCGCTTTCTGTAAAGTTTGGTTGAAAACGGACGTCGTTTGACGTGTTTCGGCCTTAAATTGGAAAGTTTGGAAATTATGGAATTTTAAAGAATTCTTGAGTTTTAAGGCTCAATTCATTGATTTTGATGTTAATTTAGCGATTTGATCGCGCGAGCAAGTTCGTATGATGTTTTTGAGTTAGTGTACATAATTGGTTTGGAGCCTCGAGGGCTCGGGAGTGTTTCGGAGGTGGTTCGGGGTGTTTTCGGATTTGAAAACACAGCAGAAATTCTGTTGTTTCTGCAGAGGGATTTTGTTCTACGCGATCGCGGCCTCATCCACGCGATCGCACAGCATTGGCCAGTTCTTCTACGCGATCGCAGCATCCCTCACGCGATCGCGTAGCTTCCAGTTCCTCCCCCACGCGATCGCAGTCTTGTTCACGCGATCGCATAGAGCAAATAGGCTGCCCGGTGAGTTTCCTCTACGCGATCGCAGCAATCCTCACGCGATCGCGTAGCTTCCAGTCCTTTCTCTACGCGATCGCAACCATTTTCACGCGATCGCATAAGAGGCCAGTCTTTCCTCCACGCGATCACAGCCCAATTCACGCGATCGCGTAGGGTAATTTCGCCCAGTGAATTCTTCGGCTCAAAAACAGAACACTTACGGGATTTTATCCCATTTTCACAAACCTCTCTCTTCTCCACAGCTTTTAGGCGATTTTTGAGGCATTTCTTCATCAAAGTTCATTGGGTAAGTATTGTTAACTCGTCTTCTTCGTTTTTCATCAACATCAATCAAATCCTTAGGCTTAAACATATATAAATTGGTTGAAAATTTGAGAAATGGGTATAGTTAGGGCTTTCAAAGAATTTGCGATTTAGACCTCGTTTTGGAGTCGAACTTAAGAACAATTTGTATATTTGAACTCATGGAAGATTGGGTGAAATTATTTTGGTTCGAAACTTGAGTTTCGATTATGTGGACCCGGGGTCGGTTTTTACTATTCCGGGCAGAATGTTGTAAAAACCATATTTAGCATAATGAACTAGTTTGTTAAGTAGAATTGATGATATTAAATCAATTGTGTATAGGTACGATTGGATTGGAGTCAAATTCAAAAGGAAAAGACATTTCCACGAGGTGAATTGTTCATAAGCATTCGAGGTAAGTGTTTGTTCTATCCTAGCTTGAGGGAATAGGATTATGTGTTATGTGTTATGTGATCGAGTGCGGTGTATGAGCTGTGGTGACGAGCATCCATACAATGGCGTCTAGTATGACCGTGAGTCATTGGAAAATGATTATTTGAGATATATTACAGATGAATTGTTATTGTTCTTCCTTGTTGGGACTTGTTGTGAAGAAAATTATTGATTTCCCTTGATGGGACGGTTTATGAATTACTGTTTCTTTCTTTGCCCTTAACTGTGATTGTTATTTGGGTGAGGAAGAGAGATAATGCACGAAGGGTGATGCCGTGCCATGTTTATTTATTTATGCACGAAGGTTAATGCCGTGCCATGTTTATTATTGATTATGCACGAAGGATCATGCCGTGCCATGTTTATTATTGATTATGCACGAAGGATCATGCCGTGCCCTATTATTGATTATGCACGAAGGATCATGCCGTGCCTGTTATTGAACCATGTACGAAGGATCATGCCGTACTATGGATGTGAGGATGAGAGTAAAAGCACGAAGGGTGATGCCGTGTACCTTATTTGTTTATTTGGTGAGGATGAGAGTAAAAGCACGAAGGGTGATGCCGTGCAATTGCTTGCTATTCCTTGACTTGATATTACTTGTTTTTCCATTATATTTTATTTGGGTGATGCCGTGCAACTATTTGCCATTCCTTGACTTGATATTACTTGTGTTTTCTATTATACCTTGTTTTCTTTGTGAACTTATTTGATTGTTCTTTGGGTGAGGAAGAGTGATAATGCACGAAGGGTGATGCCGTGCCATGTTTATTTATTGATTATGCACGAAGGATCATGCCGTGCCCTGTTATTGAACCATGTACGAAGGATCATGCCGTACTATGGATGTGAGGATGAGAGTAAAAGCACGAAGGGTGATGCCGTGCAACTGTTTGCTATTTCTTCAATTGATATTACTTGTGTTTACATTACACTTTGTGTTTCATTGTGAAATTATTAACTGTGGTTAATTGTTGAATTCTTTAAGATATTCCTTATGGTGTAAATACTTGATTAATTCTTGTTATTTTGTGGTACATATATATATATATTGAATTGCACCAGGTTTATGGGGGTGTACGGTCCTAGGCTTGTCACTACTTCGCGGGATAGGCCAGGCACTTACCAGCGACATGGGGTCGGTTGTGCTTGTATACTACACTTCGTGCGTTTTTGCACAGGGTCCGGGTTACGATCGGGAGCAGAGCGGCAGCAGTAAATAGATTGCGGGGGAATTGATCACATTTGAGACCGAGGTAGCTTGCAGACGTCCGCAGGCCCGGCGTCTCTTTCTTTATTTATGTTAATAGTTGTAGTCTCATTGTTCCGAGACAAACAGAATTATGTTATATTTCCTTCAGACTTTTATGTGTAGTATTCCATAGTAGTTTGTGAGTTGGTGACTCCACGTCTTGGGTAGAGGACTTCAGTATGATTTTCATATTGTGATTTGTTATTTCTATTTCGATAAAGTATTCCGCATTTATTTAATTAAAATTGTGTTAAAATCAGGATAACATGTATACAGTGGCTTGCCTAGCTACCACGAGTAGGCGCCATCACGATCCCGATGTTGGGGGAAAATCCGGGTCGTGACAAGTTGGTATCGGAGCTCTAGGTTACATAGGTCTCACCACTCACGAACAAGCTTAGTAGAGTTTGAGAGGTAGGTACGGAGACGTCTGTACTTGTCCTCCAAAGTCTATTGAGTTAGGAAAGAGTCTCTTATTTGTTCTTTCTTATCGTGCGAATTTGTTCTTCAAAGTGTTAAGTTAAATTTCCACTCTTGTCTTCCCACGAATGGCGTAGTCACGTACCGCTTATCCAGTCGAACAATGGCACATGCTGGTGATAGATCAACTATGCCTTCAAAAGTTTTACGGAGGACGAATATGTTTCACCAAAGTCTTCGCTACCACCTTCAGCGGTGCATCTTTTGAGAACCCACGAGATTGTGCTTGACAGTTCTTATGAGGAATTACAGAACGTGGGAATAGTCGAATGCGAGGAGTTCATTTTACTGTGCTACAGAAGGCACACAGAAATAGTGGGAAGATAATGTATTTACCACATCAGTTATGGTCCCAACGGAAGACGCAATTATATCAGGAGATCACCTAATAAATCGTGTTGGGTTTCAACGGACCTTGACGTCCGGTCGATGTGTTGGAGTTGTGAAGGACAAATATGGTGAGTTATTGGACTATATATATATGGTATAGAAAGGTCCTCTAAATAACTTATACATATTTAAGGTTGGTTCATTTCATAGGGTAAGAAATCGCCCTAGAAGAATAACGAAGAGTTTGTGAGTAAACGGGGTAGCTCAACAGTGTTAAGCCAACATAGCAAAAGAGGAAATTGGCCATCAATGTTTGTGACAAGATTACCAAGAGGGCAAGTCGGCCAATGCAACGCTATCTACTAAACTCTATTTTTAGAAAATGTTATGAAGACGTCACCCCGAGATTCTCTGCAATATGTGGTATGTGCGATCTGAACGGTTGTACCAGGTCACAATGACTGTGTCCGAATATATATTGCCATGAGCGAGCATCGTAATCATCAAACCTACTTAGGGAAATACTCACGTTGAGATATTACATGAGGATAGACATCCCTATTATTAGGTGTTAGTCACTAAAATATCCGTGAGGCTAAGAGTGACTTTATATTACTTATTACAGTGGGTTTTGATATAATTTTCGGGATAACTAATTTTAATCGTTAATTGTGCTCCCTATCAGTATGAGGGCTTATTTTATGTCGTGATTATCTTTGACGGACAATTATTGAAAGGAAGAAAGAAAGGAAATGAAAAATTTCGGATGATATGATGTGCAAGCACTGTGATTCAGAGTTGAGGATGAGATCCTCCAATTTTTGGCATAATGTGAAATATTTCTAAGCCGAGCTTCAAGCTGCGGTGGATATCATATGAGGACTGGGTCCTGGTAGTAAGAGTTTATGTGTTTAAAATTCTTCTTTTATGAAATTAATATTTTCGTATTGCATTCGTAAATAAGAGTCATGCCCGTTAGGACTATTTGACAATTCTTGTATAGTTTATGTTCATATTTAGCCATTTCTATTTTGAAACCGTTGAGCTTAGCCCTTGAGACGAGCACCGGGTAAGGATAAATATGACGCATTAATTCGGAAAAATAATCACGAGGTCACGATACCTCATTCTGAGTAAAGTGGGAGTTTTGGAATAAGATATTTGATAACGGGGTTAATTGACAATGTTGTAATTTAAGAACAACTCTTATGGCCAGACTTCAGAGTCATGGATATGTGCATACGCATGAGGTGTTCGTGCCTTATTTAGACTTGTTCGTTGTAGTCTTCGTTGTTTCCATATTGACCTACTCCTGCAGTTAGGAGGAGCATGCGCAACATCTCAGAGTGGCCTTACAGACTCTGAAAGATAGCCAGCTATATGCAAAATTTTCAAAGTGTGAATTTTGGCTAAGTTCAGTTGCATTCCTGGGTCATATTGTGACGGCAGCAGGTATTCAGGTTGATCCGAAGAAGATTGAGGCAGTCAAGAGCTGGCCTAGACCGACATCAGCCGCAGATATTCGGAGTTTCTTGGGGTTAGCGGGCTATTATCGCCGATTCGTAGAAGGATTTTCGTCTATTGCAATCCCACTGACCAGATTGACACAGAAAGGTGTTCAATTTGAATAGTCGGATGAATGTGAGGCGAGCTTTCAAAAGCTCAAGACAGCCATGACTACAGCACCGGTATTGATTTTACCCACAAGTGCGGGACCTTATACTGATTATTGTGATGCTTTCCGTATTGGGCTTGGTGCAGTGTTAATGCAGGATGGCAAGGTTATTGCCTATGCTTCGAGGCAGTTGAAGATTCATGAGAAGAACTATCCGGTGCATGATCTAGAATTGGCGGCGATTATTCACGCATTGAAGATATGGAGGCATTATTTGTATGGTGTAGCATGTGAAGTATACACCGATCATAAGAGTCTTCAGTATTTGTTTAAGCAGAAAGAGTTGAATATGAGGACAGCGGAGATGGTTAGAGTTGCTAAAAGACTATGATGTTACTATCTTATATCACCCAGGTAAGGCCAATGTGGTGGCCGATGCATTGAGTAGAAAGTATGCCGGCATGGGTAGTCTTGCATACATTCCGGTCAATCAGAGACCATTAGCTCTAGATGTCCAGGCCTTAGCCAACCGGTTCGTGAGATTAGACATTTCCTGAGCCTAGCAGAGTGTTAGCCTGCACGGTCGCTCGTTCTTCCTTATTAGAGCGTATCCGTGAGAAGCAATTTGATGATCCTCATTTGCGTGAGTTGAGAGATACAGTACAGCGGGGAGGTGCCACACAGGTAAACCTAGATGATGATGGGGTATTAAAAATTGCAGGGTAGAGTTTGTGTACCCAATGTCGAAGGAATTCGAGAGTTGATCTTAGCAGAGGCCCATAGTTCGCGGTATTCTATTCACCCAGGCGCCGCGAAGATGTACCAGGACTTACGGCAACACTATTGGTGGCGCAGAATGAAGAAAGATATCGTTGCGTATGTCGCTCGGTGTCTAAATTGTCGGCAGGTGAAATATGAGCACCAGAGACCTGGTGGTGTATTCCAGAGGATTGAAATTCCCGAGTGGAAATGGGAGCGGACCACTATGGACTTCGTTACTGGACTTCCTTTGACTCGGAGGAAATTTGATGCTATTTGGGTCATTGTTGATAGGCTTACCAAATCAGCACACTTTATTCCAGTATCTGTCTCCTACTCGTCGGAGAGGTTAGCGGAGGTTTACATTAGGGAGATTGTTCGTCTCCATGGAGTGCCAGTATCTATTATCTCTGATCGGGGAACGCAGTTTACCTCGCGGTTCTGGAGAGCGGTCCAGCGGGAGTTAGGCACCC
>JASVEL010002116.1:0-68408 GCA_032618575.1 Nicotiana noctiflora
AAGAGAAATACTCCAAAAAACAATTCAAAATAAAACCATTTTAGTTTGCTTGCAATTGTTGTGAATTTTATGTTAGTTTTCTTGAATTGTTTGTATTTATCTGTACATATTTAATTTGTTAAAATTAATATAAAATACAAAATATGTTACATTTGCATCTAGGATATAATCCTATATTTAGGAGTAATTAAGTTTGTTTTGCAAAAAATAGAAAATTACAAAACAATATGTATTTTTTGCATTTTTAGCATTTAATGTCCAAATTGTGCGATTTTATTTTAATTAATGTTTAATTTTTGTGTAATAATTATTATTTGACATTAATTAGTATCTTAAGATAATTTTAGTTTTTATAATTTAATCTTAGCATTTTTTGTTTATTAATTCGTAATAATAAAAAATAATAAAAAATAGAGAAGACTAATTCAGAATTGGGTCTTTTCCTAAATTTTAAATCTTGGCCCAAACTTATTCTACCCATCCCAAAATACCATAACCCAAACCCATGACCCATGACCCATTTATTATACTACTATACACTATTCAAAACACACCCTAAACCAAAAAATCCTAACACACACACAAAAGCCCCCACAAAAATGTTTGACCGTATTTAAATTTTTCACTCTATGTATTTTAGCTTTTGTTTCATTATATATATATATATATATATATATATATATATATATATAAGATTTACTCAATTATTTTCAAGTTTTGGGAGGAAGCATCTACGAAAGAATAGTCTTTGTTGAATGTCAACACTCTTTAAAAAAAAGAATAAATTTCAAGCTAGATTGTCCATCAGAGTTTCGTTACTGATTCAGCAATAACTAAACTGCAACTAAAAATCCCAAATTCTATTGCTAATGAGATAAAGTAAATAAATGGAATTAGGAAAAAGAGAAAAAACCCACCTGAAGACGAACAGTTATATTCGAAAGTTGATTCGCCCAAATGGATAAAACCAATAATAATATCTTCAAAAATAAAAGTAAAGAAAGGTGGGATTTCTTTTTATAAAATAATAAAAGCATTTTGTAAGTGGGATTTCTTTTTATTAAAAAAAGATAATAAAATAAAAAAATAAAAAATAAAAAAATCTGAAAATTTCAATTTTTTTTGCTATAAATAGAAGAGAAATTTAGGAAGAAAGGGGGAGAAGAAAAAGTATTGAGAGAGATTAGAGAAAAATATCAGAAGTAAGAATCAGAAAAGAAAAAGATTAAAAAGAATTGTGAAGAGTTAAGAAAAACAAATCTAAAAAAGAGTGTTTAGATTTCTATTAGCAAAAGTATATTATCAAGTTCAGATCTTAGTTACTGGTTCTCTTTAAAATTCCGATATTGGATATTTTGTTGGGATTGATGTTGTTGTGTTGTTTGCTGTGTTGATCACCCGGTATTCTTTTCTTTCCAATATCAGGTACATACCTAATTATGTTTAAATGAAAAGATGAATACATGGGAAGGATGAAAATTTTGAAATTTTAAATAGTTTCTATTCTTATCTTCTTTTACATATTATGTCTAAATAAATTCCATATTAATATTCTGTAAGTTTTTGTTATAACTTTAATAATTAAGTCTTGTTGTAGTAATAATAATTCACTTCAAAAAATAGTTATTAAATAGTATAGTTATAAACATGTTCATTAATGTTCAAATTTTTTAGTAATTAAAAGGAAGAATGAATTACTCTTTTACTAATCGAATTAATTAGAACTTCTTTAGTATCGTCTTTAATAAGCTAAATTGTTAATATGTAGTTAAATTCAATAAAAATGTGAACTTTAATAATTTTGCGTAAATTAGGCATATAGGTACGATTTGAGTTTTAAATAATACAAGAATTGTATTCAAGTACTTCCATCTCCAAATATAAGTGTAAATGATTAAGGTTGATTATAGTTTTAAAAATAGTTGTAAATAGTTAATATTAATAGTTTAAGTCCAAAGATAAAAAAAATAAAAAATAATATGAGTCTAAATTAGTTGTAAGATAATTGATTTAGTTGGTATATATATATATATATATATTAGTTGATGATTTTGCACTTTTATTTTCAGTTTTTATTTAAGTAATGTCTATTTTCATTAAACATTTGCCCAAATATAGCAAATAATCAATTAGGATTTTGTTGTTAAAAAAAATGAATTTAAATAAAATTACAGTTAATTTATGATTACTGTTTTTCTAAGATAAACTTAGTTTTTTTTTGAATAATTTGGAAATAAAATAATTTTTACCATGCATGTTTTAATATTGCTCTAATTTGAATAATTGGGAATAAATGAGTTTCATTAGTTCTCCTATTACCACGCAAGTTTAAATATTGGCCTAATAAGTTTCTTCTAATATTAGTTAAAGAATTTTCGTATATATTAAAAAAAAATCCGAAAAATAACAATAAAAAATAAAAATAATTTTTTTTCTTTTGTTTAAATATAAATTAAATTCTGCTTCTTTAATATTTGTCTTACATTATATAAGTATTGCATATTTTTATTTTATAATTAAATAGGAATATTTCTCTCTCTAATAAAAACTAAAAAATAGGAAATGTAGTCATTTTAGGATTACCTTTTAAAAGAAAAATGAGACGAGCCTCGCCAAATAAATCGCACAAGTTGTAGGGCCCTCAAAAGTCTATAAATTAAAAATACTTAGAAATTCGGGATTGGCCGTTTAGTGAATTTTCACGGCCTTCTCAAAATAATAACGCGTTAGTAGCTTTAAGCGCGTATTTAATAATTCTATCTCCCTAAACTTGGGTGTATATTTATGTGACCCAAATCCAAATCTCAACAAAGTTGAAATGTGTCGATAATCACGGGTACATTGATTGTGACGTGGTTTGAAATACATTTTCACGATGTTGCAATTCTTTATTAAATTGTTATATTTTGGCTTTATTATCTGATATTTTTATACGATATATGTTCAATGTGCAAAATGATAATTTTTAATGCTTTGATATTATTTGAACTGTATATATAAACTGTGCCGGAACCCTAATTCTTTTCGAGTCTTCTGAAAAATGGTGCATACGTTCGCGTAGCCCGCCTTTTAAGAAATTTTCTTTATTCCAAATAGAGCGAGTGTTGGGTAAGTGACAAGGCCGGGCAGACTTTAGCGCTCCTGTTACGTCGCCCCCTCCTCACCCCAGTTGTCCGCTCGGGTACCTCAATTCTAGACCAAAACCCATATTTTTCTTATACCTAGATGAAACGCATCTTCATGCCGGATCCCTAGTAGGAACGCTTATCTGCATCATGTGCATTTGACTTAGGGGACTCAACACAGGGGTTGGGTCCGTCAAGGGCTAGAAACCTGAAATAAAAGACCATCCTGCTGCATCGGATTTTGTGCATTTACTTGTTTAGATCATCATATTGACCATCTTCAAATATTGGAAAATCGAAGAAAAGAAAAATAATAACAATGTAGTTTTGCCCGAATAATGTCAAAATCCTGTTAAATAAAATGAAAAAAGGGTTTATTTTAGTGTGTCTTCAAAAATAATATTTTTGGGTTTATTTAAGAAAGTAAAAAGGTTCTTGTTTTAAAATTGGTTTGTTTTCTTTGGCGAACTAAGCTAGTTTGATTCTCACCGGATGTGAGATACGTAGGCAACCTATATTAAGTCCAACCTCCCCTTTTGCAAAAATAGCTAAAAAATATTGAAGTTAATTTTTTGTCGTAAATAAGTCAGTGATGCCGATTTAAAAACAGCCGAATGTTCTCGAAAGGGACGTCGGAAGGCTGATTTTGTATAAACAGCCATATTTGGGTTGATTTTTTAGATTTTGATCGATTGACCCACACAGCCTTAAAATTTTCGTCCCCGAAGTATTGAAAGGCCGTGTTTTCAAAAACAAGTTTTTTTTATTATTTGAAAAAAAAAACAAGAAAAGAGTTAGTGATCAAATGAATGTCGTTTGCATTCTTGGTCAGAATAAGTCAAGCCATCTTCGGTGGTGTTTTAAACTGTTCTCACCAAAATAGTCTTTCAGTTGTCGAAAGGCTATTTTCGTAGAAGAACAGATAAGTTTGTGAGGTGTCATAAAATAATCTTCCTCGGCCTCAAAATTTAGGTGAAATTGAGAAGGGACCACGTTTGCAGAAATAACCATCTGGTTGAAATTGGCAAAGAGGGAAGGAATATGGCAGTTAGTTTTTTTTTTAAAAAAATTCATATTTCTTTAGATTAGAGCATATGGTGTCTGATTTTCAAGTATGTAAATTCTTTGGGAAAAGTTTGTTAATATGGTCAGTTTTTTAAAACTTTGTAATCAAGTTTGTTTTATCTTTAAAATTTTGAAAAAAAAGTGTGTTTTATTGTTATTGACCTTTCATTGATACGAACTACGCCGGGTCTGATTCACGTGGGGACGTGATACGTGGGCAATCCACTAAAGATTCGACCACAACCACTAATAATCAAAAAAGAAAAAGCAAATAAAAAGAAAAGTTTGAAAATTCCAAAAGACAAGCTGGGATGACGCATGCAAGTCATGTTAGAAAGGATTAACTGATTAGGGAACATTGCATTCCAATATGTGATTACTAAATCTATTAAATCCTAACACTAACAAGTTTGTTGTTTCATAATCCCTATCCAGTCAGTCAGTTGTTAGCACGTTCTGGCAACGCACCATTATCCGACCACATCTGAAGGACCCCTACCTTCAAGCATGACTACTTCATGGCGCATCGCCGAGGAGGAGAGGCCCACTAGTCAGCTTCTAAAAGAGGCCATGGAAAAGATAGAACGGATAGGATTAGAAATGAGTGCGATGCACTTGGCTTTGGCAAAGGCACAAAAGAGCCCTGAGTTACCGGTTAGCCCTACAGCAGGACATACTTCGGAGTACCTGCACCCATGTCCTTCAACGCATATACCTAGTCATCATTATTATCAGGGGAGAAGCCCCTATGACACTCAAACTCCGCCACTAAACCAACATTTTCCACCACCAAGCACTCCCGTTTTTATGGGACACCCGCCAGCCAAGCTACAAAGATCAAACAGCAAGCCGTTATTTGCGGCTCATGATACTTAGTACTATCCCCCAGAACCCACCTTCAATGCCCCAGAACCTCACAACCCTCACATGGAAATCCCAACGGAGCAGGAAAGGCCGGCAAGGGCCCTGGAACAAGATGATATGGTAAGGAAAGTCAGAAGCATTGAGCAAACCCTCAGAAGTATGCACGGGTTGGGCAATCAGGTCAGTGTGGCCTACAAAGACCTATGTCCCTTCCCCGATGTTCAGTTGCCAGCAGGATTTAAAATGCTAAAGTTTGATTTATATGAAAGACATGGGGATCCAATGGCACATCTGCGAGGGTTTTGTAGCAAGATGAGAGGAGCAGGCGGGAGAGATGAGCTGCTAATAGCATATTTTGGTCAGAGTTTAAGCGGGTCGGCACTTGAATGGTACACTAGGCAAGATCCTAGCAAATGTTACACTTGGGATGATCTGGCCCAAGCATTCGCCGCTCATTTTCAGTACAATTTTGAGATAGTTCCCGACCGTCTCACATTACTGAGGACAGTAAAGAAACCCGGAGAAACTTTCCGTGAGTTTGGCTTTCGGTGGAGAGAGCAAGCAGCCAGGGTGGATCCTCCCATGAGAGAGGGAGAGATGGTGGAATATTTCTTACAAACATTGGACCCAACCTACTTTGGTCACTTGGTGACAACGGTTGGAAAGACTTTCAACGAGGTGGTAAAAGTTGGAGTCATGATAGAAGAAGGACTGAGGTCCGACAAGATTCTGAGCTACTCGGCGCTCAAGGCCACAACCCAAGCTATTCAAAGTGGAGTAGGGGGTGTGCTGGGCAGAAAGAAAAAAAAGAGGTCGCTACGGTGGAAGCATGAAATTGGTCCAGGGCCAACAGATCGTACTATAGCCAACCCAGACCCCACACTCTAAATTATCCATATTCCTCGCACAACCTACTACAACATTACTATCCTCCACAAGAACCACATCTTTTTGTGCACCAAGCACAAATATACAATCAACCACAGTTTGCCCACAATGGCGCGCATCGGCTCCCCAAAACGCATATGCACCTCCTCAGAACACCTATCATCTTCCACGAAAACATATACCCACTTCCCCAGAATGCTTATCCTCTACCAAGGGCCTACAGGAACCCTCCAGGAGCAGGTTTTCGCGAAAATCAAGCTTCCAAAAATGACAGGCTACAAAGGCAAAGAGCCTTTACTGAACTGGGAGAAACCTATACCGCCTTGTTCCACAAATTGAGGCAGGTAGGTTTGTTGAGTTCTGTCGAGCTTAGGGTGCAAAACCCCCTACCCCAGAATGTAGACCAATCAAAGAGATGTGAGTACTATTCAGGGATGTTGGGGCATGACACCGAGAAGTGTTGGAGATTGAAGCATGCGGTGCAAGATCTTATCGACACACATAAGATTGAGGTCCAAACGCCAGAAGCTCCGAAAATCAATCAAAATCCATTGCCAGCGCACCACGAGGCTTAGATGATTGAGTTCGTGCATAAAGGAGAAGAGTCGAAAAAGCCATCACAAACAGTGATGATAATCCGAGCTACTCCGAAAGAAAATATGATCGGTAATAAAGTAGGGATAGGTGTTGAGAATGTAGAAGATGGAGAGGGTTCCAGCAAAGCAGACATACAATTTGTGGGGCCTAAGGCCGGTATCAACAACTGGGCAGCTACTCCTCTTCTCGCTCGAAGGGAGTCATGGTAGTAGGCTCTGGATTTTCTTTCTTGTTTCCTGGATTATCCCAGAGTTGTAATCCTTTTGTTTTGTTTGTATTTCTTCAAGTATGAAACTTTGTTATCCCGCATTTTCTAAATAAAAACGAATGTTTCCTTGCTTTTTTCTGGTTTTAATTTTTATTTCTTCTTTTCTGAACAGTTCTTCTTTTACTGGTCCTAAAGACATGGAATGCACAATGGATCTTCGACCTAGTCTAAATAATCAATCCAACTCCAACTTAATTGAACAAGAGATTGAGTTAAATAACGAATCTGAATGCGAAGAGGATGAGGACTTTGAGGAAATAAGCAGGGAATTGTGCCAATTCGAAAAGAAACCAAAGCCCGATCTGAATGAAACTGAAGCTGTTAACTTAGGGAGTACAGATGATGCGAAGAGGTTGAAATTCCATCTCTCCGAATTGTAGAAAGGTCTAGGCAATGACATGAAAAGCTACCATTTGAATTTTTGGTTATCGCACTATCGTCTGAAATTCAGAAGGTGCAACTCCTTACTTGTTGGTATACGGAACTGAAGTAGTAATACTAGCGGAGGTTGAAATTCCATCTCTCCGAATTGTCGCTGAAGCCGAGATTGATGATGATGAATGGGTCAAAGCTCGACTAGAAAATTTGAGTTCAATCGATGAAAAAGATTGGCAGCAGTATGTCACGGCCAATTGTATCAAAAGAGAATGGCGAGAGCATACAATAAGAAGGTGCGCCCCAGAAAATTTGAAGTAGGGCAGCAAGTGTTGAAACGGATCCTCCCGCATCAAATTGAAGCAAATGGCAAGTTCGCCCCAAATTGGCAAGGAACCTTATGTTGTGACCCGGGTATTATCCAATGGCGCTTTATGTCTGACAGATATTGAAGGAAGAAACACCGATATAGCCATCAACTCTGATGTAGTCAAGAGATATTATGTGTAATTTCCTTGATCATGATAATTGTTTGCTCATTTGTCTGTATTTGGTGCTTATTGAATAATGAAATGACGGAGGCAGTTCTTTCTTCTATCCAAACACTTTCAACCTTTGCTTTCCCTTTTGATCCTTAATTATTTTTGTTTCATACCCCTCTTTTGGAATCGTTAAAAAATGATTAAAAAAATGATGATAAGAAAAACACAAGAAAACAATTGGAACTACGTTTGACCTGATTCCTCAAGAAAGGATATGTAGGCGCCTCACGGCTCGGTCGCAACGTGACAAATGTCACAATTCAAAAATCCCCAAACAAGAAAACCGGGGCAGAAGTTATGTTTCCTTTAAAGAATTTGGTTCCAAGAGTTGTATTCCCTTACTCATCAAGTTATTTTGAATTTCTTGATAAACTTTTCTTTTCTTACCCACACAAAACCCCCATCTTATGTCCAAAAGACCTCCCGATCATTGTTTAATAAATGTCAGGATAGGAAGACGAGAGCTCAGGGTAATACATTGATCATCGACTGAAAAGGATCACGAGCTGAAAGAATTTCCAACAGAGAGAATCATATCAGCAGCACTCCAATCCCCAATTGGAAAAAATAAAATGAGAGAGTCTTATCGGTGAAAACCTTCATAGGCACCGTAAGGCGACGTAAGCTGAGATGAATTAAAATGAGAGAGTCTTAGGGTGAAAACCTTCACAGGCACCTTAAGGCAACGGGAGCTGAGAGAAATGAGAGAGTCTCATTAGTGAAAACCCCTCGAAGGGCGCTATGAGTCGACAAGACGAGTTTGGCGGAAAGGATCCGTATATGGCAAAGAGTTGCGCATCTATTTACCCCGGGCGAATGAGGCCATCGGAAAGTTTGATTGATTCAAATAGACTGGGTCGATTAATCCGGAATGCACGACATGATCATTGGGAACAATCATACCATCTAGATAAGTTCTTTTCTTTTCTTTTCTCAGTATATTGTTCAGAAATATTTTCTCTTTTTCTATCTTTTCATCTCTTTGTCTAAAAGACTTTTCTAGAAATTTGTTTTCTTTATATTTAAAAGAAAGGTTTTTCAGTCTACTACCAGCCGCCGAGACAGTACAATGAAAAATATGGAGCAAAGCTGGAAAGTAATGGTTGAGGAACTTATAGATCAAGTTCCATGAAGACCCCCAACAGGACTCCGATGGATTACTGACCAAGTTCTAAGATGGTCAGACCACACAGAAAAAGGAAGGAGAAAAGGAAAATCCATCCACGGCGAAATGATCCCAGTATCTGCATCTAATAACATCTTGGCCCCTGCAGTATTGAAGGAAAGAGTAACTTGTGAAGAGAGTGGTTTGGAGTTGAAAAGACTCCCCTAGAGTGTTTTGAAGCAAGAGAGAGGGAAACGGCTGAATGGAAAGTCCATCCCCAACAGAGAAATCATCCCCAGCAAGTAAAATTATCCTCAACCAGTTAGAAGGCACATAGCAAGAACGATAGAAGAAAAGAAAAATAAAAACAGTCCCGACATGAGTGTCAAGATTACTTACCATGTTTTTAAAACTAACAAAATTTTCTTTGGTCTTACAGGAAAATAAAGGTTGGAAATGGCAAGGAGACATGCCACAAGGAAAGTCATACAAACTGGGGCAGAAAACTTTCTGTCATTGTCAATATAATTTCTTGGTTGAACGAGAAAATAATTTTCATATCTTAGAAATTAGGCACCCACTTGTATAACGAGGGAATACTTTTCATATCTTAGAAATTAGGCGCCCAGCTGTATAACAAGGGAATACATTTTCATGTCTTAGAAAATAGGCGCCCACCTGTATAACGAGGGAATACATTTTCATGTCTTAGAATTAGGCGCCCACCTGTATAACAACGGAATACATTTTCGTATCTTAGAAATTAGGCGCCAACCTGTATAACAAGGGAATACATTTTCGTATCTTAGAAATTATTCGCCCACCTGTATAACAAGGGAATACTTTTCATATCTTAGCAAATAGGCGCCCACCTGTATAACAAGGGAATACTTTTCATATCTTAGCAAATAGGCGCCCACCTGTATAACAAGGGAATACTTTTCATATCTTAGCAAATAGGCGCTCACCAGTATAATAAGGGAATACATTTCATGTCTTTGAAATTAGGTGCCCACCTGTATAACAAGGGAATACATTTCATGTCTTAGAAAATAGGCGCACACCTGTATAACGAGGGAATAAATTTTCATGTCTTAGAATTAGGCGCCCACCTGTATAACAAGGGAATACATTTTCGTTTCTTAGAAATTAGGCGCCTACCTGTATAACAAGAGAATACTTTTCATATCTTAGCAATTAGGCGCCCACCTGTAGAACAAGGGAATACATTTTCGTATCTTAGAATTAGGCGCCCACCTGTATAACAAGGAAATAATTTTCATGTCTTATTAATTAGGCGCCCACCTGTATAATGAGGGAATATAATTTTTGTATCTTAGAATTAGGCGCCCACCTGTTGTCACGACCCCAAATCCGGTCGTGATGGCGCCCAGCACACTGCTAGGCCAGCCCGACCAATCAACAATAACCACGGAGCCACAAGCTCACTTTATCCAATTTAAGCACAACAGTGATAGATATATTAAAAACAGGGAACCAAGTCCCAACATGTGCCAACTCCTATAGACCGAAGGGTCAAGAGTCATGAGCCTCTACAGAGTATACAAAGTGTAAATAGTGAATATAACTATGCACAAGTGTGGGACGATCAGAACAAAAATACAGACAAACTGGAGAATCAGGTCCTGCGAACGCTGGCAGCTACCTCGACTGTCCAAAAGCACTCCCGAGCCGCAATAGAATCAGCTCCACTGTGATGTACTTGGATCTGCACACAAGGTGCAGGGAGTCGGGTGTGAGTACTTCCAACTCAGGCAGTAATAAAAGTAAATAATGCTGAAGGGAAGAAAACCACGATAGGCACTATCTCATGCTACACAATACAGAACTATCTTTTTATTCCTTTCAAGCATATATGAGTAGATTATTTAGAAAACTCAATTTTTAGCTACTTTCTTTCATAATAATATACCAATACCTGTATACAATCTCAAGCAGTGCAAGTCCGCACTCAAATCAGCCCCTCGGGCTCAGCACTTCTTATCAATTTACACCAGGAGATCTGGTCAATAAGGCAACTAATGCATGTGTGCCAGTAATGTATGAGTGCTGAATGTCCTTCTTCGCGATCGCGACCTGACTCTACGCGAACGCGATGCGTTCCAACTCTCTTATTCGCGAACGCGTTACCATCCCTCGCGATCGCGATGGTCACCCGGCCCCAGCTTACGCGAACGCGGCATAGCCCTCGCGAACGCGAAGGCTTAAATTTCGCCCAGTGATCTGCAATTTACAGCAGACCATTTCTTGTTTCCAAGTGCCAGATGATGGTCCGGATTCACCCCGAGACCCCGGGACCCCAACAAAAACCACCAACATATGCTAAAACACGATACGAACTCATTTCAATCATAAAAACACCATCCTAAACATCAAAATCACCAATTACACACGGATTCAAGCGTAAGTTTCTTCAAAACTTCCAAATTACACATTCCATCAAAAACCCGACCAAACGACGTCCGAATGACCTGAAATTTTGCAGGCACATCCAAAATCACCTAACAGAGCTACTGCAACTGTCGGAATTCCATTCCGACTCCCGGATCAAAATCTCACCTATCGATCGGATTTCGCCAAAATTCAACCTTAGCCAATTCAAGCCTATTTCTACACCGGATCTCCAAATTCAATTTCGATTGCTCTCCTAAGTCATAAATGATCCCTCGAAACTAGTCAAATCATCGAATCCAATTCCGAGCACTCTAACTCGATAGTCAACTCTAGGTTGACTTTCCATATTCAAACTTCCTTCAAACATGCTATTTGCTTCATTTTCAATTCAATTCACTCCTAACTCACCCGATATGCTCTAACACTGATATAAAAGCATAAAACATGTAATTGCAACATGACGGGGTGGTAAATTCCCATAACGACGGGCCGGGTCGTTACACCTGTAGAACAAGGGAATACATTTTCGTATCTTAGAATTACGCGCCCACCTGTATAATAAAGGAATAATTTTCATGTCTTAGCAATTAGGCGCCCACCTGTATAACAAGGGAATAATTTTCATGTCTTAGTAATTAGGCACCCACCTGTATAATAAGGGAATATAATTTTCGTATCTTACAATTAGGCGCCCACCTGTAGAACAAGGGAATACCATTTCGTATCTTAGATTTAGGCGCCCACATGTATAACAAGGGAATAATTTTCATGTCTTAGCAATTAGGCGCCCACCTGTAGAACAAGGGAATACATTTTCAAATCTTAGAATTAGGCACCCACCTGTATAACAAGGGAATAATTTTCATGTCTTAGCAATTAGGCGCCCACCTGTAGAACAAGGGAATACATTTTCGTATCTTAGAATTAGGCGCCCACCTGTATAACAAGGGAATAATTTTCATGTCTTAGTAATTAAGCGCTCACCTGTATAATGAAGAAATATAATTTTCATGTCTTAGCAATTAGGTGGCCACCTGTAGAACAATGGAATACATTTCCGTTTCTTAGAATTAGGCATCCACCTGTATAACAAAGGAATAATTTTCATGTCTTAGAATTAGGCGCCCACCTGTATAACAAGGAAATAATTTTCATGTCTTAGCAATTAGGCGCCCACCTATAGAACAAGGGAATACATTTTCGTATCTTAGAATTAGGCGCCCACCTGTATAACAAGGGAATAATTTTCATGTCTTAGAATTAGGCGCCCACCTGTATAACAAGGGAATAATTTTCATGTCTTAGTAATTAGGCGCCCACCTCTATAATGAGGGAATATAATTTTCATGTCTTAGCAATTAGGCGTCCACCTTTAGAACAAGGGAGTACATTTTCATATCTTAGGATTAGGCGCCCACCTGTATAACAAGGGAATAATTTTCATGTCTTAGAATTAGGCGCCCACCTGTATAACAAAGGAATAATTTTCATGTCTTAGTAATTAGGCGCCCACCTGTATAATGAGGGAATACATTTTTCATGTCTTAGCAATAGGCGTCCACCTGTATAACGAGGGAATACATTTTCACGTCTTGGCACGAGGCGCCCCCCTATATAACAAGAGGAATATTTTTCAGTTTTTACATAGTAGGTATTGAAACCAGCGACCCACAATGAAGGTAGAGGGACACATCATAAGATCCCCAACACAAATCCAAATGCTGAAGTGAGAAAGAAGGCAACAGTGGCCGAAAAATTCTTCATGTTACGGGAGAAGAGGAACAACTTTCAATCCCCAGCATAACAGACGTGGCAGAGAAAGCCGCATTCCAGGGAAGCATAAAAAAGGGGTCGATAAAGAAAGCCGTATCCCTAGTGGATTGAGCAAAACGATGAAAACTGGTATTCGGAAAGGCAGAAGCCAGCTTCATCCCCAAATTTGCGAGATGAAGAAGCACCGGAGGAAACACAAGCCAACAAGAAAGCAAGGCGGCAAAAACAGTTGAAGATAGATAGGATCATGTGATCCGTAGGCTAGCCTAGCTTTTTGTTTTATTTTTAGCATGGTGTAATAAGGAGGTCAGTAAGCAGTAAGCAGCAACAACAACAGTAATAGCAACAGTAATAACAAAGTGTCAGTCCACGGTAGTCCCAGCTACCAAAACTTTCCGAACTACATTGACCTGATTCCGTTTTAGCCAAGGATATGTAGGAAACCTTTTGAAGCAAAGGTTCGGTAAAAATTTTGAAAAAAATGCCTCTCACAGAGTGCTCAGACGGGCAAAAATCGCTCGTATCGCTCACTTGTCTTTGCACGAAAAACTCTTCGTGTTTACGCGCAAAGAGGGGTAGCTGTGAACACGTGATTTTTGCCCTATAAGAGAAATACTCAAAAAAAAAATTCAAAATAAAACCATTTTAGTTTGCTTGCAATTATTGTGAATTTTGTGTTATTTTTCTTGAATTGTTTGTATTTATTTGTACATATTTAATTTGTTAAAATTAATATAAAATACAAAATATGTCACATTTGCATCTAGGATATAATCCTACATTTAGGAGTAATTAATTTTGTTTTGCAAAAAATATAAAATCACAAAAAAATGTAATTTTTTGCATTTTAAGCATTTAATGTCCAAATTGTGCGATTTTATTTTAATTAATATTTATTTTTTGTGTAATAATTATTTTTAGGCATTAACTAGTAGTTTAAGATAATTTTGGTTTTTATAAATTAATCTTAACATTTTTTATTTTATTAATTCGTAATAATAAAAAATAAAAATAAAATCGAGAAGGCTAATTCAGAATTCGGCCTCTTCCTAAATTTTAAATCTTGACCCAAACCTATTCTACCCAGCCCAAAACACCATAACCCAAACGCTTGACACATGACCCATTTATTATACTACTATACACTATTCAAAACACACCCTAAACCAAAAAATCCTAACACACACACATAAAAGCCCCCAAAACAATATTTGACCGTATTTAAATTTTGCACTCTATGTATTTTAGCTTTTGTTTCATTTTTTATATATATATAAGATTTAAATTTTAAAAAAGTAAATTATTACTATTAATATTATTGCTATTATTATTAAGTTTTTTTATTATTTTTTTTACAAATAATTTATTGTTTATAAAAAAAACTGAAAATATTATTATTTTTATTTTTCGGTTGGTTTTAAATAATTGAAAATGAAAATTGGAATTAAAAAACAAAAGTCAAAAGTGGCTGAAAATTAAAAAAATCAAAAGTAAAAGAAAGTTGTTTTTTTAAAAGAAAAGAAAAGAAAGTTGCATTTTCTTTTAAATAAATAAAAGAAAGTGGATAATTAAAAATATAAAAGTAATTAAAGTTGTGTTTTAAAAAATAAAAGTAAAGAAAGGTGGGATTTATTTTTATAAAATAATAAAATCATTTTGTATGTGGGATGTTTTTTTAATTAAAAAAAGATAATAAAATAAAATAAATAAAAAAATCTGAAAATTTTGAAATTTTTTGCTATTAATAGAAGAGAAATTTAGGTAAAAAAGGGGGAAGAGAAGAAAAATATTGAGAGAGATTAGAGAAAAAATATCAGAAGTAAGAATCAGAAAAGAAAAAGATTACAAAGAATTGTGAAGAGTTAAATTCTAAAAAAGAGTGTTTAGATTTCTTTTAGAAAAAGTATATTATCAAGTTCAGATCTTAGTTACTGGGTTTCTTTAAAATTCTGATACTGGGTATTTTGTTGGGATTGCTGTTGCTGTGTTGTTTGATGTGTTGATCACCCGATATTTTTTTCTTTCCAATATGAGGTACATACCTAATTATGTTTAAATGAAAAGATGAATACATGAGAAGGATGAAAATTTTGAAATTTTAAATAGTTTCTATTCTTATCTTCTTTTACATATTATGTCTAAATAAATTTCATATTAATATTCTGTAAGTTGTTGTTATAACTTTAAATAATTAAGTCTTGTTGTAGTAATAATAATTCACTTCAAAAAATGGTTGTTAAATAGTATAGTTATAAGCATGTTCATTAATGTTCAAATTGTTTAGTAATTAAAAGGAAGAATGAATTACTTTTTTACTAATCGAATTAATTAGAACTTCTTTAGTATCGTCTTTAATAAGCTAAATTGTTAATATGTAGTTAAATTCAATAAAAATGTGAACTTTAATTATTTTGCGTAAATTAGGCATTTAGGTACGATTTGAGTTTTAAATAATACAAGAATCGTTTTCAAGTACTTCCATCTCCAAATATAAGTGTAAAAGATTAAGGTTGATTATAGTTTTAAAAATAGTTGTAAATAATTAATATTAATAGTTTAAGTCCAAAGATAAAAAAAATAAAAAAAAATATGAGTCTAAATTAGTTGTAAGATAATTGGTTTAGTTAGTAAATATATATTAGTTGATGATTTTGCACTTTTATTTTCAGTTTTTATTTAAGTAATGTCTATTTTCATTAAACATTTGCCCAAATATAGCGAATAATCAATTAGAATTTTGTTGTTAAAAAATGAATTTAAATAAAATTACAGTTAATTTATGATTGCCGTTTTTCTAAGATAAACATAGTTTTTTTTTTGAATAATTTGGAAATAAAATAATTTTTACCATACAGGCTTTAATATTGCTCTAATTTGAATAATTGGGAATAAATGAGTTTCATTGGTTTTACTATTACCATGCAAGTTTAAATATTGGCCTGATTAGTTTCTTCTAATATTAGTTAAAGAATTTTCGTATTTATTAGAAAAAAACCCCCAAAAAATAATAATAAAAAAATAAAAATAATTTTTTTTTTCTTTTGTTTAAATATAAATTAAATTCTACTTCTTTAATATTTGTCTTACATTAGATAAGTATTGCATATTTTCATTTATAATTAAATAGGAATTTTTCTCTCTTTAATAAAAACTAAAAAATAGGAAATGTAGTCATTTTAGGATTACTTAATTAGACGAGCCTCGCCAAATAAATCGCACAAGCTGTGGGGACCTCAAAAGTGTATAAATTAAAAATACTTAAAAATTTGGGTTTAGTGAATTTTCACGGACTTCTCAAAATAATAATGCGTTAGTAACTTTAAGCGCGTATTTAATAATTCTATCTCCCTAAACTCGGGTGCATATTTATGTGACCCAAATCCAAATCTCAATAAAGTTGAAATGTATCGATAATCACGGATAAATTGATTGTGACGTGGTTTGAAATACATTTTCACGATGTTGCAATTCTTTATTAAAATAATGAATAATAACATTAAAAGCGGTTAAAGGTCAATTTGCACGTAAGTTCAAAAAATTGTTAAAATCAGATAATTAAGCCGAATACAACAGTTGAGCGACCGTGCTAGAACCACGGAACTCGGAAATGCCTAACACCTTCTCCCGGATTAACAGAATTCCTTATCCGAATTTCTGGTTCGCGGACTGTTAAACATAATCATTCTTTTCCTCGATTCGGGATTCAACCGGTGACTTGGGACACCATATATCTCCCAAGTGGCGACTCTGAATCTCTTAATAAATGAATCCCGTTTTGATTGTCCTTTAATTGGAAAAACTCCCTTTTATATATCTCGCTCCCTCGCGGGTAAGCGACGAAAAAAGGAGGTGCGACAAGTGCTAGATGTCATGCCACATAATACAACCAGAAACTAACACATGAATGTAATGCAATGCACATGACACTGTTACGTACAACCCTATCCATTTGGGTGCCCAACGCTCACTGTGGGGTTTCAGACTCCGGAGAGGCTCCTACAGCCCAAGCACAATATAAATATCACTCCCGCTGCAGCGTGCAGCCCGATCCATGCATAGTCATGAATGTTCATAAGCCACTTGGGCAATAGTAACATAGCAGCTCTCAGCTAAAAATGTCATTAAACATCATATATGTTTTCAAATCTTAGAACGATGGATGAGTTTGCAAAATAACATTTTACACCTTGGACTAAGATAAAATAATGTGCACAGTGATGCAAAAATAGTGATGTTTGTGCCTGAATGATTTAATATTCGGCACGAAGCCCAAATCATGACAATCAACCCAAATTATGATAGCATCAAGTAGTTTTCAATTAATCGCACCGTAAAATCAATAACCGGGACGGACCAAGTCACAATCCCAAATGGTGCTTTACCCCATGCTCATATCCGGCGTGCAAGTCACCACAATACAGCACTATGATATGCAAGTCTGTGGTTTCAAACTCTCAGGACATCATTTACAACTATTACCCACCTTGAACCGGAGAAAACTCTAGCCCGCGATGCCTTTGCTCCTCAAATCGGTCTCCACGCGTGTCAAATCTAACTAGAATCATAAGGAATACATTATAATGTGCTAATGGGAAAACACCCAATCAAATACAATCGAAATATGACAAGAATCTTGAAACTAGCAAATCCCGAGCCCCGGGCTCGCTTCTCAAAAAATTACAAACTTTACATTTTCGGAATCTGCGTCTCGCCACGAGTCTGTACATATAAAATTCATCAAAATCTGAGTTCAAATGCCCCTTCAAATTCAAAATTTACATAACAATTTCTCAAGCCCTAACTTTCCCCATTTTGATGATTTTCCACTGATTTCTATGATAAATTTACCACAACTCGAATAATTAGGTCATGAAACGTACCTCCAATCGATTCCTATCGAAACCACTTCAATTCCCGTCCAAAAGCTCTCAAGTCTGCTTAGAAATGGTGAAAAATGAACCCAAGTCGCGGATGAAATGCCAATTAAAAACCCTTCTGACGCCCAGATTTTAGCCTACGCGAACGCGGTCAACACCCCCGCAATTCGCGATGAATAAACTCCATTGACCAATAATTGCATCTGTGCAAACATGATTCTTGGCACACGAATGTCATGCTCCAGCCCTTCTTTTTATGTGAACGCGACACGCGTTCCGCAAACGCGAAGACCAAAGAATCTTGAACCTCAGTTCCTTATACGCGAACGTGTTCTCCCTTCACACGAACGCGATGCCTGGTCTGTTTACCTTACGTGATCGATAATCCTCTGACGTGAAAGCCAAAATTCCTTGAGCTCAAAATACTTCTACGCGTTCGCATCTCATCAATGCGATCGCAAAGAACAAATGTTCTACAACAAAATATGAGCAAAATCTGCAATCCTTTAAGGCCAAGATTGGTCCGATTGACCATCCGAAACTCACCCGAGGCCCCCGGGACCCCAATCAAAAACATCAACCTACTCCAAACATCATACGAACTTGTTCCAATCATCAAAACACGTCCATTAACACAAAAAGCTTCAAATCTCGACAAATTCAAGCCTAAGTTTAACTAAAACTTCCGAATCACACATTCGATCAAAAACCAGACCAAACGGCGTCCGAATGACCTGAAAATTTGCAGACATATCCAAAATCACCTAACGAAGCTACTGCAACTCTCAAAATTCCATTCCGATCCATAGATCAAAATCTAACCTACCAACCGGAATTTGCCAAAATTTAAACTTCGCCAATTCAAGCCTAAGTCTACACTGGACCTCCAAATTCAAATCCCATCGCACTCCTATGTCAAAAATCACCTCCCGAAGCTAACCAAATCATCAGAAATCACATCCGAGCCCTCTAACTCAGAAGTTAAATTTCAGTTGACATTTCCAAAACAAGCCTTCCTTAAAGAGACTAAGTGTCTCATTTCTTATCAAAAATCACTCCAAATCAATTCTAACACTCCCAATACCAATGATGAAACATGAAAAAATTTGAAATGGGGGAAATGGAGCAGTAATACAAGAGATGACGGGTCGGATTGTCACATCCTCCCCAACTTAAACAAATGCCCATCTTCGAGCGTACCAAGTATAGTTCGAGAAGTTCATCAATAGCTGAATAACTTTTCCATCAATATAAACCGGAGTGATCCCACATCACCCTATTTCATATAGTTTCGACAACATAATATAGCTGAAATTTTATAGCCCATTTAGTCCATAAACCATAGAACTACATTTCACTTCTGAAATCTTACAAAAGAACAGAACCTTACATTTTTACTCAGAATAAACCCAAACCAGCTGTAATAATTCATACTTGTAACCTTGGCTGCAGTCATAACATAACTCTAACTTCCATTCATTACAGCTGCCCACGACAACCAAATACCGATAGAAAATATCTGGTTAGATAAAGTCTCATTTCAATACCTTCTTATACTGCCAACGGCAACTGAAACACGCGATATATTGAACCCATCTCTCAGATCAACCATTCATGAATCCATTTCCCTCTTGACTGATACTACAATAGATTTCCGAGCCAAACCTTAATAATACCTTTCTAACAAGCTAAAATAAATTCTGTTCGTACTCATTAATGACGCTAATGATCACTTCGACTCCAACCACCCCTCTGGTGATATGACACCTCGACGCAGCCTAAGCCACAACTTGCATAATACACGCACCAATGAGAATCAGTATGAACATACTCAAATCATGACAATGACTCAAGCGAAAGAGCTATACCTCAATCTCAATAGTACCACTACAACACAAAATCGAGATCTCGTCTCATATCATAGAAATAGAGTACCTGAATTCTTCTCGAAAGGTCATAACTTCATGTGGCCTTGCCACAACGCATGATCCTATCCAAACACTATTACCTATGAAGCACCTAATGTCACCATGCTCAAAATGGACAGCCACATGTAGATTGAGGTCTGCAACCAAGCAATCTATCACACCCACGGCAAATCAAGTAATATTTACTATTCAATCCTGAAAGGACACAACCGATGCGATATTCACGGAGAAACACCCAATATGGACTTTCCTCAGAAACCAGGAAGTAAGGCATACAAAGAAACATATAGAACACTATTCTCAACATCACACAACCCGACCCAGATAATATACCCATGGTGGCGTGACACCCGACCCACATATATATCTCACAAAAGGGGATGCACATCGAGCCAAATTTTCTCATTACAATAAAAACATATAGTCTCATGCCCCGCCACAAGAAACGCATACGAAAAAGTCCCTCAATACCGAAACAGAATCAATGGTAGAAACTTCTGCGCTGGCATCCGCCACGAATGCCTAATTAATAAAGCAATACTTGCCAGTGTCACGACCCGGATTTTCCCCCAACATCGGGATCGTGATGGCGCCTACTCGTGGTAGCTAGGCAAGCCACTGTATTCATACTATCCTGTTTTTAACACAATTTTAATTAAATAAATGCGAAATACTTTATCGAAATAGAAATAACTAATTACAATATGAAAATCATACTGAAATCCTCTACCCAAGACGTGGAGTCACCAACTCACGAAATACTACTGAATACTACACATAAAAGTTTGAAAGAAATATAACATAATTCTGTTTGTCTCGGAACAAAGAGACTACGGCTAGTAACATAAGTAAAGAGAGAGACGCCGGGCTTGCGGACGTCTGCAAGCTACCTCGGTCTCAAATATGATCAACTCACACGCAATCGATTTACTGCTGCTGCTCCTGATCGTAACCTGGGCATGTGCAAAAACGCACAGAAGTGTAATATCAGCACAACTGACCCCATGTGCTGGTAAGTGCCTGGCCTATCCCGGCGAAGTAGTGACAAGCCTAGGACCAGACACCCACATAAACCTGTGCAGTTGCAATATATATATATATATATATATATGTACATAAACATTTATAAGGAAATACTCTGCTCTGCAATAACAGCCAATAACTCATAATATCCAGATTAATCTAATCAACATAATTAAGTCTTACTTTCGTGTCTTAATTCTTTACTTTTCTTTTCTTATCTCGTGGTAGGCGTACCACCCGCTCCCAAATATATCAATAGGCTACCGGCAACTATGGCCAATGCCAAGATTCAAATCACTTTGTGGTCGGCGTGCCACACGATCCCATTTCTTATCATAAAAGTGGTCGGCGCGCCACACGATCCCAATTCTTTAATATATATATTACCACAATTAACAAGAATTAACCAAGTAATAACACAATAAGGAATATCTCAAAAGAACTCAACAATTAACAACGGTTAATAAGTTCACAAGGAAAACAAAGTATAATGGAAACACAAGTAATATCAAGTCAAGGAATAGCAAATAGTTGCACGACATCACCCAAATAAAATATAATGGAAAAACAAGTAATATCAAGTCAAGGAATAGCAAATAGTTGCACGACATCACCCAAATAAAATATAATGGAGAAACAAGTAATATCAAGTCAAGGAATGGCAAATAGTTGCACGGCATCACCCTTCGTGCTTTTACTCTCATCCTCACCAAATAAGCAAATAAAGTGCACGGCATCACCCTTCGTGCTTTTACTCTCATCCTCACCTCCATAGTACGGCATGATCCTTCGTACATGGTTCAATAACAAGGCACGGCATGATCCTTCGTGCATAATCAATAAAATATGGCACGACATTAACCTTCGTGCATAAATAACAAAACATGGCACGACATCACCCTTCTTGCATTATCACTCTTCCTCACCCAAATAACAATCACAGTTAAGGGCAGAGAAAGAAAACAACAAATCATGAACCGTTCCGGCAAGGGACACAATAATCATTTCAACAAAGTCCCTGCAAGGGCAATCAATATCTCACTTCACAACAAGTCCCGACAAGGGAGAACAATAACAATTATACAACCCGGCAAGGGTTCAACAATTTATCTTCAAAATATCTCACAACAAATATCAACAATGACTCACGGTCATGCTAGACGCCAGTGTATGGATGCTCGTCACCACAGCCCATACACCGCACTCGATCACATAGCACATAATCATATTCCCTCAAGCTAGGATAGAACAAACACTTACCTCAAATGTTTATGAACAATTCAATCCGTAGCAATGCCTTTTCCTTTCAAATTTGGCTCCAATCCAATTATATCTATACACAATTGATTTAATATCATCAATACTACTCAACAAACTAATTCATAAGGCTAATTACAACTTTTACAACATTCTGCCCGGAATAGTGAATTTCGACCCCGGGCCCACATGGTCGGAACTCGGGGTTAGGACCAAAATCCGGTTACCCATTCCCCCACGAGTTCAAGTATATGATTTGTTTCAAAATCGGACCTCAATTCGAGGTCCAATTTCTCAATTTATGAAAAACCGTATATTCTATCAAAAACAAGAAATTCTACCATGAAAACCTTTGATTTCTATTGAAAAACATGTTTAATGACGTTAGGAATTGAAAGAATTAAGTAAAAAGTGACTTACAATTGTTTTGATGAAGAAGGAATCCGTGAAGAATCGCAAATGGGTGTTTTTAGTTTGTAAAAAGTGAAGAAATGAACTGAAAATCGTGTTTTACAGGTCTGTGTTTGCAATTGCGAACCCCGACCAATTTCTGGAGTTTGAAAAATAAGCTAAGGCTGGGAAGTTCGCATTTGCGAACATTTGTTCGCATTTGCAAAGTCTAGGCAGTTACTAGGGATTTCGGATTTGCGAAATAAGGTTCGCATTTGCGAACCAGCAGGCTTCTTCGCAATTGCGACACATTCTTCGCAATTGCGAAGACAGGGAATTACTGAAGGCCTCGCAATTGCGAGGTTAAGTTCGCAATTGCGAACTCTGGTCCAGGTGTACCAGTGTCGCATTTGCGACACTTTGTTCGCATTTGCGAACTTGGCTGGTTCTGGCAGGCATCGCATTTGCGATAATGGGTTCGCATTTGCGAACCCAGCCTTGAACTGCCTTCTTTGCATTTGCGAGAAATTCTTCGCAAATGCGAAGCCAACAGCTGGGTGAATAACCAGCAGTGCATAAATTCAGAAATTGATCCTACGGCCTATCAAATCTTTACCCGAGCCCCCCGGGCTCCAAACCAAACAAGGTACACAACCTCAAAAACACATTATGAACTTGTTCGTGCGATCACATCGCCAATATCACATCGTTTTCATCAAATCAAGCCTCAAATTCATGATTTTCATACTTTGCGTTTTCAAAAACTTTCAAACTTGGAACTCAAGGTCCAAAACATCTCAAACGACATCTGAATGTCACCAAACTTTACAGAAATCACATATATAATATTCAAGACTTGTACCGGGCGTCGGAACCAAAATACGAGCCCGATACCAAGGTCAATTAATTCATTTCCTTTAACAATTAAATCAAAAACAATTTCATAGCAAAATTCATAACTTGGGCTCTAGGCCTCAGAATTCGACTCCGGACGCATGTCCAAGTCCCATATTTTCCTACGAAACTCTTGGGACCACCCAATCTCGGGTCCGGATCCGTTTACCAAAAATGTTGACCGAAGTCAACCATATTAATATTAATATCATTTTTATCCACATTTCTCATAGAATTCATATTTTCTATCACAAAATCTTTCCGGCTACATGCTCGGATTGTGCACGTAAATCGAGGCAACATGGAATGAGGTTTTCAAGGCCTCAAAAGCTCGAAATGATTAATAAAATAAGTGATGACCCTTTGGGTCGTCACAATCTCCACCTCTAAAACAACCGTTCGTCCTCGAACGGACAATAGAAAGAAGTACCTGAGTCAGGAAACAAGTGTGGGTAGCGGCTCCGCATATCAGACTCGGACTCCCAGGTCGATGCCTCAGGAGGCTGACCTTTCCACTGAACACGCACAGAAGGAAAACACATGTGTGGGATCGCCGGTCTAGAATGGCCACCGGCTCCTCCTCGTAAGATAGTTCATTGTCCAATTGGACAGTACTGAAGTCTAACACATGTGTGGGATCGCCGTGGTATCTCCGAAGCATAGATACGTGAAAAACCGGATGCACGGCTGATAAGCTAGGCGGCAAAGCTAATCTGTAAGCCACCCCTCCCACTCTGTCTAGAATCTCAAATGGACCAATATACCTAGGGCTGAGCTTGCCCTTCTTCCCGAACCTCATCACGCCCTTCATAGGTGACACTCGGAGCAATACTCGCTCCCCAATCATGAAAGTTATGTCTCGAACTTTGCGATCTGCATAGCTCTTTTGTCTAGACTGAGCTGTGCGAAGCCTATCTTGAATAATCTTGACCTTATCTAAGGCCTCCTGGAATAAATCTGTACCGAATAACCGAGTTCCTCCCGGTTCAAACCATCCAACCGGAGAACGACACCGCCTACCATAAAACGCTTCATAAGGAGCCATCTGGATGCTCGATTGATAACTATTATTATAAGCAAACTCTGCCAAAGGCAGGAATTGATCCCATCAGCATCTAAGGTGACCTGATTAGCACCTCCTCGCTGGACCGTGTCTCTAAGGTCACATAAATAGGAATCATTATATTGTTGATCGCGGATACGCTCCAATAATGAAGAGCGAGCGATCGCACAAGCTAGTGCTCGACTAGGCTCAGAAATATCCAACCTCACAAATCGATTGGCCAAGGACTGAACATCCAAAGCAAGTGGCCTCTTATTGACTGGAATATAAACAAGACTGCCCATACTGGCCGACTTCCTACTCAAAGCGTCGGCCACCACGTTTGCTTTACCCGGATGATATAAAATGGTGACATCATAATCTTTCAGCAATTCTAGCCATCTTCTCTACCTCAAATTCAACTCTTTTGTTTAAACAAATACTGAAGACTCTTATGATCGGTGTATACTTCACATACTACACCATACAATTAATGCCTCCAGATGTTCAATGCGTGAATAATCGCCGCAAATTCTAGATCATGCACTGGGTAATTCTTTTCAGGCATCTTTAACTGCCTCGAAGCATAGGTAATAACCTTGCCGTCCTGCAGTAACACTGCACCAAGCCCAATACGGGAAGCATCACAATAATCAGTATAAGGTCCCATACATGTGGGTAAAATCAATACCGGTGTTGTGGTCATGGCTGTCTTGAGCTTTTGAAAGCTCGTCTCACATTCATCTGACCATTCAAATTGAACACCTTTCTGTGTCAATCTGGTTGGTGGGGTTGCAATAGATGAAAACCCCTCCACGAATCGCCGATAATAACCCGCTAATCCCAAGAAACTCCAAATCTCCGTGGCTGATGTCAGTCTAGGTCAGTCCTTGACTGCCTCAATCTTCTTCGGATCAACCTGAATACCTGCTGCCGTCACAATATGACCCAGGAATGCAACTGAACTTAGCCAAAATTAACACTTCGAAATTTTTGCATATAGTTGGCTATCTTTCAGAGTCTGCAAAGTCACTCTGAGATGTTGCGCATGCTCCTCATGACTGTAGGAGTATGTCAGTATGGAAACAATGAAGACTACAACGAACAAGTCTAAATAAGGCACGAACACACTCATGCGTATGCACATATCCATGACTCTGAAGTCTGGCCATAAGAGTTATTCTTAAATTACAACATTGTCAATTAACCCTGTTATCAAATACCTTATTCTACAAATCCCACTTTACTCAGAATGAGGTATGGTGACCTCGTGATTATTTTCCCGAATTAATGCGTCATATTTATCCTTACCCGGTGCTCGTCTCAAAGGCTAAGCTCAACGGTTTCAAAATAGAAATGGCTAAATATGAATAGAAACTATACAAGAATTGTCAAATAGTCCTAACGGACATGACTCTTATTTACGAATGCGATACGAAAGTATTAATTCATAAAAGAAGAATTTTAAACACATAAACTCTTACTACCAGGACCCAGTCCTCATATGATATCCACCGCAGCTTGAAGCTCGGCTTAGAAATATTTCACATTATGCCAAAAATTGGAGGATCTCATTCTCAACTCTGAATCACATTGCTTGCACATCATATAATCTGAAATTTTTCATTTCCTTTCTTTCTTCCTTTCAATAATTGTCCGTCAAAGATAATCACGACATAAAATGAACCCTCATACCGATAGGGCACACAATTAACGATTAAAATTAGTTATTCCGAGAATTATATCAAAACATACTGTAATAAGTAATATAAAGTCACTCTTAGTCTCATGGATATTTAGTGACTAACACCTAATAATAGGGATGTCTATCCTCATGTAATATCTCAACGGGAGTATTTCCCTAAGTAGTATGATTACGATGCTCGCTCATGAATGGAGCATGTTAAACAGACTCGCCTAAATTTTCTTTCAAAAACCAAATCAAATTAAGGGAAAATTATTCTGTTTATAACAATCTGAATTATACACGTGATGACACCATCCGGTGTAATGACCTCCCTCATACCATAAAAAGTATATCAATGGTTGGGTCTCCACCTCTAGGATTTTCACCTCCACCTCTAACATCCCGACCTATACATCTGGCTGGCCATGTAGGATAAATATTAACTGCAATGGAGCGTGTAGCCTGAGTGCTTTCCTAAAATTATATTTCTCCAAAAATTCCACATTCACGGAAATTCCTTTAAGGCTCAGTTAACTTGTTGTTCATGACAATATATATTCGGACACAGTCATTGTGACCTGGTACAACCGTTCAGATCGCATATACTACATATTGCAGAGAATCTCGGGGTGACGTCTTCATAACATTTTCTAAAATAGAGTTTAGTAGATAGCGTTGCATTGGCTGGCTTGCCCTCTTGGTAATCTTGTCACAAACATTGATGGCCAATTTCCTCTTTTGCTATGTTGGCTTAACACTGCTGAGCTACCCCGTTTACTCACAAACTCTTCGTTATTCTCCGGGGCGATTTCTTACCCCATGAAAGGAACCAACCTTAAATATGTATAAATTATTTAGAGGACCTTTCTATACCATATATATATAGTCCAATAACTCACCATATTTGTCCTTCACAACTCCAACACATCGACCGGACGTCAAGGTCCGTTGAAACCCAACACGATTTATTAGGTGATCTCCCGATATAATTGCGTCTTCCGTTGGGACCATAACTTGTGTGGTAAATACATTATCTTCCCACTACTTCTGTGTGCCTTCCGTAGCACAATAAAATGAACTCCTCGCATTCGACTATTCCCACGTTCTGTAATTCCTCATAAGAACTGTCAAGCACAATCTCGTGGGTTCTCAAAAGATGCACCGCCGAAGGTGGTAGCGAAGACTTTGGTGAAACCTATCCGTCCTCCATAAAACTTTTGAAGGCATAGTTGATCTATCACCAGCCTGTGCCATTGCTCGGCTGGATAAGCAGTACGGGACTACGCCATTCGTGGGAAGACAAGAGTGGAAATTTAACTTAACACTTTGAGGAACAAATTCGCACGATAAGAAAGAACAAATGAGAGACTCTTTCCTAACTCAATAGACTCTGGAGGACAAGTACAGACGTCTCCGTACCTACCTCTCAAACTCTACTAAGCTTGTTCGTGAGTGGTGAGACCTATGTAACCTAGAGCTCTGATACCAACTTGTCACGACCCGGATTTTCCCCCAACATCGGGATCGTGATGGCGCCTACTCGTGGTAGCTAGGCAAGCCACTGTATTCATACTATCCTGTTTTTAACACAATTTTAATTAAATAAATGCGAAATACTTTATCGAAATAGAAATAACTAATTACAATATGAAAATCATACCGAAATCCTCTACCCAAGACGTGGAGTCACCAACTCACGAAATACTACTGAATACTATACATAAGTCTGAAAGAAATATAACATAATCCGTTCGTCTCGGAACAAAGAGACTGCAACTAGTAACATAAGTAAAGAGAGAGACGCCGGGCCTGTGGACGTCTGCAAGCTACCTCGGTCTCAAATATGATCAACTCCCACGCAAAAGATCTACTGCTGCTGCTTCTGATCGAAACCTGGACCTGTGCAAAAATGCACAGAAGTGCAATATCAGCACAACCGACCCCATGTGCTGGTAAGTGCCTGGCCTATCCCGGCGAAGTAGTGACAAGCCTAAGACCAGACACCCACATAAACCTATGCAGTTGCAATATATATATATATATATATATATATATATATATATATATGTACATAAACATTTATAAGGAAATACTCTGCTCTGCAATAACAACCAATAACTCATAATATCCAGATTAATCTAATCAACATAATTAAGTCTTACTTTCGTGTCTCAATTCTTTACTTTTCTTTTCTTATCTCGTGGTAGGCGTACCACCCGCTCCCAAATATATCAATAGGCTACCGGCAACTATGGCCAATGCCAAGATTCAAATCACTTTGTGGTCGGCGTGCCACACGATCCCATTTCTTATCATAAAAGTGGTCGGCGCGCCACACGATCCCAATTCTATAATATATATATATTACCACAATTAACAAGAATTAACCAAGTAATAACACAATAAGGAATATCTCAAAAGAACTCAACAATTAACAACGGTTAATAAGTTCACAAGGAAAACAAAGTATAATGGAAACACAAGTAATATCAAGTCAAGGAATAGCAAATAGTTGCACGGCATCACCCAAATAAAATATAATGGAAAAACAAGTAATATCAAGTCAAGGAATAGCAAATAGTTGCACGACATCACCCAAATAAAATATAATGGAGAAACAAGTAATATCAAGTCAAGGAATGGCAAATAGTTGCACGACATCACCCTTCGTGCTTTTACTCTCATCCTCACCAAATAAGCAAATAAAGTGCACGACATCACCCTTCGTGCTTTTACTCTCATCCTCACATCCATAGTACGGCATGATCCTTCGTACATGGTTTAATAACAAGGCACGGTATGATCCTTCGTGCATAATCAATAAAACATGGCACGGCATTAACCTTCGTGCATAAATAATAAAACATGGCACGACATCACCCTTCGTGCATTATCACTCTTCCTCACCCAAATAACAATCACAGTTAAGGACAGAGAAAGAAAACAACAAATCATGAGCCGCCCCGGCAAGGGACACAATAATCATTTCAACAAAGTCCCTGCAAGGGCAATCAATATCTCACTTCACAACAAGTCCCGACAAGGGAGAACAATAACAATTATACAACCCGGCAAGGGTTCAACAATTTATCTTCAAAATATCTCACAACAAATATCAACAACGACTCACGGTCATGCTAGACGCTAATGTATGGATGCTCGTCACCACAGCCCATACACCGCACTCGATCACATAGCACATAATCATATTCCCTCAAGCTAGGATAGAACAAATACTTACCTCGAATGTTTATGAACAATTCAATCCGTAGCAATGCCTTTTCCTTTCAAATTTGGCTCCAATCCAATCGTATCTATACACAATTGATTTAATATCATCAATACTACTCAACAAACTAATTCATAAGGCTAATTACAACTTTTAATTCTGCCAGGAATAGTGAATTTCGATCCCGGGCCCACATGGTCGGAACTCGGGGTTAGGACCAAAATCGGTTACCCATCCCCCCACGAGTTCAAGTATATGATTTGTTTCAAAATCGGACCTCAATTCGAGGTCCAATTTCCCAATTTATGAAAAACCCTATATTCTATCAAAAACAAGAAATTCTACCATGAAAACCTTTGATTTCTATTGAAAAACATGTTTAATGATGTTAGGAATTGAAAGAATTAAGTAAAAAGTGACTTACAATTGTTTTGATGAAGAAGGAATTCGTGAAGAATCGCAAATGGGTGTTTTTGGTTTGTAAAAAGTGAAGAAATGAACCGAAAATCGTGTTTTACAGTCTCTGTGTTCGCATTTGCGAACATGGGTTCGCAATTGCGAACCCCGACCAATTTCCGGAGTTTGAAAAATAAGCTAAGGTTGGGAAGTTCGCATTTGCGAACATTTGTTCGCATTTGCGAACATTTGTTCGCATTTGCGAACACTGGCAGACAAAGGGATGTTCGCATTTGCGAACTAATGTTCGCATTTGCGAACACATGCTGCGCATTTGCGAACAATGGTTCGCATTTGCGAACCAAGGCAGTATGGGGAATGTTCGCATTTGCGAACTTATGTTCGCATTTGCGAACATAAGCAGGCACTGGGGACCTTCGCAAATGCGAACAATTTGTTCGCATTTGCGAACTTGGCTGGTTCTGGCAGGCATCGCATTTGCGATAATGGGTTCGCATTTGCGAACCCAGCCTTGAACTGCCTTCTTCGCATTTGCGAGAAATTCTTCGCAAATGCGAAGCCAACAGTTGGGTGAAAAACCAGCAGTGCATAAATTCAGAAATTGATCCTACGGCCTATCAAATCTTTACCCGAGCCCCCCGGGCTCCAAACCAAACAAGTACACAACCTCAAAAACACATTATGAACTTGTTCGTGCGATCACATCGCCAATATCACATCGTTTTCATCAAATCAAGCCTCAAATTCATGATTTTCATACTTTTGGTTTTCAAAAACTTTCAAACTTGGAACTCAAGGTCCAAAACATCTCAAACGACATCCGAATGTCACCAAACTTTACGGAAATCACATATATAATATTTAAGACTTGTACCGGGCGTCGGAACCAAAATACGAGCCCGATACCAAGGTCAATTAATTCATTTCCTTTAACAATTAAATCAAAAACAATTTCATAGCAAAATTCATAACTTGGGCTCTAGGCCTCAGAATTCGACTACGGACGCATGTCCAAGTCCCATATTTTCCTACGGACCTCTCGGGACCACCCAATCTCGGGTCCGGATCCGTTTACCAAAAATGTTGACCAAAGTCAACCATATCAATATTAATATCATTTTTATCCACATTTCTCATAGAATTCATATTTTCTATAACAAAATCTTTCCGGCAACATGCTCGGATTGTGCACGTAAATCAGAATGAGGTTTTCAAGGCCTCAGAAGCTCGAAATGATTAATAAAATAAGTGATGACCCTTTGGGTCGTCACAGCCAGCCGTCCGCTAGTCTCTGGAATACAAACTACCCTGCTAGAACATAATCTGATGCACCTTTCCACACCACCTGTGGCATTTTTCGACATAGTCCATACTCATTAGTCTAGACATCCTGACATTGGGACAACCAATCTGCAATCTAATATCATAACCCAAATTTAACATACCAACCAAAGAAAGATCCACTCGGACCTCCAATTTCCAATAACTGCTAGACGATGTCGATACACACGATTTACAACCACTGCATAGTCGGATCATGAGAACATCTAGTCTCCACATATATATAACAGATGAATCACTATGCCTGATCCCACACTCTGCCGTATGAATACATATAACACATCAAGTACCCATTCATACAACAAAAGATATTCAAAAATGTCCTTGCGCCATCAACAACTCAATTATCAATAGTCGATCCAACAAGAGGATACTGCAATACTACTGACGTATCATTAGCTTACATAACCTTACTCACCTGCAGCTGCCCGTGCTGTAAAAATTAATGACTTTCCATTATGAACTAAACCAAAACCTTGAACACGTAAATCTCAATTTTCTAAAACATAACGCATAGACAATACCGCACTAGGATAACATGAGGACTTTTATCTCTCTTCTGCGCTGCAGACATCGATGAACTCAACTAGTCAAGAACTTTCATTGATCCCATTTAGAAGGAAATCATTACACACTCTATGCTTCGCATACCCATAAAAATATATTCATCTTCAACCCATGGTAAATCCTGACAAGAACATCTCTGCCAACTCCAGTTGTATAGACTAAACTACCATGATTGAATCCTTTTATCTAAACCAAGCTGATAAAACGGCCAACATTCAAGAGCTTTGTTTCACAATACTTGTACGGCTAATTACTTTGAAAGCATACAGAGAATTAATCATATCCTTACCATACCAATTCGGTTTATTATCAAGCTATCCTATTTATCCAATATCCTTCATGCTTCATCATTAATTTGATTTTCTCTCTTGTTGTAGCATTACAATGCCTCAATTAAGGCTCACTACAGGAGATTCGAACATAAGGCCACACTATCTAAGACTCATAAGCCACTGAATACTCTCTCAGATGTTTCCCAAAAATACCACATTCTATAATACGATATTTTTGAAGAACTTTCTGCCAATCTAAATTTGCTTCCTTTACCATCCAAGTACCGACACATAGGATCACATCATCATAAAATGCTACAAGTCTTGACCTTTCTATCGAAAACATTGCCTTTAGTCACATACACCACCTTAAAACACCTGAGTGTAACATGTAGATTCTTGAACACATTAAACAATTCTTAAGAGTTATCCACTCTTATCCAAACTACAAATTACCTGACTTAACAAACAGAACCACTCAGGCCTTAATAGCACCCTAACTCCACATGATATAATCTCAATAAAATACCAACAAAGATCTTTCTCCTCAATACACTGAGCATTCTTTGTCCAAAACAACTCAAGACATCCTAGTATTCTCTTATATCTATGATGCATCGTATAACCTTTGTCAAAATTTTCCTTCACTTGTGCCATTCTCGGTTCAATTTCTGCAACCACAACTGATTCGCCAGTATACTTTAAGACATAACCAACATAGCACATAACTGCGCAATCAACTGACCAACAACAACCTCCCCAACTTGGCTTGAAGCCATATATCAAGGCACTCTTAACAACTCATAACACTTTTACTCTAATGATGCCATAATATTATAGTGAGATAAGACTAAAGTCATTTACAAGTTTTGCGGAGACACGAATTATTAGAAATTTTAACTCTTCTGCATTTCTTGCATTCATTCACACAATAGTTAAGCCCACTCTTTAGGCGACAATTTTTTTTACTAAGTCCCAAATTTTTCAAATATTTTGGCAGAGTTTCCTTTATAATTGGGCCTATCCACCTACTAGAGAATCACCAAAACCATTCTAACAACACGCCCACAACTCGACAAAGCATCAGAATCTATATCAACAACATAAATCCCAATAGTACATCTATTATATTATCAAAATTGATACATGGACATGCGTTGCACCTATTGAATCATCACATATAAAATACCTTTCAATTACACATAAGGATCATACCACATAAGGACATCCCGCATGAGATATCCCACTTATTTCACCTCATTACATTATTTCAACCTACTTTCCACCATCATATACGTTACACAATCACTTAGTCTTGCCGAGTCTAAGCTCATACCAGCACATGAAATGTACTTTACTTTCCATCTAAGAGTCATGAAAATATTCTACACGCACCCACAACTCAGGACTACACAGCATATCACAATAGGAATCGAACACTTAACAATTCATCTACTATCCTGAAGAATCCCTCATCACTACCAAGATCACGTAGATATATCTCATAGTACTAACATACTCATCACATGGATATCCAGTCGCCATTCCCACAATTAGGGACAACACTGAAAATATAAATTCGTGACACCATATCACAAAATCAGCACCTCGGTGCTCAAGCCATAAGCAAAGATCCGGCCTCGAGCCCTCCAGACTTGCCCAACATTAGTTCATAGAATTCACATATTTCCCTTCGATCGGGAAATCACAAGCCATCCAGCAACATATACTACTGAGCGCTCGCGTGCGCATAAAGACGTTTGGAAGGAATTTCAAGAATTATATCTCAAGTTAAATCAAGTACGCACGATAAGAATTCCAAGAAAGTGAAGTTTTACTAAAGGTTCTGCATCCTCTCGATAAAAAAAAAGGAAGTCTCTGTACCGATCAGCGAGACTCTACTAACCGGCTCATGCCTCATGAGGCCTAGTAACCCAGGCTCTGATACCAACTTGTGACAACCCTAGTCCCGGTCGTGATGGAACCCAACAAAACTGCTAGGCAAGCCCGACCATTTACACTCTCAACCGAGCATAAAGCTCAAACCAATTATTTAATTATTATCAACAACTATGAAGATAAAGGTTTTAACTGGTAAACAAAAATAAGCCGAAAAACCTGCCAAAGACCTATGGGTCATGAGTCTAGAGCCTCTAACAATACAGAGTAACAAGACTCCAATACTACAATTGTTAAAAACTGCAGATATGATAATAAGGGAATGGGGAAAGAGTCAGGTCCTTCGAACGTCAGGCAGCAACCTCGACAACTGCAATAAAACTTTGAAGCAGCAATTAGCTCAGCTAAGCTTCCAAAATACCTGAATCTGCACACAAGGTGCAGGGAGTAAAATGAATACTTCCAACTCAATGGTAATAAAAGTAAATAATGCTGAGAGAAAATAAACCACGCAAGAGCACTATCTCTTGCTATAAAATATAGAACAACACTTTTTAGACAGTAGTATTTTCATGAAAATCCTTTATCACATATCTGGCTCAGTTTAAAACCTCTTTTAAAAACATCTCTTTCTTTTATTATTGACAGTTAAGTACATTAATATGATATAAAGAAGTGCAAGTCCGCACACAATCAGCCCCTCGAGCTCAGCACTCATTTAGCAATTTACACCAGGGTATCTGGTCATCAAGGCATGTACTACATGTATGCCAATAATGTATAAGTGCTAGATGTCACGCCACGTAATACAACCAGAAACCAATGAGTGCAATGCAATGCACATGACGATGTGGCGTACAACCTGATCCATTTGGGCGCCCGAGGCTCATTGTGGGGGTTCAGACTCCGAAGAGCTCCTGCAGCCCAAATGCAATAACAATATCACTCCCAATGGAGTGTGCATCCCGATCCATGCATAGTCATGAATGCTCATAAGCCCTTTGGGAAATAGTAACATAGCAGCTCTCAACTAAAAATGCCATTAAAACATCATATAAGTTTTCATATCTTAGAAAGATGGATGAGTTTGGAAAATAGCATTTTAAACCTTGGACTGAGATAAAAGAATGTGCACAGTAATGCAAAATTTGTGATGTTTCTCCCTGAAAGATTTAAATATTCGGCGCAAATCCCAAAACATGACAATCAGCCCAAATCGTGATAGAATCAAGTAGTTTTCAGTCAATCACACCGTAAAATCAACAACCGAGACAGACCAAGTGACAATCCCCAATGGTTCTCTACCCCACCGCTCAAACCTAGCGTGCAAGTCACCTCACTATGATGTGCAATTCCGGGGTTTCAAACCCTCAGGACATCATTTACAAGTATACCCACCTCGAACCGGCGAAACTCTAGCCCGCGATGCCTTTGCTCCTCAAACTGGCCTCCACGCGCGTCAAATCTAACCAAAATCATAAGGAATACACTATAATATGAAATATGCCAAGAATCTCGAAACTAACAAAACTCGAGCCGCTGGCCTACTTCTCAAAAAATTACGAAATTCATATTTTCGGAATCTTTGTCTCGCCACGAGGCCGTACATACAAAATTCATCAAAATCGATGTTCAAATTCCAAATTTACATCAGAATTTCTCAAGCCCTAACTTACCCCATTTTGACAATTTTCCACTGATTTCTATGATAAATTTACCACAACCCAAATAATTAGGTCAAGAAACTTAACTCCAATCGATTCCCATCGAAACCCCTTCAATTCCTATCCAATAGCTCTCAAGTTTGCTTAGAAATGGTGAAAAATGAACCCAAGTCGCGGATGAAACTCCAATTAAAAGCCCTACTAACACCCAAGTTTTACCCTATGTGAATGTGGTCAATACCCCCTGTTCGCGATGAATAAACTCCATTGACCAATAATTGCTTCTACGCGAACGTGACTCCTAGCACGCGAAGGCGATGATCTAGCCCTTCCTCTTACGCGAACATGACACGCGTTCCGCGAACGCGAAGAACAAAGAGTCGTGAACCTTAGTTCCTTATACTCAAACGCATTCCCCCTTCACGCGAATGCGATGCCTGGTCGACTTACCTTACACGATCGCGAAGCCTCAGATGCGAATGCGAAAGCCAATAATCCTTGACCTCAAATTACTTCTACGCGTTCGCGTATCATCAATGCGAACGCTAAGAAAAAATGTTCTGCAGCAAAATATCAGCAAAATCTGCAATCCTTTAATGCCAAGATTTGTCCGATTGACCATCCGAAACTCACCCGAGGCCCCCCCGAGACCCCAACCAAAAATATCAACCTACTCCAAAACATCATAAGAACTTGTCCCAATCATCAAAACACGTCCATAAACACAAAAAGCATCAAATCTCGATGGATTCAAGCGTAAGTTTAACTGAAACTTCCGAATAACACATTTGATCAAAAACCCGACCAAACGACGTCCGAATGACCTGAAAATTTGCAGACATAACCAAAATCACCTAACGACCCACCTGTTTCGCCTCAATTTTGTATTTCAGCACACCTCCCACCATCATATACGTTACACATCAAATTTAATCTTCCTAAGTTTGAACTCATACCACCACATGTATTGCACTTTACTTCCTAACTAGGAGACACGAAAATATTCTTCACGCGCCCATACTCCAGGCTACACATAATATTACAATTGGAATCGAACACTGAGCAGTTCATCTATTATCCAGCAGACTTCTTCATCACTACAAAGATCACATGGATACATCTCGCAGTACTAGCTTACTCATCACATGAATGTCCAACCGCCATTCCAGACAATAAGGATAATACTGAACATATAAGTTCAAGACACTTGCTCGCACAATCAGACCCTTGGTGCTCAAGCCATAGGCAAAGATCCAGCCTCAAGTCCTCCATACTGGCCCAACATCAAACTCATGGAGATTACATCTTGCCCCTTGATCGGGGAATCACAATATATCAAGGCACATCTGATACTGAGCGCTAAGGTGTGCATACAAACGCGTGGAAGGAATTTCAAGAGTTTATTTTCAAGCTGAATCAAGGACGCATGATAAGAATTCAAAAAAGTGTAGTTTTCGTAAAGGTTCTGCAGCCTCTCTCGAAGATAAATACAAACGTCTATGTACCAATCTGCGAGACTCTAATAAACTTGCTCATGACTCGTGAGACCTGGTAACCCAGGATGTGATACCAACTTGTCACGACATAATTTCCAATCTCGATCGTGATGGCACCTCTAGTGAAGACAAGGCCAGCCAACTAACCCAAACCGTCTCTTTAATAATTATTAAACATAAATGAATAGATAAAAACAGCTTAACGACAATAATAACCAGTATTTACATCCCAACACAACCTGACAGAGGTGTCACAAGTCACGAGCATCTAAAGAAACCTAAACACAACTACAAGGTCAATAGTGTACAAAAATAAATTTTGGAATTCAAAATAAATAACATCCTGTGCCACGAATGGTGGCGGTCACCTTGCTCAGCTACAATAGTTATACCTTCAATAAGCTAATAACCCGCTACTGGGTGAACAAAACCTGGAACTGCACACGAGGTGCAGTGAGTAAAGTGAGTACTCCAACTTGGAAAGTAATAAAGGTAAATAATAACTGAGCGGTAAGAAAACACGTATATCAGATCATCATGTTGTATAGAAATAGTGTAAAACTCCCGTTAGAAATCAGTGAAACTGTGAAAATATTTGGAAATATCTTAGCTCTGTTTAAACCTCTTTTTGAAAATAATATTTTTAACAGTTTCAAAAATAATCTCAAACCATTAGTTTCGCTATACACAAAACCTCGCCCCTCGTGCCTTATTCTGGTTTATGGTCAGTCATTGTTACCTGAACGCGCCGTGTTGTTCCTGGTCATTATTGTTACCTGACCGAATGCATAATATAGTGTCATTGTTACCACTGTCTGAAAGTTATCCTATTTAGGGGTGAACGGATAATACCATAATAGCAGATAGATATCTCAAGAAATATCACAAACAACAAATAATTAAGAAATGCATGAATGGAATGCAATACACTTCCGAAATTGATTAGCGCGGGCGCGGTAATCCCGCGCTAATGGGGTTTAATTCTGCCCAAATTTCGCAGGCGCGTTAATACCTGCGCTAGTGGGGTTTTGTACTGTTTCATTTTTGCTGCTCAAATTTCTACTTGATTACCATCATAAACTCTCATTTGATTAATTAACTCCTATGAAACATTAAAATCACAACTAGAGCTAACTTTTATATTATATATACATTTATTACAATAAATCATTCTTAATTTAGAGCATATATATAGGCTATATTATACAATTTAGCCAATTATCAGTGCCTCATTTCCACTAAAACCAATTCAATTACACCCGATCATCTCTAATACTAACATTGAAACATGAAGAAACACAATAGGGGGAAACGGGGCGGTAACTCATATGACGACGTGTCAGGTCATCACATCCTCCCCAACTAAAGCAAACGCTCGTCCTCGAGCGGGTCAAGAAACATACCTGGAGTCTCAAATAAGTGAGGATATCTGTTACACATCTCCCGCTCGGTCTCCCAAGTGGCCTCCTCTAGGGTCGAACTCTCCACTCCACCTTCATGGAAGCTATATCCTTAGACCTCAATCTCCGAACAAGATGACCCAAAATAGCTACAGGCTTCACATCATAAGTCAAGTCATCATCCAATGGAACTGTACTAAAGTCCAACACATAAGATGGGTCCCCAACATACTTGCGGAGCATAAACATGTGAAATACCGAATGAACCCCCAATAGGCTAGGTGGAAAAGCAAGCATATAGTCCATCTCTCCAATCCTCCTGAGTATCTCAAAAGGGCCAATGAACCTCGGACTCAGCTTCCCTTTCTTTCCAAATGTCATGATGCCATTTATAGGCAAAACCTTCAGCAAGACCTTCTTGCCCACCGAATAAGATACATCTCGGAACTTCCGGTCTGCATAACTCATCTAACGCGACTGGGCTGTACGACGTCTTTCATGAATCATTTTCACCTTATCTAAGGCATCCTAGACCAAATTAGTCCCCAACAACCTAGCCTCGCCGGGCTCAAACCAACCAACTGGAGATCTACACCGTCTCCCATATAAAACCTCATATGGCACTATCTGAATGCTGGGTTGGTAGTTGTTGTCGTAAGTAAACTCTGTAAGAGTCAAGAAATCAGCCCAAGAATCTCCAAAGTTAATAACACAGGCACGCAATATGTCCTCTAATATCTGAATGGTACGCTCAGACTGCCCGTCCGTCTAAGAATGAAACGCCATGCTCAACTACACATGTGAACCCAAATCTCGCTGAAAAATCCTCTAGAACTGAGAAGTAAACTGAGTACCTCTATCTGATATAATAGAAACCGGGACCCCATGCAATCTCACAATCTCTCGGATGAAAATCTCTATTAGCCGCTACAAAAAATTGGTAGTACATACAGGAATGACGTGCACGGACTTGGTCAACCAATCCACAGTCACCCAAACTGAATCAAACTTCCTTGCTGTCCAAGGGAGACCACTCACAAAGTCCATAGTAATCCCCTCACATTTCCACTCGGGAATATCCATGCACTGGAGTACATCACGCCTCTAATGCTCATACTTGACCTGCTGACAGTTGAAGCACCGAGCTACACAACTCAAAACATCCTTCTACATTCTTCTCCACCAGTAATGCTGCCTCAAATCCTGATACATCTTCGCGACACCTAGATGGATAGAATACCGCGAGGTATGGACCTCCTCCAATATCAACTTTGAAGCCCATCCATATTGGGCACGCAAATTGGTGACGTCCAACTCTACTACTAAAAGGTAATAGACACGGTCGTACGCAATATAATTAACCCAACTATGAGTCGGGGTCGAATCCCACAGAGAACAATGTGTAGGCGATTAGGAATGTAAGAAAATTATCGCTAATCGCGCTAAGCCAAACACTAAGATTTTGGGTTTTGGAAAATGTTTATATCTAAGGGTGTGTTTGGTATGAAGGAAAACATTTTCTGGAAAATGTTTTCCAATTTTCCCATGTTTGGTTGGCTTAAATGTTTTGGAAAATATTTTCCTTATCAATTCATTTTCCTCCAATTGGAGGAAAATGTTTTCCTTATCAAAAGAAGGGAAAACATTTTCCGAAGCTCCTTTTCAACCATTCTCACCCTCACCAACCCACCCCACCCCCTCTCCAAAAAATAGTTTTTTTTAGAAAAATTTCAGTTTTTCCGTTACCATCCACCCTACTACCCCTCCACCCCACCCCGCAAAAAAAAATTTCTTTTACCTTAATTTTTTTTTCTATAATTTTAAATTTCTGTTTTCTTATTTTTCTGCACCACCCACCCCCACCCCTACCCCCTCCCCCTCCCCATCCCCCCGCACAAATTTTTGTAATTTAAATTACTTTTTTTTGTAATTTAAATTTTTATTTTTTTTCGATTTACTGTCCCCCCCCCCCGCCCCAGCCCTACCCACCCCCTACCCCCACCCCAACCCCCCCCCTCCCTGAAAAAATTATAAAATATATTTTTCAGTTTTTAATTTTATTATTTATCATTTAAAGACTCAATATTTTACAAGTTCCAAAATTATGAGATCGAAAGTTTACGAGTTTAGAAATTATAAATTTACCGATTCGAAAATACGCGATTTTTGCGTTAAAAAGTAAAGCATCACATTAGTTCATTTAGATTGTGTCAATTTTTAGAGACTTCGGGAAGGGAAGGGGTGGGGGAGGTGGGAGGGGGAGGGGTAGGAGAGTTGCAAAAAAAATATTTTTCTAAAAAAACTATTTCTTACTCTCTAACCAAACATAGAAAATATTTTCCGGAAAATGTTTTCCACTTACCAACCAAACAAGAGAAAATAAGTGATAAAATCACTCATTTTCCATGAAAACATTTTCTAGGAAAACATTTTCCATGGAAAACATTTTCCTTCATACCAAACACACCCTAAATGCAAAAATGTAAACTAACCTAGAAAGCAAATATAATGATCAATGGCTACAAATATGAATGCATCGGGAATTACACTCAAGTAACGATCCAATGTAGTTCACGATTTTACAAATATGAGCGAGTTTATGTTAATTAACCACGGATAATAATTCTTAATTAGATTCTTCTGAAGACTAACAAGACTTCCTAATTGAATTATCCCTAATCACAATTAGAAGATTATGCACACCCAATAGGCTACAAGTAGTTCAATCCTATCCCTAGGTCGAATGTATAAAATGAGGGTTAACGCCTCAAGTTCTTGATAATTAATCCTTCCCAACCCCAAATTATCTTTCCCAAAATCAATTCGGAGTTAATGGGCGAGTCGTAGGGTTAGCTAATCCCTTTGGAAACATTAAAGAACAAGAATAATTAAAATACCAATAACTCACTTTATTAATATATGAAAATCATTCAATACATAAGCACAACAAGGTATTTAATCCACACTTTAAATATGAATATTCCCATAAACAAGATTCAAGAGTTGGAAATAAATACTACACACTTATATATACAGTACAAAGCAAGGAAATGAAGAAATAAACATAAATGGGTAAGAAATCCTTAACCACAAGCTTTAATATTCAAGACCCAAGTGTGTGTGCAAAACCCTAGCCTCCAAACTTGTTCTTTCTAGTCTATGGAGACAAAAAATAAGCCAAAGATATCTTACAAATGAGCTGAATTGGGTATTAATGGATTTGGGATAGAAAATGTAAAATTACAGAACTGCCAATCTTCACGTCCGATTTGTTCATCGCGTCCGCGTGTCCACCTTCGCGTTCGCGATGACTAACAGTTTTTGGTCAACGCGTTCGCGTACATGCCTTCGCGTTCGCGAAGGTTCTTTTTGTTGAACATCGCGTTCGCGTCCTCTACATCGCGTTCACATAGCTTTGGCTGCTGAACCATCGCGTTCGTGACTGCTCTATCGCGTTCGCGAAGATTGTTTCACTGGGCAGATTATTTTGTCCATTTTAGCTCATTTTTATCTTGTTTTCACTTGGTTTCTTCACCATTACTTCTAAATCACATACCACCTCTAAAATAAAAGTAAAAGGCATCAAATACACGATTTTATTGCTCAAGTATAGCAAAAGTATAGATTTAAAGACAAGATGAGTTGGTAAAATACCAACTCATCACACACCCAAACTTGAACTATTGCTTGTCCTCAAGCAACACAAGCAACAAAATCTCTTCCCAAGTGGTCAACTCAACAATGCATCTACATAATGCCAATCCAAAAAGAAAGTTTACTTTAAGCACAAATGCATGACTTCGATTGGTACCAACAATTACTCCAAGGCATATAAATTATCAAGCACTTCACATAAACTTCATTATACTTCAAGTGCTCAAACACTAACCCAAATCAAAGTAATCCAATTGAAAATGGGATTAGATCCACAACTCAAATCTCATGTTCCCTCACATTTAAGAGAGGATCCCACACTCATAAATCTTAATTTCAAACAAAAATGGGATATCAAATGGAAAGAATTAACTCTCTCTCTCAAAAAGATGTTCAAATGCATACAAGTAGTACCATATGCTTGCCATTCATGTATTCCTCCACTAATGTAGACAACTTGGCTCAAAATCAATTAGGACTTAAGGGTTGTAGCTTAGGCTTTTGGTTAAGATACGGCAACATTTCGGTAAAAGTGATTCAAAACCTCCCAAAGCACTACAATATTTACAATTAAAGTCCCCTTCCGTCAAAAATATTTTCCATCCTTTCTTCGCTTTTTCATTTCACACCTAGTCTTCCTTTTTTCACAATTTCTTATCATTTTATTCTTATCTTCATTTTTTCTTTCCTTTTCTCTCTTTCTTTTCAAAAACCATGAAGGTTTCATTTTTTTTCTACCTTCCACCATTTTCAAGCAACTTTCATATCATAATTTTTCCCACCTTCACCCCCAAACTTATGCTTTTAGCCTATGCTTATACTTTCAAAGTACTTAGGGAGGTAGGGTGACAAAAGCTAGATCAATTAAGAACAAAGGATTTAAGCTTGTAATATGGTTGCCAAAGAATACGGTTAAAGGCTCAAAATGGGTTGACTAGGGTAAATATTTAAGGGTAGGAATTTTTAAGGCATGCTAGCGGTCCAAGGAAGGCCTAATATCATTTTTCAAACCAAGTTAGTCTATGATTTCGCCTTGAAGCACATTCCGGGCAAGTTCTACACCACAAGTGTTACAAAAGAACTCACAAACAAATCTCACCACACATGGCACATGAAAACTCAAGTGGAATACAAATCCAAAATCCAATTGAAACAAATGACTCAAAGATGTCACATATAGATGAGTTAAAGAGCCAAAAATTGAGTCTAAAAGTCATGACATCTTTACTTCAATCATTTTTCTTTTTCAACAACAAAAAATTCATATGCCGAGGTTTAAATTATGTTGGTACCAAGCAAGCCACAACTAGGCCAATGGATACAAATCCTAACTCAAACCATTTATTTTTCTAATTTTAACAAAAGCTACTCCTAATTACAAGACTAATTCCCTTAAGAAAGTTGTCAATCTATCCATCATCGGGAAAATTCAACAAAGAATTTACTCTGATCAAGAAGAAAATTGGCATCCTTGGAAAAATAACCGTGGTATAAAGAAAACCAAGGATATTTCCACTATCATATAACACACTATATATATATATATATATAAAAACTTTAAAAAGCTAATAAAAATTAATTCAAGAAGCTAAAGAAGAATTAAAATATATATGTATATTAATAAACTTACTGCTACAACACATCACAAGAAAATATACTAACCAAAAAAAAATCATAGTCATAATACCAATCTATCATCCCTACAGTTTTCCGCAATTAAACAAGAAGGACAGTTATACAAGAAGCTACCCCCCAACTAAAGATATTTCATTGTCCCCAATGCAATCAAAAAATAATAAAGTAAAATGGTGGAGAGTGCTCCCTGAATACTGCATCAGTCAGAACTGGATGTGGTGGGAAATTTAAGCTCCATGTCTGCACGATCATCATCATCATCCGAGTCCTGCGAACCACAAAGTGTGCTCAACTTCTGCATCATCTTAGAAATCATCTTGCTCTTCTTCTTCTCATGCTCCTTGAGTTTTCTTTGCCGCTTTTCTATATTTACTTGTCTGCGGCTCATGTTTTCCAACCTAGTGTTCATAGCCTCTATCTGGGTTGTCATCTCTTTTTGATTCTTGGCCATATCTTCCAGGGATGGTGGGGCTTTAGCTCCCGCAGATGTGTTGGCCCCAGATGTGCTGGCCCCAGATGGGCCAGTGGGAAGGCCAGCTATGAGCTGCCTGACATGTGCATCAACCCCATAAATCTGGCTAGACAGATGTCTCATAGTGTGCGGTCCAGACTGGAGGGGTCCCATAGGGTCAAAGGATCCGGCTGGGTCAGTGGTGGTCTCTGTGAACTGCCCAAATGAAGGGGAGGCTACATCAATGCGCCTCTTTTTCTGGTTGTCGCTTGGTCCCCTTTTCAGTAAGGGATGGATCATTGGCTTGCTAGGACCTTTCTCAATACCCCTGCATCATAGCACAATCTGGTGATCAAAGAGGGAAAGAATACGACTCTTAGACCTCCCATTAGCAGCTTCCTCAATTTCTCGAACAATTTGCTCCCCCACATTAACAGGCAATCCCTCAATGAGAGCGGCAATCATGAGAGCCCTATCCATTGTTACATCAGTGTCATTTGTGGAAGGTGACACTCTAGAACAAATGATGGAAAGCCATGTTTTTGCTTCCGCTGTAAAATCATGAGAGTCCACTCTCTTTTGCAATGTTAGCCACTTTGGAGTGACTCCACCGTGCAGCCTATCTATTAGCCACTGGTTGCCCCCTTCTCTTGCTCTCTCTTTGTAAACCTCGTTGTCAGCATTGGGGAGGCCATAAACAACATTGATAACTTTAGAGTTGAAAGGAACCTGTACACCCCGCACAGTAGTCACCAACATACCCTGGAAATCAGTTCGTATGACATTTTCATAGAACTCTAAAACAACTGTGTTGTTGGCGTTGATTGGTGGCTCAGCAAAATACATCCATCCGCTCTCCATGAAACGCATAGAACTCGGGCATTTTCTCCTCAACCTTTTCTAAGTTTATTCCTCTTTCCCAAAAAATTTTTTTGGATAGCAGTTCATCAAATTTTCGCTCTCATGCCGCAGATAGAAACTGCTCATGGTCGTAAGCTTCCTCCTGTCCAAGTTCGAAAACATGTTCATGTGCCATTTATTGATGTTCTGGTTCCATTTTAAATCCAAAATACCTACAAAATCGACCAACAATGTTAAAAGCTCATACAAACATTTAAAATAATGTATTAGGAAGTATTTAAGCTAAAGAAATGGGCAGCAAAGGTCCCGGACATAGCTGTGCAAAGCTACTATTTTTTGCCAGTTTTGGCACTGCCAGTCATTTGCTCTTCGCGAGCTCCCAGCCGCGTTCGCGAAGAGTAAAAAAAATTCAGAACTTCCAGACCATCGCATTCGCGAAGACACTACCCCGTTCGCGTTGGGTTAATTTATCCTTCCCACGCGTTCGCGTTGGAAGCTTCGCGTTCGCGAAGGCTTCTTCATCGCCCAGAAAACATCAGTTTCATTGAGGCATTTTTTCAAGCATAATGTGTGCCTTAGTTGTTTGTGCATATTAAACAGATTTGGGCACTGGTTTTTACCCAGAATGTTTACACAATTAAGCCCTCACACTCAACCAATCTCACCCAGCAAGCAACATAAGTTTTCAAGCATCAATTTGCAACTTAATGCTGGAAATAATTGAACCCAAAAACACCACTACAATGGTTGCTCTTCTCACATTTTATACCAAGAAAATAGGGGGAAAGAAGCAAAATTTAGTTTAGAGGAGAGTGAACATTACATACCTTAACAATAGAGATGATTGCAAGAAGAATTGAGCTAATTTTTGTGCACTTCGATTTAATTTGGGAAGAAATGGTTAGGGTTATGAGTCTGTTATTTTTTAGCAAAAATGGGTGAACTTCCAATTCCAGAGGCGTTGGTTTCTTTTTACATACCTGACCCTATGCGTTCGCGAAGTATCTACGCGTACGCGAAGGGTATTTTTCTCTAGGAGACGCGAACGCGTGACGTCTCTACGTGAAGGCGATGTGTAATTTTCCCTAGGTCACGCGAACACGACAGTGAGGCACGCGAATGCGATGAGTTGAAGATTCTGAAGATTCGCGAACGCGTTGTTACCACGCAAACGCATTGAAGAAAATGTTTTCTGCACTTGAATAGTGCTGGCAGCTACTGGTTTTTGCACTTCGGAACAACCCGTCCTACTCAAATCAACTCAAATAAATTTGAAACTTGGCAGATTCGTTAGAAATAATATTGTAAGATGTTCTAAAAAAGAAAATTTGAAAAACTTTGAAAAAAAATGATGGGTTGCCTCCCACCAAGCGTCGTATTTAACGTCGTGGCACGACGCAAATAACATTTCCAATTTTCTCGCCATTTGGATGATATGAATTGGGCCCCTAGGTTGGAATCAAGCTTGTGACCACGAGCGATGGGGAGTGGTAAGTTGATATTCGAGCCAATGATTAAAATTTTTATTTTGCACTTTTTGGCTTTCAAGTGAGGAATGTCGTTTGATTTCTTGTCTCCTCAAACCGTAAAATGTATGGCCAAAGTTTTTCCTCCTGGTTGTCCTTCATTGATTCATTTGGTTCAACTTCCGTGTCACCACACAATTCCAACGTTGAAAAATGCTTGGAATGTGACTTTAACCCTTCACTTTGCAATTCTTCTATGTTGACATCCTCTTTTTCCCCCGGATTAGAGTCAACATCAACCACATTTGCATTTACACCGGTTGACTCCAATTCCATATTTTTGTCGGCATCAACAACACTCCTTGAGATGGTTGACGGTTGTTCAATTCTTGACTCCTCAAGGTAAAGCTCACTTTCTTCCTCGGAGTTGGACTCTTCTTGGCTTTTATTCGCACACGAAATTTGTTGGGCATAGTGAGCCTCAACCAAAATTTGTATTTGATCTTCCAAAGTACGGATGTGTTCATCATTGTGAATCACGCTTTGTTTCAAGTCCTCGAATGCAAAGTTGAGCTTCTCCTCATTTTCAAGAATGGTCTCCAACATGAGCATTATTCTCTCATTTTGAGCATTTGAGAGTTCTTCTTGGTTTTGATCAAAGGCAAAGGAAGGATTTTCATTTTCAATGTCCAAGGAGAATTCTTGGTTTTCATTCTCTTCCGAGGCCTTTTGAGCCCTTGAGGCTTTGATCATTTCATCCATTTGTGAGTGCAACCTTTTAAGTGCTAAATCATTTTGGAGACTAGTCTCCAAAAGATGTTCAAAGGCATTTTCTTCCTTGTTTCCTTCTTCAAGTAAACACTCCAACATGAGCTTGAACTCTCCATTTTGGCCATGCTCAACTTCTTCCATCTCCATAGCCCTATAATTCTCATCAAAACAAGTAGAACCATCATAGTAGGGGCTTGGGGAAGGGAAGGACAAATATGCACAATAATCCCAATGACCATTTTGGCCACCACACTTATCACATATACTCCATTCATGGGCTTGGAATTGTGCGCACAATCCAACCCCGGGAGAATTTAAACAATTTTGCCATGAGTGCGGTCCTCCACAATAAGGACAAGGATCATCAAAGTATGAACAACTACCATCCGACCAATTTTCATTGTATGATGCCATTATTTTAAAAAAAATATGAAAATATTCAAGAAACAAACAATAAAAATAGACCCAAGGTAAGAAAAAGTAATTACACAAAAATTCACAAGTTTGGACATGAAAATGCAGTGTAAAGTAAGACATGAAGTGTAGTGTTGGAGTGTAGTGTAAACGTTGAGGCACCAACAGCAGGGAGTACGATTGCATTTGTATCTTCGATATATTCATCGATATCTGCAAAAGGATTTTTCTTGCCCTTCGTCCTCGTAGTCAGACATTGTAGCCTATCACACCAAGCAAAGCAAGCAAAGTGTGATGGAATTGAATTAGATATCAAGTAAAGTACACACTAATGAGTAATTTCAAAACCGTATTCCCCGGCAACGACGCCATTTTTGGTAATGTCCAATTCTACTACTAAAAAGTAATAGACACGGTCGTACGCAATATAATTAACCCAACTATGAGTCGGGGTCGAATCCCACAGAGAACAATGCGTAGGCGATTAGGAATGCAAGAAAATTATCGCTAATCGTGCTAAGCCAAACACTAAGGTTTTGGGTTTTGGAAAATGTTAATATCTAAATGCAAAAATGTAAACTAACCTAGAAAGCAAATAAAATGATCAATGGCTACAAATATGAATGCATCGGGAATTACACTCAAGTAACGATCCAATGTATTTCACGATTTTACAAATATGAGTGAGTTTATGTTAATTAGCCACGGATAATAATTCTTAATTAGCTTCTTCCGAAGACTAACAAGACTTCCTAATTGAATTATCCCTAATCACAATTAGAAGATTATGCACACCCGATAGGCTACAAGTAGTTCAATCCTATCCCTAGGTCGAATCTATAAAATAAGGGTTAACGCCTCAAGTTCTTGTTAATTAATCTTTCCCAACCCCAAATTATCTTTCCCAAAATCAATTCGGAGTTAATGGGCGAGTCCTAGGGTTAGCTAATCCCTTTGGAAACATTAAAGAACAAGACTAATTAAAATACCAATAACTCACTTCATAAATATATGAAAATCATTCAATACATAAGCACAACAAGGTATTTAATCCACACTTTAAATATGAATATTCCTATAAACTAGATTCAAGTGTTGGAAATAAATACTACACACTTAGATATACAATACAAAGCAAGGAAATGAAGAAATAAACATAAATGGGTAAGAAATCCTTAACCACAAGCTTTAATCTTCAAGACCCAAGTGTGTGTGCAAAACCCTAGCCTCCAAACTTGTTCTTTCTAGTCTATGGAGACTGAAAATAAGCCAAAGATATCTTACAAATGAGCTGAATTGGGTATTAATGGATTTGGGATAGAAAATGTAAAATTACAGAACTGCCAATCTTCACGCCAGATTTGTTCATCGCGTCCGCGTGTCCACCTTCGTGTTCGCGATGACTAACAATTTTTGTTCAACGCGTTCGCGTACATGCCTTCGCGTTCGCGAAGGTTCTTTTTGTTGAACATCGCATTCGCGTAGCTTTGGCTGCTGAACCATCGTGTTCGCGACTGCTCTATCGTGTTCGCGAAGAGTGTTTCACTAGGCAGATTATTTTGTCCATTTTAGCTCATTTTTGTCTTGTTTTCACTTGGTTTCTTCACCATTACTTCTAAATCACATACCACCTGTAAAATAGAAGTAAATGGCATAAAACACACGATTTTATTGCTCAAATATAGCAAAAGTATAGATTTAAAGACAAGATGAGTTGGTAAAATACCAGCTCATCACAAATCTAGCCATACATCCTCAACACACCATCACTATCAATAGTCACATCCCTGGCATCATCATGCTGAACTCTATCCTTAAGGACAAGCAAATGTGGATCATTATACTGGCGCTCTTAAATGCAGTCATATAAGGAAGACCGAGAAACCACGCAAGCCAACACCCGGCTCAGCTCTGAAATATGTAATCTCATCATCCGATTGTCCAACGCTTGAACATCAACTGCAAAGGGCCTCTCCCCAACTGGAATATATGCCAAACTGTCCATACTAACCACCTTTCGGCACAAAGCATCAGCCACTATATTGGCCTTCCTCGGATGATATAAAATGGTAATTTCATAATCCTTGAGAAACTCAAGCCATCTTCGCTTCCTAAAATTTAGATCCTTCTATTTGAACAAGTGTTGAAGATTGCACTGATCAGTATTTACCTCATAGGACACGCCATATAAATAATGCCTCCAGATCTTCAATGCATGAACTATAGCAGCCAACTCCAGATCATGAACATGGTAGTTCTTCTCATGAGGCATCAACTGACCAGAAGCATAAGCAATAACTTTACCCTCAGGCATCAACAAACAGCCAATCCCATCGCTCGAAGCATCACAATACACGATGTAAGAACCTGAAGCTGATGGCAAGACTAACACTAGAGTTGTGGTCAAAGCTATCTTGAGCTTCTGGAAGCTATCCTCGCACTCTTCCGACCATACGAATGGTGCACCCTTCTGTGTTAACCTAGTCAAGGACAAAGCAATAGATGAAAATCCCTGGACAAACCGGTGGTAATACCCTACCAAACCGAGAGAACTCTGGATCTCTGTAGCTGAAGACCGTCTAGGCCAAATCTGCACAGCCTCGATTTTCTTTAGGTCAACCTGAATACTATCACTAGACACCACGTGTTCCAGAAAAGCTACAGACCCAAGCCATAACTCACACTTGGAGAACATTGCATAAAGCTTCTCCTCCCTTATTCTCTACAATACTACTCTCAGATGCATTGCATGCTCTTCCTGGCTACGCGAATACACCAGGATGTCATCAATAAACACAATCACAAAGGAATCCAGATATGGCTGGAACACGATGTTCATCAAATACATGAACGCAGCTGGGTCATTAGTCAGCCCAAAAGACATAACTAGAAACTCGTAATGCCCATATCTCGTCCCGGAAGCTGTCATCATAATATCAGAATCCATAATCTTCAGCTGGTGATAGCCTGAATGAAGATCAATCTCCAAGAATACCCTTGCTCCTTGGAGCTGATGAAACTAATCATCAATGCACGGTAGATGAAACTTGTTCTTTACTATTACATTGTTCAACTGCCTATAATCAATACACATCCTCATTGAGCCATCTTTCTTCTTGACAAACATCACCAGTGCACCCCACGGTGACACACTCGGGCGAATGAACCCCTTATCTAGGAGTTCCTGAAGCTGCTCCTTTAATTACTTTAACTCAACTGGTGCCATACGATAAGAAGGAATAAATATGGGCTGAGTGCCCGACACCAAATCAATGCCAAAGTCAATATCCATGTCCAGCGACATGCCCGATAGGTCTGCAGGAAACACATCTAGGAAATCCCTCACAACGGGCACAGAATCAATACTAGGAGTCTCAGCTCCAACATCTCTCACAATTCTAAATATGATAAACATCCTTTCCAAAATATCCGATGGGCCTTCAAGAAAGAATCACCCTGCTGGGAAAAAAATCAGTCGACCTTAACCACACAATCCTCAAAATACCTGCAATGGCCAATGTAAGTGTCTTGGCATGACAGTCCAGAATAGCATGTTACGAAGATAACCAATCCATAGCTAGAATCACATCAAAGTCTACCATACCCAACAACAACAAATCAACTCGGGTCTCCAGACCAAAAAAATAGTAAAAAGAAAGGATCGATATACGTTATCCACAATAATCGTATTACCTACCAGGGTAGATACATGCACAAGCAAGGCAAGACAACCACGGGTCATACCCAAATGATGGGTAAAATAAAAAGACACATAGGAGTATATAGACTCGGGATCAAACAATATAGAAACATCCCTATGGAAAACTGAGATAATACTTGTGTTAACCGCATTGGATGAAACAACGTCTCTCCTATCTGGAAGCGCATAGAACCGAGCTTGACTACTACTCGATCGATCTCCACTCCTAGGGCGACCCCTAGTTATCTGACCCCCACCCCTACCTGACTGGGATGGTGTTGAAGAGATGCAGTAGAAGAGGAGGGTTGATCCCTCTACTAAGACCGACCACTATGAAGCGAGGACATTATCTCCTCATGTGGCCAAACTCACCACACTCATAACAATTACCCGGAGCTGGAAAACGAGACTGTAGGGAACCCCTCGCTGCAAATGAGCCCCGAGCTAAAGAGCTAGGAGTACAACTCTGAGCTGGAATCTTACTAAGTAAAGACTGGCCCTACCGATATCCCTAACAGACACAACTGGAAGAAGCCCACTATACTCTTGGCGACCTGTCTGAGGAGGCCTGAAAGAATAACTTATGCCCTGCTAAAACTGGCCCCTAGACGGAGCACAACTGTAGCTACCTGAACCTTGAGGCCTCTTGGCCTCCCTCTCCTCTCGCTCCCGACGATGATCTGTCTCAATCTGGAAAGCCATATCAACTACCTCGTCAAATGAAGCTGTTGCCACCCTCTCCCTAGTCATTAAAATAAAATTGAATAGTTGAGGCCATATACAAACTTCGTGATCCTCTCCCGATCTATCAGGATCATCCAAGTAGCATGTCTATCCAATTGTATGTAACTCAACGGTCACTGTCATATCACCCAGGATGAACCACTCAAACTATCAGTGCAACTCCTCTCTACGAGACTGCGACACATACTTCTCCAAAAAGAGAGTGGAGAACTACTGCCAAGTAAGGGGTGCTACTTCTGTAGGACTGTGCCTCTCAAACTCCTCCCACCATGTAAATGCTGGCCCTAAGAACTAAAAAGGGGGTGAAAGACACTACACTCGACTCTAGGATCCCTGCAATGCGAAGCATCCGCTAACACTTGTCCAAAAGTCCCTGGGCATCCTTTCCCTCAGTACCACTGAATGTCGAATGATTAAGCCTACCAAACTTCTCTAGCCACGCTGCTCGTCATCTGGCATCACTGGAAGTACATAACCTGGAGCTGGTGCGAATATTGCAATTGGAGCAACCAGTGTGACTGGCTGAGTTGGGCCTGCCTCTAGTATCTGTAATCCCAGCACAACCTACTCGGGTGTGCGAGCTGCAGGGGTATGACGACCACCCCCGGTCAGAGAAGTAGCTGCGGCAGTAGAGGCTAAAACTGCCTGAGCCAGACCAGTGCAGACAGATATGATCCAAGCTAAAGCCTCCTGAAGACTAGGAATCATGATGGGCATTGCCGGTGCCTGAACAGGTGCTCAGGAGTATCGATAGCTGGAGGCTGGACCTGAATAGGGGAACTGGTGGGTCAATTTGTACTACCCCTGCTACTCTACCTCGACCACGACTACGGCCAAGTCCACGGCCTCTAGCAGATGGAAATGGTGGTCTTCTGCCACGTCGGTAGCACGTGTTCTCGCTATCTACTAAAGAATATAATACAAAAATTTAGTTCTCGGGACAACAAAGCCGCACGACTAGAGATCAAGGACATGAAGTATTTCCTAAAGGTTCTGCAGCCTCTTGAGGATAAATACAGATGTGTCCGTACTGATCCTCGAGACTCTACTAACCGCCCATGACTCATGAGGCCTAGTAACCTAGGCTCTGATACCAACTTGTCACGACCCCAAACCCTGTCGCGATGGCGCCCAACTGCTAGGCAAGAACGACCATCTGCACTCTCAACCCGAGTATAAAGCTCCAATCCAATTATTTGAATATTGATTAACAATCACAAGCTAATAGTTTACAATTTATAGGTGGAAATAAGCCGAATATAAAGATAATGCTGAATACACTCCCAAAGACCTAGGGGTCATGAGTCTAGAGTCTCTAATAGTATAGTGTAATAAGACTCCAATAATACATAGTCTAAAATCTACAGAAAGACAATAAAAAGGATAAGGGAGGAGTCGGGTTCTACGGACATTAGGCAGCTACCTCGACCACTCCAATAAAACACTACAATCAGCACAAGCTCAGCTAACTCCCGAAGTACTTGGATCTGCACACATGGTGCAAGGATTAAAGTGAGTTCTACCAACTCAGTGGTAATAGACATGTATAATGATTGAGAGTAACAAATCTCAATATATAACAATGTAAAGCGACAGTCATTACTTCTACACATTTAACAGTGTAATAACAAAAATTAAAGATAGGTAACATAGGCCTATATAGATGTATGAATGTAATTCAATTGTCACTGTATGAATGTAATTCAATTGTCACGCCCCTGCCTCGGGAGGCACGACCGACGCTCAATTGAGTGAAGCCGACTGATCAAGCCTTATTGAACACTACCAACCCCAACCTAATGTGAATACGAAACCCATGCATTTCATTAATTTAGACAACTATACCCGGTGTGTACCACTTCACAAGTTCATTACATATCATAGGAACTTACCTTACATGAGCTAACCTCAGTGATTCTGTTAGCATTCCAGTTTAAGGAAATCACAAGTTTAGGATTACAACACAAGCGTATAGAGGACTCCCCAAATACCCGTACATAACCCCCACTAGTGTCTTTGGAGCCTCTAAGGATACAACAGATAAGCATAACTGTCCTGGAGACAAGGCCCCAGCTATACCTCAGAAGTGGAAAGTTGTGATAACAAAAGATAAAACATATAGCCTTATGGAAGAATAAGGGGCTCACCGAGACTTCGAGTGGAAGAACGCTCCGCTACACATGGTCGGCAATATCTGCTGTAGAGACACCTAAAATCATAACAAGAATGTAGCGCCCCTAACAAAAGGGGCGTCAATACATTTGAATTGAACTGGTAGGTATAACTAAACACCATTTTACTAGAAAGAACTATCAAATAGATTCCAGAAATTAATACGGGCAAATCAAAGAAATAATTCATATAGTTATTCATACAATTTCAACAACAAATATTAGGGAAATCCTATCACGAGTTCACCACTGTTCTCATAACCACCGCCATCTCGAGTGGAGTCCGGTCACAACCCGACCGGCTAGGTCACCTCAGTGGAGCTATTACTAACAATTAATATTTCATTTCCCTTATCCAGATTCCAATGTCGGCACATTACCACCATGTGTGCGACATGGTGTCCGATCACGACCCGACCGTCTAGTTCACATTATCTGGGGCATTACTCAATTCTTAACAGTCAACATGTTCAAATATCAATCCCATAGAAATCAAGGATAATTCAAGTTATCAATCACAAGTAAGTGAGCACATAGCTAGCATGGATAGTTCTTTATTTCAATGTCGGCTTATAGCCAGAGCAATTCAACATACGATTATACTATTCATCATTATTTAATGATCCCGATATGTACATTATTCACGTTGAGGCACATCGCTCAGAAATATGTATAGTTATATGCCTTCCAATTTATGCATAATGACAATGTGACGATCCAAAGGGTCATCACTTATTTAATTAATCATTTCGAGCTTCTGAGGCCTTGAAAACCTCATTCTATGTTGCCTCGATTTGCGTGCACAATCCGGGCACAAAGCTGAAAAATATTTATGTTGAAATATGTGAAATATGTGAAAAAGTAGAAGAATTTTGATATTAATATTGATATGGTTGACTTTGGTCAACATTTTTGGTAAACGGACCCGGATCCGTGATTTGACTATTTTAGAAAATCCGTAGAAAAATATGGAACTTGGGCATATGTCCGAAATTGAAATCCGAGGTCTAGAACCCCGGTAAAAGAATTTTTCTGTTAAATTGTTTTCTGAAAATGTTTAAGGAAAATGAAACTGATTTTTTATTAAAAAGTACTGGTATCGGGCTCGTATTTTGGTTCCGACGCCCGGTACATGTCATATATATTGGTTAAGCGCTTCCTGTAAAGTTTGGTTGAAAACGGACGTCGTTTGACGTGTTTCGGCCTTAAATTGGAAAGTTTGGAAATTATGGAATTTTAAAGAATTCTTGAGTTTTAAGGCTCAATTCATTGATTTTGATGTTAATTTAGCGATTTGATCGCGCGAGCAAGTTCGTATGATGTTTTTGAGTTAGTGTACATAATTGGTTTGGAGCCCCGAGGGCTCGGGAGTGTTTCGGAGGTGGTTCGGGGTGTTTTCGGATTTGAAAACACAACAGAAATTCTGCTGTTTCTGCAGAGGGATTTTGTTCTACGCGATCGCGGCCTCATCCACGCGATCGCACAGCATTGGCCAGTTCTTCTACGCGATCGCAGCATCCCTCACGCGATCGCGTAGCTTCCAGTTCCTCCCCCACGCGATCGCAGTCTTGTTCACGCGATCGCATAGAGCAAATAGGCTGCCCGGTGAGTTTCCTCTACGCGATCGCAGCAATCCTCACGCGATCGCGTAGCTTCCAGTCCTTTCTTTACGCGATCGCAACCATTTTCACGCGATCGCATAAGAGGCCAGTCTTTCCTCTACGCGATCGCAGCCCAATTCACGCGATCGCGTAGGGTAATTTCGCCCAGTGAATTCTTCAGCTCAAAAACAGAACACTTACGGGATTTTATCCCATTTTCACAAACCCCTTTCTTCTCCACAACTCTTAGGCGATTTTTGAGGCATTTCTTCATCAAAGTTCATTGGGTAAGTATTGTTAACTCGTCTTCTTCGTTTTTCATCAACATCAATCAAATCCTTAGGCTTAAACATATATAAATTGGTTGAAAATTTGAGAAATGGGTATAGTTAGGGCTTTCAAAGAATTTGCGATTTAGACCTCGTTTTGGAGTCGAACTTAAGAACAATTTGTATATTTGAACTCATGGAAGATTGGGTGAAATTATTTTGGTTCGAAACTTGAGTTTCGATTATGTGGACCCGGGGTCGGTTTTTACTATTCCGGGCAGAATGTTGTAAAAACCATATTTAGCATAATGAACTAGTTTGTTAAGTAGAATTGATGATATTAAATCAATTGTGTATAGGTACGATTGGATTGGAGTCAAATTCAAAAGGAAAAGACATTTCCACGAGGTGAATTGTTCATAAGCATTCGAGGTAAGTGTTTGTTCTATCCTAGCTTGAGGGAATAGGATTATGTGTTATGTGTTATGTGATCGAGTGCGGTGTATGAGCTGTGGTGACGAGCATCCATACACTGGCGTCTAGTATGACCGTGAGTCATTGGAAAATGATTATTTGAGATATATTACAGATGAATTGTTATTGTTCTTCCTTGTTGGGACTTGTTGTGAAGAAAATTATTGATTTCCCTTGATGGGACGGTTTATGAATTACTGTTTCTTTCTTTGCCCTTAACTGTGATTGTTATTTGGGTGAGGAAGAGAGATAATGCACGAAGGGTGATGCCGTGCCATGTTTATTTATTTATGCACGAAGGTTAATGCCGTGCCATGTTTATTATTGATTATGCACGAAGGATCATGCCGTGCCATGTTTATTATTGATTATGCACGAAGGATCATGCCGTGCCCTATTATTGATTATGCACGAAGGATCATGCCGTGCCTTATTATTGAACCATGTACGAAGGATCATGCCGTACTATGGATGTGAGGATGAGAGTAAAAGCACGAAGGGTGATGCCGTGTACCTTATTTGTTTATTTGGTGAGGATGAGAGTAAAAGCACGAAGGGTGATGCCGTGCAATTGCTTGCTATTCCTTGACTTGATATTACTTGTTTTTCCATTATATTTTATTTGGGTGATGCCGTGCAACTATTTGCCATTCCTTGACTTGATATTACTTGTGTTTTCTATTATACCTTGTTTTCTTTGTGAACTTATTTGATTGTTCTTTGGGTGAGGAAGAGTGATAATGCACGAAGGGTGATGCCGTGCCATGTTTATTTATTGATTATGCACGAAGGATCATGCCGTGCCCTGTTATTGAACCATGTACGAAGGATCATGCCGTACTATGGATGTGAGGATGAGAGTAAAAGCACGAAGGGTGATGCCGTGCAACTGTTTGCTATTTCTTCAATTGATATTACTTGTGTTTACATTACACTTTGTGTTTCATTGTGAAATTATTAACTGTGGTTAATTGTTGAATTCTTTAAGATATTCCTTATGGTGTCAATACTTGATTAATTCTTGTTATTTTGTGGTACATATATATATATATTGAATTGCACAGGTTTACGTGGGTGTCTGGTCCTAGGCTTGTCACTACTTCGCCGGGATAGGCCAGGCACTTACCAGCACATGGGGTCGGTTGTGCTGATGCTACACTTCTGTTCGTTTTTGCACAGGTCCAGGTTACGATCTAGAGCAGCAGCAGCAGTAAATAGATTGCGGGGGAATTGATCACATTTGAGACCGAGGTAGCTTGCAGACGTCCGCAGGCCCGGCGTCTCTTTCTTTATTTATGTTAATAGCTGTAGTCTCATTGTTCCGAGACAAACAGAATTATGTTATATTTCCTTCAGACTTTTATGTGTAGTATTCCATAGTAGTTTGTGAGTTGGTGACTCCACGTCTTGGGTAGAGGACTTCAGTATGATTTTCATATTGTGATTTGTTATTTCTATTTCGATAAAGTATTCCGCATTTATTTAATTAAAATTGTGTTAAAATCAGGATAACATGTATACAGTGGCTTGCCTAGCTACCACGAGTAGGCGCCATCACGATCCCGATGTTGGGGGAAAATCCGGGTCGTGACAAGTTGGTATCAGAGCTCTAGGTTACATAGGTCTCACCACTCACGAACAAGCTTAGTAGAGTTTGGGAGGTAGGTACGGAGATGTCTGTACTTGTCCTCCAGAGTCTATTGAGTTAGGAAAGAGTCTCTTATTTGTTCTTTCTTATCGTGCGAATTTGTTCTTCAAAGTGTTAAGTTAAATTTCCACTCTTGTCTTCCCACGAATGGCGTAGTCACGTATCGCTTATCCAGCCGAACAATGGCACAGGCTGGTGATAGATCAACTATGCCTTCAAAAGTTTTACGGAGGACGGATAGGTTTCACCAAAGTCTTCGCTGCCACCTTCAGCGGTGCATCTTTCGAGAACCCACGAGATTGTGCTTGACAGTTCTTATGAGGAATTACAGAACGTGGGAATAGTCGAATGCGAGGAGTTCATTTTACTGTGCTACGGAAGGCACACAGAAATAGTGGGAAGATAATGTATTTACCACATCAGTTATGGTCCCAACGGAAGATGCAATTATATCAGGAGATCACCTAATAAATCGTGTTGCGTTTCAACGGACCTTGACGTCCGGTCGATGTGTTGGAGTTGCGAAGGACAAATATGGTGAGTTATTGGACTATATATATATGGTATAGAAAGGTCCTCTAAATAACTTATACATATTTAAGGTTGGTTCATTTCATAGGGTAAGAAATCGCCCTAGAAGAATAACGAAGAGTTTGTGAGTAAACGGGGTAGCTCAACAGTGTTAAGCCAACATAGCAAAAGAGGAAATTGGCCATCAATGTTTGTGAAAAGATTACCAAGAGGGCAAGTCGGCCAATGCAACGCTATCTACTAAACTCTATTTTTAGAAAATGTTATGAAGACGTCACCCCGAGATTCTCTGCAATATGTGGTATGTGCGATCTGAACGGTTGTACCAGGTCACAATGACTGTGTCCGAATATATATTGCCATGAGCGAGCATCGTAATCATCAAACCTACTTAGGGAAATACTCACGTTGAGATATTACATGAGGATAGACATCCCTATTATTAGGTGTTAGTCACTAAAATATCCATGAGGCTAAGAGTGACTTTATATTACTTATTACAGTGGGTTTTGATATAATTTTCGGGATAACTAATTTTAATCGTTAATTGTGCTCCCTATCAGTATGAGGGCTTATTTTATGTCGTGATTATCTTTGACGGACAATTATTGAAAGGAAGAAAGAAAGGAAATGAAAAATTTCAGATGATATGATGTGCAAGCATTGTGATTCAGAGTTGAGGATGAGATCCTCCAATTTTTGGCATAATGTGAAATATTTCTAAGCCGAGCTTCAAGCTGCGGTGGATATCATATGAGGACCGGGTCCTGGTAGTAAGAGTTTATGTGTTTAAAATTCTTCTTTTATGAAATTAATATTTTCGTATTGCATTCGTAAATAAGAGTCATGCCCGTTAGGACTATTTGACAATTCTTGTATAGTTTCTGTTCATATTTAGCCATTTCTATTTTGAAACCGTTGAGCTTAGCCCTTGAGACGAGCACCGGGTAAGGATAAATATGACGCATTAATTCGGAAAAATAATCACGAGGTCACGATACCTCATTCTGAGTAAAGTGGGATTTGTAGAATAAGGTATTTGATAACAGGGTTAATTGACAATGTTGTAATTTAAGAACAACTCTTATGGCCAGACTTCAGAGTCATGGATATGTGCATTCGCATGAGGTGTTCGTGCCTTATTTAGACTTGTTCGTTGTAGTCTTCATTGTTTCCATATTGACCTACTCCTGCAGTTAGGAGGAGCATGCGCAACATCTCAGAGTGGCCTTACAGACTCTGAGAAATAGCCAGCTATATGCAAAATTTTCAAAGTGTGAATTTTGGCTAAGTTCAGTTGCATTCCCGGGTCATATTGTGACGGCAGCAGGTATTCAGGTTGATCCGAAGAAAATTGAGGCAGTCAAGAGCTGGCCTAGACCAACATCAGCCACAGAGATTTGGAGTTTCTTGGGATTAGCGTGTTATTATTGGCGAGGGGTTTTCATCTATTGCAACCCCACTGACCAGATTGACACAGAAAGGTGTTCAATTTGAATAGTCAGATGAATGTGAGACGAGCTTTCAAAAGCTCAAGACAGCCATGACTACAGCACCGGTATTGATTTTACCCACAAGTACGGGACCTTATACTGATTATTGTGATGCTTTCCGTATTGGGCTTGGTGCAGTGTTAATGCAGGATGGCAAGGTTATTGCCTATGCTTCGAGGCAGTTGAAGATGCATGAAAAGAATTACCCAGTGCATGATCTAGAATTGGCGGCGATTATTCACGCATTGAAGATCTGGAGGCATTATTTATATGGTGTGACATGTGAGGTGTACACTGATCACAAAAGCTTACAGTATTTGTTCAAACAGAAGGAGTTGAATCTACGACAGCGGAGATGGTTAGAGTTGCTAAAAGACTATGATGTTACTATATTATATCACCCGGGTAAGGCCAATGTGGTGGCCGATGCATTGAGTAGAAAGTATGCCAGCATGGGTAGTCTTGCATATATTCCGGTCAATCAGAGACCATTAGCTCTAGATGTCCAGGCCTTAGCCAACCGGTTCGTGAGATTAGACATTTCCGAGCCTAGCAGAGTGTTAGCCTGCACGGTCGCTCGTTCTTCCTTATTAGAGCGTATCCGTGAGAGGCAATTTGATGATCCTCATTTGCGTGAGTTGAGAGATACAGTACAGCGGGGAGGTGCCACACAGGTAAACCTAGATGATGATGGGGTATTAAAAATTGCAGGGTAGAGTTTGTGTACCCAATGTCGAAGGAATTCGAGAGTTGATCTTAGCAGAGGCCCATAGTTCGCGGTATTCTATTCACCCAGGCGCCGCGAAGATGTACCAAGACTTACGGCAACACTATTGGTGGCGCGAATGAAGAAAGATATCGTTGCGTATGTCGCTCGGTGTCTAAATTGTCAGCAGGTGAAATATGAGCACCAGAGACCTGGTGGTGTGTTCCGGAGGATTGAAATTCCCGAGTGGAAATGGGAGCGGATCACTATGGACTTCGTTACTGGACTTCCTTTGACTCGGAGAAAATTTGATGCTATTTGGGTCATTGTTGATAGGCTGACCAAATCAGCACACTTTATTCCAGTATCTGTCTCCTACTCGTCGGAGAGGTTAGCGGAGGTTTACATTAGGGAGATTGTTCGTCTCCATGGGGTGCCAGTATCTATTATCCCTGATCGGGGAACGCAGTTTACCTCGCGGTTCTGGAGAGCGGTCCAGCGGGAATTAGGCACCCAGGTTCAGTTGAGTACAGCATTTCATCCTCAGACGGATGGCCAGTCAGAGAGGACTATTCAGATTCTTGGATGTGATCGCACGAACAAGTCAATAATGTGTTTTTGAGGTTATGTACATGTTTGGTTTGGAGCCCGGGGGGCTCGGGTAAAGATTTGATAGGCGTTGGATGAAATTCTGAGTTTTTGAACTGCTGGTTTTTCACCCAGCTGTTGGCTTTGCAATTGCAAAGTATTTCTCGCAATTGTGAAGGGGACAGTGTAAGGCAAGGCTCGCAAATGCGAACATTGATCGCAAATGCGAAGCCCCATTGACCCAGCCTTGTTCGCAAATGCGAACAATTGTTCGCTTTTGCGAAAGTCCCCAGAACCTGCCTATGTTCGCAAATGCAAACAAATGTTCGCATTTGCGAGCCTTGCCTTACAGATTAGCTTTGCCGCCTAGCTTATCAGCCGTGCATCCACTTTTTCATGTATCTATGCTTCGGAGATACCACGGCGATCCCACACATGTGTTAGACTTCAGTACTGTCCAATTGGACAATGATCTATCTTACGAGGAGGAGCCGGTGGCTATTCTAGACCGGCAGGTTCGACAGTTGAGGTCGAAGAGCTATCCTTCTGTGCGTGTTCGGTGGAGAGGTCAGCCTCCTGAGGCATCGACCTGGGAGTCCGAGTCTGATATGCGGAGCCGTTACCCACACTTGTTTCCTGACTCAGGTACTTCTTTCTTTTGTCCGTTCGAGGACGAACGGTTGTTTTAGAGGTGGAGATTGTGACGATCCAAAGGGTCATCACTTATTTAATTAATCATTTCGAGCTTCTGAGGCCTTGAAAACCTCATTCTATGTTGCCTCGATTTGCGTGCACAATCCGGGCACAAAGCTGAAAAATATTTATGTTGAAATATGTGAAATATGTGAAAAAGTAGAAGAATTTTGATATTAATATTGATATGGTTGACTTTGGTCAACATTTTTGGTAAACGGACCCGGATCCGTGATTTGACTATTTCAGAAAATCCGTAGAAAAATATGGAACTTGGGCATATGTCCGAAATTGAAATCCGAGGTCTAGAACCCCAGAAAAAGAATTTTTCTGTTAAATTGTTTTCTGAAAATGTTTAAGGAAAATGAAACTGAATTTTGATTAAAAAGTACTGGTATCGGGCTCGTATTTTGGTTCCGACGCCCGGTACAGGTCATATATATTGGTTAAGCGCTTCCTGTAAAGTTTGGTTGAAAACGGACGTCGTTTGACGTGTTTCGGCCTTAAATTGGAAAGTTTGGAAATTATGGAATTTTAAAGAATTCTTGAGTTTTAAGGCTCAATTCATTGATTTTGATGTTAATTTAGCGATTTGATCGCGCGAGCAAGTTCGTATGATGTTTTTGAGTTAGTGTACATAATTGGTTTGGAGCCTCGAGGGCTCGGGAGTGTTTCGGAGGTGGTTCGGGGTGTTTTCGGATTTGAAAACACAGCAGAAATCTTGCTGTTTCTGCAGAGGGATTTTGTTCTACGCGATCGCGGCCTCATCCACGCGATCGCACAGCATTGGCCAGTTCTTCTACGCGATCGCAGCATCCCTCACGCGATCGCGTAGCTTCCAGTTCTTCCCCTACGCGATCGCAGTCATGTTCACGCGATCGCATAGGGCCAAATAGGCTGCCCGGTGAATTTCCTCTACGCGATCGCAGCATCCCTCACGCGATCGCGTAGCTTCCAGTCCTTTCTCTACGCGATCGCAACCATTTTCACGCGATCGCATAAGAGGCCAGTCTTTCCTCTACGCGATCGCAGCCCAATTCACGCGATCGCGTAGGGTAATTTCGCCCAGTGAATTCTTCAGCTCAAAAACAGAACACTTACGGGATTTTATCCCATTTTCACAAACCCCTTTCTTCTCCACAGCTCTTAGGCGATTTTTGAGGCATTTCTTCATCAAAGTTCATTGGGTAAGTATTGTTAACTCGTCTTCTTCGTTTTTCATCAACATCAATCAAATCCTTAGGCTTAAACATATATAAATTGGTTGAAAATTTGAGAAATGGGTATAGTTAGGGCTTTCAAAGAATTTGCGATTTAGACCTCGTTTTGGAGTCGAACTTAAGAACAATTTGTATATTTGAACTCATGGAAGATTGGGTGAAATTATTTTGGTTCGAAACTTGAGTTTCGATTATGTGGACCCGGGGTCGGTTTTTACTATTCCGGGCAGAATGTTGTAAAAACCATATTTAGCATAATGAACTAGTTTGTTAAGTAGAATTGATGATATTAAATCAATTGTGTATAGGTACGATTGGATTGGAGTCAAATTCAAAAGGAAAAGACATTTCCACGAGGTGAATTGTTCATAAGCATTCGAGGTAAGTGTTTGTTCTATCCTAGCTTGAGGGAATAGGATTATGTGTTATGTGTTATGTGATCGAGTGCGGTGTATGGGCTGTGGTGACGAGCATCCATACACCGGCGTCTAGTATGACCGTGAGTCGTTGGAAAATGATTATTTGAGATATATTACAGATGAATTGTTATTGTTCTTCCTTGTTGGGACTTGTTGTGAAGAAAATTATTGATTTCCCTTGATGGGACGGTTTATGAATTACTGTTTCTTTCTTTGCCCTTAACTGTGATTGTTATTTGGGTGAGGAAGAGAGATAATGCACGAAGGGTGATGCCGTGCCATGTTTATTTATTTATGCACGAAGGTTAATGCCGTGCCATGTTTATTATTGATTATGCACGAAGGATCATGCCGTGCCATGTTTATTATTGATTATGCACGAAGGATCATGCCGTGCCCTATTATTGATTATGCACGGAGGATCATGCCGTGCCCTATTATTGAACCATGTACGAAGGATCATGCCGTACTATGGATGTGAGGATGAGAGTAAAAGCACGAAGGGTGATGCCGTGTACCTTATTTGTTTATTTGGTGAGGATGAGAGTAAAAGCACGAATGGTGATGCCGTGCAATTGCTTGCTATTCCTTGACTTGATATTACTTGTTTTTCCATTATATTTTATTTGGGTGATGCCGTGCAACTATTTGCCATTCCTTGACTTGATATTACTTGTGTTTTCTATTATACCTTGTTTTCTTTGTGAACTTATTTGATTGTTCTTTGGGTGAGGAAGAGTGATAATGCACGAAGGGTGATGCCGTGCCATGTTTATTTATTGATTATGCACGAAGGATCATGCCGTGCCCTGTTATTGAACCATGTACGAAGGATCATGCCGTACTATGGATGTGAGGATGAGAGTAAAAGCACGAAGGGTGATGCCGTGCAACTGTTTGCTATTTCTTCAATTGATATTACTTGTGTTTACATTACACTTTGTGTTTCATTGTGAAATTATTAACTGTGGTTAATTGTTGAATTCTTTAAGATATTCCTTATGGTGTAAATACTTGATTAATTCTTGTTATTTTGTGGTACATATATATATATATTGAATTGCACAGGTTTACGTGGGTGTCTGGTCCTAGGCTTGTCACTACTTCGCCGGGATAGGCCAGGCACTTACCAGCACATGGGGTCGGTTGTGCTGATGCTACACTTCTGTTCGTTTTTGCACAGGTCCAGGTTACGATCTAGAGCAGCAGCAGCAGTAAATAGATTGCGGGGGAATTGATCACATTTGAGACCGAGGTAGCTTGCAGACGTCCGCAGGCCCGGCGTCTCTTTCTTTATTTATGTTAATAGCTGTAGTCTCATTGTTCCGAGACAAACAGAATTATGTTATATTTCCTTCGGACTTTTATGTGTAGTATTCCATAGTAGTTTGTGAGTTGGTGACTCCACGTCTTGGGTAGAGGACTTCAGTATGATTTTCATATTGTGATTTGTTATTTCTATTTCGATAAAGTATTCCGCATTTATTTAATTAAAATTGTGTTAAAATCAGGATAACATGTATACAGTGGCTTGCCTAGCTACCACGAGTAGGCGCCATCACGATCCCGATGTTGGGGGAAAATCCGGGTCGTGACAAGTTGGTATCAGAGCTCTAGGTTACATAGGTCTCACCACTCACGAACAAGCTTAGTAGAGTTTGGGAGGTAGGTACGGAGATGTCTGTACTTGTCCTCCAGAGTCTATTGAGTTAGGAAAGAGTCTCTTATTTGTTCTTTCTTATCGTGCGAATTTGTTCTTCAAAGTGTTAAGTTAAATTTCCACTCTTGTCTTCCCACGAATGGCGTAGTCACGCCGCTTATCCAGCCGAACAATGGCACAGGCTGGTGATAGATCAACTATTCCTTCAAAAGTTTTACAGAGGGACAAGTTTCACCAAAGTCTTCGCTGCCACCTTCAGCGGTGCATCTTTTGAGAACCCACGAGATTGTGCTTGGCAGTTCTTATGAGGAATTACAGAACGTGGGAATAGTCGAATGCGAGGAGTTCATTTTACTGTGCTACGGAAGGCACACATAAATAGTGGGAAGATAATGTATTTACCACATCAGTTATGGTCCCAACGGAAGATGCAATTATATCAGGAGATCACCTAATAAATCGTGTCGGGTTTCAACGGACCTTGACGTCCGGTCGATGTGTTGGAGTTGTGAAGGACAAATATGGTGAGTTATTGGACTATATATATATGGTATAGAAAGGTCCTCTAAATAACTTATACATATTTAAGGTTGGTTCATTTCATAGGGTAAGAAATCGCCCTAGAAGAATAACGAAGAGTTTGTGAGTAAACGGGGTAGCTCAGCAGTGTTAAGCCAACATAGCAAAAGAGGAAATTGGCCATCAATGTTTGTGACAAGATTACCAAGAGGGCAAGTCGGCCAATGCAACGCTATCTACTAAACTCTATTTTTAGAAAATGTTATGAAGACGTCACCCCGAGATTCTCTGCAATATGTGGTATGTGCGATCTGAACGGTTGTACCAGGTCACAATGACTGTGTCCGAATATATATTGCCATGAGCGAGCATCGTAATCATCAAACCTACTTAGGGAAATACTCACGTTGAGATATTACATGAGGATAGACATCCCTATTATTAGGTGTTAGTCACTAAAATATCCATGAGGCTAAGAGTGACTTTATATTACTTATTAAAGTGGGTTTTGATATAATTTTCGGGATAACTAATTTTAATCGTTAATTGTGCTCCCTATCAGTATGAGGGCTTATTTTATGTCGTGATTATCTTTGACGGACAATTATTGAAAGGAAGAAAGAAAGGAAATGAAAAATTTCAGATGATATGATGTGCAAGCACCGTGATTCAGAGTTGAGGATGAGATCCTCCAATTTTTGGCATAATGTGAAATATTTCTAAGCCGAGCTTCAAGCTGCGGTGGATATCATATGAGGACTGGGTCCTGGTAGTAAGAGTTTATGTGTTTAAAATTCTTCTTTATGAAATTAATATTTTCGTATTGCATTCGTAAATAAGAGTCATGCCCGTTAGGACTATTTGACAATTCTTGTATAGTTTCTGTTCATATTTAGCCATTTCTATTTTGAAACCGTTGAGCTTAGCCCTTGAGACGAGCACCGGGTAAGGATAAATATGACGCATTAATTCGGAAAAATAATCACGAGGTCACGATACCTCATTCTGAGTAAAGTGGGATTTGTAGAATAAGGTATTTGATAACAGGGTTAATTGACAATGTTGTAATTTAAGAACAACTCTTATGGCCAGACTTCAGAGTCATGGATATGTGCATTCGCATGAGGTGTTCGTGCCTTATTTAGACTTGTTCGTTGTAGTCTTCATTGTTTCCATATTGACCTACTCCTGCAGTTAGGAGGAGCATGCGCAACATCTCAGAGTGGCCTAGCAGACTCTGAAAGATAGCCAACTATATGCAAAATTTTCAAAGTGTGAATTTTGGCTAAGTTCAGTTGCATTCTCGGGTCGTATTGTGACGACAACAGGTATTCAGGTTGATCCGAAAAAGATTGAGGCAGTCAAGAACTGGCCTAGACCGACATCAGCCACAGATATTAGGAGTTTCTTGGGATTAGCAGGTTATTATCGGCGAGGGGTTTTCATCTATTGCAACCCCACTGACCAGATTGACACAGAAAGGTGTTCAATTTGAATAGTCAGATGAATGTGAGGCAAGCTTTCAAAAGCTCAAGACAGCCATGACTACAGCACCGGTATTGATTTTACCCACAGGTGCGAGACCTTATACTGTTTATTGTGATGCTTCCCGTATTGGGCTTGGTGGAGTGTTAATGCAGGATGGCAAGGTTATTGCCTATGCTTCGAGGCAGTTGAAGATTCATGAGAAGAACTATCCAGTGCATGATCTAGAATTGGCGGCGATTATTCACGCATTGAAGAGCTGGAGGCATTATTTGTATGGTGTAGCATGTGAAGTATACACCGATCATAAGAGTCTTCAGTATTTGTTTAAGCAGAAAGAGTTGAATATGAGGCAGCGGAGATGATTAGAGTTGCTAAAAGACTATGATGTTACTATATTATATCACCCAGGTAAGGCCAATGTGGTGGCCGATGCATTGAGTAGAAAGTATGCCAGCATGGGTAGTCTTGCATACATTCCGGTCAATCGGAGACCATTAGCTCTAGATGTCCAGGCCTTAGCCAACCGGTTCGTGAGATTAGACATTTCTGAGCCTAGCAGAGTGTTAGCCCGCACGGTCGCTCGTTCTTCCTTATTAGAGCGTATCCGTGAGAAGCAATTTGATGATCCTCATTTGCGTGAGTTGAGAGATACGATACAGCGGGAGGTGCCACACCGGTAAACCTAGATGATGATGGGGTATTAAAAATTGCAGGGGTAGAGTTTGTGTACCCAATGTCGAAGGAATTCGAGAGTTGATCTTAGCGAGAGGCCCATAGTTCGCGGTATTCTATTCACCAGGCGCTCGCGAAGATGTACCAAGACTTACGGCAA
>JASVEL010002117.1:0-23459 GCA_032618575.1 Nicotiana noctiflora
TCTTGCATTAGCCAACCCATAGGTAATCCATGGGCTGCAGACCAAGAACATCATCATCAGCATGAAGATATGAACTATGTGGCTAACTATGGAGGACAGAGACAAGGTAATCAAAACTGGGGCCAACAGGCTCCAATGCAATACAGACCTCCCCAGCCACAATTTAATGCAGCAGGTATGAGGCCACCACACAACATGGCTCCATATCCTAGACCTCAGAATTTCGGCAATCAGCAGCAGGGATATCATCCACCTCCACCACAGCATGGGGGTAGACATGACGATGGGTTTGCAGAATTGAAAGCTATGATGCAACAGGTAATCGGGTCAAATGCCAAAACTAACGAGAGAATAGATGCACATGATGCAGCAATCAAAAATATGGAAGTGCAGATGGGGCAGATTGCTATGTCACTAAACAATCGGCCTCAAGGGACATTACCTGCAGATACTCAAACGAACCCAAAGGACCAAATCCCAAAGCAAATAATGGCAGTGACTCTGAGAAGCGGTAGAGATCTTGATGCTGAGAATGAAAGTGAGAAAATTGACAGACAGGCTGAGACACCTACTCCATTGCCCATTGAACTGGATGAGTCCACAGGGTTGACAAAAGTCACAGTCCAGCCAGTTGCTGAAAATAAAGAAGCAAAACAGGGAACGGAGAAAGTAGCTGAACAGGTAGAGCAGCAGATTGATGAGAAAGTGATAGAAAAAGAAAAATCCCAAGTCATCGGGAAGAAGAGGCCTCCACCACCATTCCCCCAAAGGTTGGCCAAACACCAGAAAGAGGAGCAATACAAAACGTTCTTTGACATGCTAAAGCAAATCCAGGTAAACATTCCATTAATTGAAGCTTTAAAAGAAATGCCTGGTTATGCTAAGATGATGAAGGATTTGATGTCGCGGAAATTTGATTTCCAAGACTTGGCCACAGTTACACTTACACAGACTTGTAGTGCAGTAGTCTCCAGACCCATTGCTGAGAAGCTATCCGATCCAGGTAGCTTCACCATCCCATGCACTATAGGGAATTATGCCTTTACTAAGGCTTTATGTGATTTGGGAGCAAGCATTAATCTCATGCCCTTAGTTATCTATAAGAGGTTAGGTATTGGGAGGGCCAGACCCACCTCTATGCTTTTACAGCTTGCTGACAGGACGGTTAAGCGTCCATTTGGTATTATAGATGATGTGCTAATCCAGGTTGGGAAGTTCGTGTTTCCCGCCGATTTTGTTATTCTTGATTGCAAGGTCGACGAAGAAATTCCCCTAATCCTGGGAAGACCATTCCTAGCCACTGGGAGAGCCATAATTGATTGTGAAACCGGGGAACTCAAGATGAGGTTGAATGATGAGGAGATCATCTTCAATGTGCAAAAATCCATGAAGCGCCCTAGTGAGTTCGCAAATTGCTCTTTAGTTGATGCGGTTGATGTGATAGTGGAAACCGACGATGCAGAATTGACTATCGAAGATCCACTGCAGGCATGCCTGATGAACATGGAAGAGGTAAATGGTGAAAGTTTGGCCGAATGGGTATTATCTTTGGAAGGCAAGGGATTTTGGAAGCGAGAGATCGAATTCGAACCCCTACACCTAGAAAAAAGAGAAAACCTACCAGCAAAGCCATCCATAGAAGAGCCACCGAAGCTTGAACTTAAACCACTACCATCACACCTCAGGTATGAGTATTTAGGCCCTAACTCCACTTTACCTGTTATTATCTCATCTAGTTTGTTAGATGTGCAGGCTCAAAAGCTTATACAGGTACTAAAAGAATGCAAGACTGCCATTGGGTGGACCATGGCAGACATAAAGGGGATCAGCCTTGCATACTGCATGCACAAGATTCTCCTGGAAGAGGGACACAAACCCTCCAGGAAACGCAAAAGAAGGCTGAACCCGAATATGAAGGATAGGGTGAAAAAGAAAGTGATAAAGTGGCTAGACACGGGGTAGATCCCGGGTAAGTTGTCTCACCCTTCTGTGCTATACGTGTATTATTATGCCATGAGGACATGGCATATTTTTAAGTGTGGGGTGGGAAACTTATCTTGTACATGATGTATATATTAGTGTAGTAAGTAATATAAAATAATAAAAATACAAAAAAATCAGAAAATTTTAAAAATCCAAAAATATGAGTAGAGGACTCTTCCTGATGACGGACTATTTAGGACAAGTACTCTTGAGGGAAGTAGTCCACGTAGGAATTTTTCTTTCCTTTATATTTTTCTTTTTTAGGTAGTGTATCATCTCACCCTTGGTTTTTCTTTTGACCACGGTTCTTTTCCAAGGGTTTTTATTTGAACCGGGTTAGGTAGATTTTTTTTTTTCTCTTCTTAGGAGTAGAGGTAAAAGGGCAACATGTAACTCCAAATATGCACATTAGCAAAAGCGTAAATTGAACTTGAGAATGTATCATCTAAACTTGATTGTAGAATCTCAATATGCCTTAAATTGCACAATAATGCTTGCTTGAACATTGATAGGATTTTGTAGATAAACCGGATTCCAAATGAGTTGCATGCCATGTGTGTGTGAGGTTTTTACTTACATTGTATGTTGTACATGATTCCTAGAACTTGCCCTGTGTGTTTGCAAAGCGAAATAGAAGTTGTGTGGTTGTAGAGAGGATAGAGGCATTTCTTTGTGTAACCCCATATACCAATAGACATGAATTCACCCGTACATTATATCTTAGTTAACCCCTTTGAGCTTCAAGCCTATTTCTTTGATAACCCTTGAATGTTCTTCAAATTATTATATTTGTTCTACTTTACCTCCTAGAAGCACTTGTATTGTAATGAATATGCAAAAGTTTAAGTGTGGGGTGAAGGGAAATTGAAAAGGGAAAATCAAGAATAAATGATAGAAAATAGTAAACTGGCCAAAACAATATAAATGTGTTGCAAAGCAATGAGAAAAAGAGCTATATCAATGTATATATGAAAATTACAAAGGCCAGTTACACCAACAAAAGAAAAATGGGGATTAAAAGCCAATAAAGGTGAATAAATGTTTTCGGGAGACATAAGGGAGAAAACTAAAAGGGAAAGTGGTGAAAGAGAAAAGAAAAGTGCTTAGGGGGGTTAGTCACTACACCCAAAAGTATCCTACCCGTCCCATAGCCTACATTACAACCCTTAAAGACCTCTTGATCTATGATTGGATAACTCGATTAGTGGAGTATTACACTAGGGGCAAGCTTATGGTGTGTCTGTACTCATATAAATGTTCTTTGTTGAGAGTGAGGGAATTTTTCTGATATCTATAAGTTCCATGTATTTGAATTGTTAATGTGTGGGAACTTCTCTCAATAACTTTTGTAAGGGCATGTAATTCAAGAGGAAGAAGGTAAATTTGCAAGATTTTGGTAATAAGTAGAGTAGGTAATAACGTGCGGGCATGAGAATTTACAGTTAAGTAAAGATTATGCATATCTTAGGTTGTTCATGTATAATAGCTTTTGTGACATATTTTGGGAAAAAATATTTTTTTCATAAGGGTGATTAAAGGTTGCTCGAGGACGAGCAAAGGTTTAAGTGTGGGGTATTGATAATAGGTGAATTTGACTATAATTATACCCTAAATAATCACACTTTATTATAAGAACAATGTTGTTAAGAGGACAAAATGCTTTGATTAGTGTTTGATTGTGTTTTACAGGTACATGTGATGCATTGGATGCTTTAAAAAAGCCATTTTGAAGCCATAAGTTGATGAAAAGGCAAAGAAAAGAGCTAAAGTGAAGAGGGCTGGACGAAGCAGTAAAGAAACAGAAGCACTGTTCATCCGCGGTCCACTCGCGGTCGCGGATGAACCGCGAAAAACGAAGCCCTCTGAATCTTGACTGTTCGCGGTCCGCTCGCGGCCGCGAACGAACCGCGGAAGTCACCGCTGCAGCAAATCCCAATTGGACTCAAACTTAGTTTTTAAGCCCTAAAACCTCTATATAAACTCCTAGTTTGTCCCATAGAGGCATGTACTTTATTTCTTCAATACTTTTGCAAGGTTTTAGTAGGAGAGATTCCTCTCAAACTCTTTCTATTATTTTATATCAAGCAATTCTTTATGATTTCAATTATTATTCTTGTTTCTTCAAGCATGAGTAGCTAAATTCTTTTCTAAGGTTTTGATGGAACCTATTGATAGATGAACTTATCGTTTATGTGATTACAAATTGTGACTTAGATTTCTATTTGTTCAACTTCATTCTTATTGTAGTTAATTGGTAGACGTCCCAATTAGCGGTGCCTATTTAGTGTGCATAACTTGGAAAAGAGTGCATATTTAGGTTTATTGTTGAACAACACCACACCTAGGTTATTAGAGGAATCTATAATTTTAGGCGTAAAGACGGGATTAGGAATAACGAAGTCTTGGGTGCAATCTAAAGTGAACTATTCAAATTAAAGCTAGCTAGGGTAGCTCGGGAGAGTGCACTAGTAAATTATTGTAATTGCTCGGGAGAGGGTTACAATACACATAGCGTTCATGATTGATAGAATATATTAACAATTTGTATGAGCATAACGATAAGGGATTCCGTCAATAGGGGAAATCAATACCTTAGTCTTTCTCTACATTATTTCATTCAACATTCAATTCTTTCTTTTAAAGCTTTCTTTAATTCTTGCAAACTAGATATTCGAAAATCATACACAAAAATATTCTAAATTTTGGGAACTTGATTCGTAAGTACTCTTGGGTTGTGAAAGTTGTGATTGATAGGTTAATTCTCTGTGGGATCGATCTTGGACTTATTAAACCAAGTTATATTGACTACGACCGTTGCTTGGACGTGAATCAGTAAACAGACCCGGACCCGTGATTTGACGGTCCTAAATAATCCGTAGAAAAATATGGAACTTGGGCGTGTGCCCGGAATTGAAATCCGAGGTCTAGAACTCCGGTAAAAGAATTTTTCTGTTAAATTATTTTCTGAAAATGTTTAAGGAAAATGAAACTGAAATTTGATTAAAAAGTAATAGTATCGGGCTCATATTTTGGTTCTGACGCCCGGTACAGGTCATATATGTTGGTTAAGCGCTTCCTATAAAGTTTGGTTGAAAACGGACGTCGTTTGACATGTTTCGGCCTTAAATTGGAAATTTTGGAAGTTATGAAATTTTGAAAGAATTCTTGAGTTTTAAGGCTCAATTCATTGATTTTGATGTATTTTGGCGATTTGATCGCTCAAGCAAGTTCGTATGATATTTTTGAGTTGGTGTGCATATTTGGTTTGGAGCCCCGAGGGCTCGGGAGTGTTTCGAAGGTGGTTCAGGGTGTTTTTGGATTTAGGAAACTGGCATATTTTCTAAGTAATACAGTCTAAGTAATAGATTTCTTTTTAATACAGTCTTTTCACTAAAAACCTTTTCAACTTGTGTCCAACACTTTCACTTTATTCCTAGATTAATAATTTTTGCCCCCTCCCGTATGCGTACTACCTTGGGATCCTCTTGTGAACCCTCTGAACTCTGGCATACTAAGGTTGGCCTTTTTACAATGTACTTGTTCAATTTTAGTTACCAAGTCTGGGTATAAGCACTGCCCGGGATTAGGGCTACTTATCGGGTGGATTAGGCAATTATTTAATTTTAATGGTTATCGTCTTTTAAATGTATTAATCTACTAGCCACCCAATAAGATATCGGATGCATTAGTATCGATTTAGCTCTTATCAGGCGGTTACCGAGCGGTTTATCAGCCTAGCATACATATTCACAAATTGAAATTATCCTCAACTTGGTATTTTCGTACCGAAGTCATTCAAATCTCAAATGTTTATCAAGCCGTTTTCATCTTTTGGTTCACTTCAAAGCAAGTTACTTCTAAAAGATTGAAACTCCTTTTGTAGCTCTTGTAAGCTTTGGTAAGGTCATACAGGAACAGAAACACATGGTTGGAACTTTTGATTTGAAATTGTATTCTTGGGATGAGTTACTTGGAGCTATAATTACAGTTACGTCTTCCTCCTTTTTGTCTATTGTGAAGAAACATTCTTCACTAGCTGAAATTCTTCCTGGATTTCCCACTTCCTAGCTTTTGCCTTTCTTAATAACTTTTAGTAGAGAGTGTGTGTGTATATGTGTATATATATATATATGTCAAACAAGGAATGCCTACTTATCTTATACTAATTTCTACTACTTTCTGTCCTTTTTGTTCTAATTCATATTTCAACTACGATTTTAGCTTTGGATTATTTAGGAATTAGGAATGCGTTAGTTTTAATCTTAGAGAATAGATAGACTATAGAGACAGAACAGAGACGGGGTTGTTTTTGATTATTCAAGTTCAAGGGTTTTTGTTTTTTTATATTTAATATATATAAATAAAAATAAATTTCATATATATATATATATATATATATATATATATATATATATATATATATATATATATATTCTTAATCTGGTTAACGGATTATCCATTAAGAAAAATAATCTGCTACCAAACCGATAAGCCGTTAATAAAAAAATTTAATTTGTTCCCCGTCCGTTAAGACGTTACCAATAAGCCATGAAGCTTTAGTTCGGTTCAGTTTTTGGTTTCGGATCGATTTTAAACACCCCTACCCGAGATCCTTGAGATCCTTAGGAAACTTTGGCACCTAGGCTATGTCATTGTCTATGTAATTGAGGCATATGAGGTCATTGCAGGCTTTGGGGAATCTGGGCCTGATTGAAGGCTCCCTATAGAATAGCTTATTGATTGCTTTTTATTTACTTATATAATTCATTCATTTGGTCTGTAATAACTTGTAAACAAAAATTGGGGTATTTAGTGAAAAGGGTAGGCAGATACATTCTTTATGGGGTAATATGGTTAGAAATCCTGCTCTTAGAATCTTACTTTTATATCTGTCCACTTTGCGCAATAGAAAATATGCTCATAGGGATTTATTTTTTTTAAATCTAATTGTCTTGCCTAATAGAAATCATACCTATAGGATTTCACTTATATTGTCATTTGCATCAAGTAGAAACCATATTTATAAGGTTCTGCATTTTGTCATGCCTATAGGTTCCAAACAATCATGTCTTAAAATCGGATTAATAATAGATCCCATGCCTATAGGACTTAATTCAGATTCTAGTACAATGAATATTTATGTATGTTTCCCTGCCTGTAAGCCGTTAAAATCAATATTACACTTAGATATCATGCCTATAGGGAACCTTATCCGAAATTCTACTTTTCAATCTAGTTTAGTCTAAATAAGTCAACTTGATCACGCCTAGTTCATTTCTGAATTGGCTTCATTAAGTAGTAAGTATTTCTTGAAACAAGTTCCCTCAAACTGCCTCAATTTCATAGATATCATCCTTACAGGAATATACTAATCAGTTCTCCGCGTATAGGCAAGCCTTAAGGCATTTTTCTGCAATTCTAAAACTATTTTATTGCTTAATTTTTCGGATCTTCATCGGCTTCAAAATCAATAGGCAACTGCTAAGGTCATTACTCCTGAGTTTTTTGTAAAAAAATAAGTTGTTTGTCTGTGGCATATTCCTTTAGACATCATGCCTTAGGATATTGTTTAATAAAGGGCCCTTATTTATGTTTGACTCGTGTTGTTTATATACCTTACTTGTGGAGGAAAAATGAGCCTTTTATCTACTCCTGCATGTTCTTGTTTGCTAAAATTCCTAATTTTTTTTCTTGTCACCTTAGAATTTTCACCTTTAAAACCTAAGGGGTTGTTCTATAACCACCCATAGGTAGAGGTCTTAAATCCCTTCAAGAATATTAAGAAGGGACGAGTAACAGCACGCAATAGAGATCGTTGACCAAACACTCGCTTTGCATGACCACTAAGGGGATGGGAGGGTGGATATAGATATGATGAACGGTGCGCTAATGCCATGCATAGCCCTTTTTCTAAGAGTGATTACTGGGCATTGTACTGATGTGATCCTATAGGCTAACCAACCTAGGACACCCTTAACATTCACAAATATGCTTAGATTGTACCCCTTTTCAAAATCTAGCTTTTCATTAACTATTTGTCAAACGTCTGTGTATTTAAATTTAAACCCCCTACTATTTGATACATACTTGTTTATTTGCTAATTGTACGAATCCACAAAAATTGTTTGGCCGAGAACCATACTAGTGGAACATGTGGGATGCCTAATACCTACCACATCAACAACAACAACAACAACAACCCAGTATAATCCCACAAATGGGATCTGGGAAGGGTAATATGTACGCAGTCCTTACCCCTACCCCGAGGGATAGAGAGGCTATTTTCAGGAGACCTTCGGCTCAAGAAAGCGACAAGAGGAGAAATATTAGTACTATCAATAGACTCATAATAAAACAATATAAAATAGTATACATAACATAAAATATCATAGAATAACAAAATAACAACAGTATATGAAATCTAGAAAATATGAAAAAGATGAAAGGTATAACAATATCGACCAGATCAAGCCATGCATCAGTACCTGACCAGTAGCATCCTATGGCTAACTCCTAATTGTCTAGTCTTACTCTAGTTCCTTGTAGAAATATTCACAGACATAGTTATAAATAAACCATACAGGTTCCCTAATGCACCTTAAATCATTAGGTGGGGACTCTTCAAAAATGAAACCCCCTTTCCCAAAAGGAATGAGTTGTCCCAACCAAAATGTCGGGAATCCGATTTCGCGAGAAAAAGGGGGTGCGCTAGTATTTATGAGGAAAGAGATTATCAGTGCGTCGTTGTGAGGTTGATACAAGGTCTCAGTGTCCTCTTCGCTAAACGTGAGCGCATCCTAGGGTATGTACCCCCGAGTTCGCTTTTCTCTAGTAATGGATATTTTTGTCCTTCTCATCATGGGTTTTTGTGGGGCATCAACTCCTACCAAGATCATGTGGATGACATGTTGCGGCTCTTTCATTTCGTTTTTCTTGGTTGCCTCTCTTTCTCAGAATTGGTTTTTGGCCTAATCACTTAGGAATTCCCGGAGATGGCCCTTATTTAGAAGTCTAGCTACTTCCTCTCGGAGTTGGTGGCAATCCTCGGTCCTGTGGCCATGTGTGTTGTGAAATTCATACATTAAGTTATGATTCATTTGTGAAGGATTCGATTGCATAAGTCGGGCCAATTGGCATCTTTGATTTTTCTAATAGAGAAGACAATATTCGATATATCAACGTTGAAGTTGTATTTTGACAAGCGAGTTGCCTCTACTGACCCCACATTCTTATCAAACCCAGATCTGTTGATCACTTCCCAAGGGTTCTGTCCTCGATCTATCCTTCAATCATTTCGAGGAGGGTTACGCCTTGGGCATTCCTTCGGTCTTCGATGTATGGCTAATGTCTTTCCTTGTTATGTTTTGGATCCTATGCTAGAAGCCTGCTTGGGTATACCGAGCCCGAGGGGGCCTCCAACTGGTCGTCCTCGACCTAAATTTTTGATCGGTATCGGTTATGAACATCTGACCAAGTCACTAGGGGTATTCGACCAGATTCTCTTTTAACGGCTTCAAAGCTATCGAGTTTCGCTCATTTAGACCTTTAGTGAAGGCTTGTACCGCCCAATTGTCGGAGATCAGTGGTAGTTCCATTTTTTCCATTTAAAGCGAGATACAAATTCTCGCATCAGCTTGTTCTCCCTTTGTTTGATTTTAAAGACGTCGGATTTCATGGTGGCCACCTTGATGGCCCCGGCATGCACCTTTATGAAGGAATCCGCCAATATGGAAAATGAGTTTGGGTCCAAGTTATGATACCACATCATTGCCCCTTTAGAAAGTGTTTCTTTGAATTTTTTTAGTAGGACGGACTCTATCTCGTCGTCCTTTAGGTCGTTGCTTGCACTTTACCGCACCGGTATAAGCGGTAACGTATTCATTGGGGTCCGAGGTACCATTGTATTCGAAAGCTCTAGCATTTAAACTTCTTTGGAATGGGTTTCGGGGCCGCTTCCAATGGTAATGGATTCTGTACGAACTTCTTTGAGTCTACACCATTCAAGATCGAGGGCACTCCTGGAATTTGGTCGATCCTAGAGTTGTAAGTCTCGGCCTTCTTATCGTTGGCTTCTATAATTTTCTCGCCCGATTCGATCCTTTTAGTGAGGTCCTCGAGCATCTTTACGATGACAAGATCGGCTATTGATCCATTATTGCTTGATCTCTCCGGTACCTGTTCGGCCGGGGGAGCTGTCCCCGGTGCTACTGTGCTAGGAGTTCTCTGGTGACTTTGCAGCTAAGCAATAGCCAGCTATTGTGCTTGCAACATTTCAAAAATAACATGAAGGCTAACTTCCTGTTCTTCCTGAGTTGGGGTTTTTTGGGCATCCTGTTGGGAGCTTATTTCGACGTGTCGAGCGTCGCATGAGACTTCGTCCACCGCAATTGGTCCTGGTGTGCTCTCAAGGTTTTGTGGTGGTTCACCAACACCTAGAACACCCACATCATTCTCTCCGTGGTTCTCAATATTGTTGTTTACTGATCCATACATTACGACCTGAAATCAAAGATCTTTGGACACGAAAAATCTTAAAAGATAACTTGCGTTGTATAATAAAACCAGCAAGAAAATAATCACTATTATTTTTAACCCCATGGTATACACCAAACTATTTACTGTAAAAATGGTAATAACAATTAAATTTATTGATTGGACACTAAAAATACGTGATCTATTTTTATGCTAGTTGTTAAGCAGTTGATGCTATGTGTACGAAGTTATTAGAAACGAAATATGACCTAAAGATAATATGATAATCAAGGCGATAGGCTAACAATCGGGGCCTTGAGCTTGTTGATTCGGGGACCTCGAGGTCGATTCCATGGCTCGTTAGTGAGCAATCGGGGGCAATCGGGGCATGACTAATAGTTATAATAAAATTTGTGAAGGCTATTTATGGCCAATGATGAGCAATAAATAATGAACAAGTATGAAGATAATAAATAAAAGCAATAATAACAAGAAAGTATGTTAGAAAGTAGAGAGAATGCTCTTGTATATTTGTGTGGAGTAACTGAAGCAACATAGGATTACAAAATGACAAGGATGATCTTTATATAGGAAGGGAATTCCAATGTAGTACAAGATGCATTAATTACAAAGATAGGGAGATGAGACATCTAAATGACACCCTGGCTCGCATTTAGAGTAGACTAGCAGACTTTGTCAGTCCTAGGTGTGTATCTTGGGAACTCCCCATTTCCACCATTACCGTGATCATTGCTAATATGGGATCAGTACCAACGACCTTCGAGGGAGGATGCTCGACCATGGCCTCGAGCCTTCGAGGTGAACTTCCGAAGCATTTTAATAATGAGAAATTGGACCCTCCAATTTCGCCGTATAAAATAGTAACTACTTGATGAAGGGGGTAAACTAGCATACTAGATGAAGGGGGTAAACTAGCAACTAAGGTAGGATGACATGCAGAAACAGATAAGAATGATGCTGTCTTTTATGCATATATTTCCATGGTCTCTTTTAACATCCTTATTGTTTTCTTCTTCTCATTATGTATGGTCAACGTCATTATGCTGCTGTTGTGCATTCTTCTATGGAATTGTTACTGTCATTTGCCTTTTCTACATTAAGCCCATCTGTCCTCAATATATTGAAAAAAAGGTGTTACTGATTCTGTTCCAATGCTGTTAGTTTGGTACGTCATAATTATTTTATTATATACATGTTATCTCCTATTAATACATATATCACTCTATTCCCAAGAGATTACTACGTAATATTCTCGTTTTCTTATTAAATTAAAATAGTTTACCTTAATAGATTAATTATTGATGATCAAATTGAAACCAAAAGGTAAACGCATTGATCATTGTAATTCAAACTATGCATATTCTTTTGAAGCACTTCTTGAATTTGATTATACCGTTGTCTATATATAAGTTCTCCTTTAATCAAGGAAATTTTATTCCAAATATCCATTGTGTTCATGACGCTAATTTCTATTAGAGTTTATAAAACTTTTGTCAAAATAATTTAAAAATATTTTTCTTGAGCTGAGAATCAATCGAAACTATCATATCTACCATGCACAAGGTTGGAGTAAGATCTGAATAAATACCATCCTCTCCAAATTCGCTTATGAGATCATACTGGTATGTTGTGTTTACCTTTTCCAAAATGAAATAGAATATATGGTGGCTACGTTCTTGGCACACACACGGATAATATATTACACATCTTGGCACGTATGGACTTCTTTGTCTTGTACTAGGTGTATTGGTCAAAATCTGATTGTCATGATCGAGTTGACCAACGTCTCGCCTGAATAATTGGGCAGTAAAAAATAATGTAACCCACTCCATATCTCCTCCCCGACATCCGATGAGTCGGCAAGGGCAACACTTTAAGGTACGTCTAAGGCACATTGGAGGCAAGACAACATAGAGCTCAGGAAAAGACAAGGGTGCCACAACTATATATAACAAGGGAGAGCTTTCAACTAAGGGGGTTGCGCCTTTTCTCTCTCCCAATAGTTGAAAAGCTTCCTCCTATTATTCGTGATAGAAATCTACGAATTTTGAGGAATACATATAACAGGGTTTCCTCATCGATTGATGGAAAACATAGCATCAAATCTCAATAAAATCATCTCTTCATCTTGTGTGTGATCCATGTTGTTTAGCTTTTATATTTGGAATTTATAATGTCTAACTAAGATTTACCCCTCTATCTTTGATTGATTTTCCCTAAATGATTTTAATAACTTTTGAGTCAAATAATTTGGTGCCATATGTGGGGATTTCATAGTCTCTCCCAGATCAAAGACCAAGAAATACAATCACTTACTAAAAAGAGCGCGAAGGAATAATCCAACCCGCGCGAGACAAATGAGCAACGCAGTAGGGGGAGAATAGCCGAATAAAATTGTCAAGATCTGGAACCTTCATACAACCAACCATAGACACACCAAACATGGCGAGCGATGTTACCCATCAGCTCTCCCCCATCGAACCGCCAGACGGGGGGCAAAGAAAGCTTCATTCCAGATCACCTCCTAATCACCACTCAAGTAAGAATACAATGGCCGCGCAATCAAGTGAATAAAAGAAAACTTCTCAATCGAAGGACTGAAAAATACTGCAAAACAACCACGATACCGCCCACCAATGAAACCTCCGAGCCGATAGACAGAAGCTAGACAAGGAAACCTCAATTTGCACATAGGGCGAATCTAAGAAAAACAATAATGTTTCACATTCTCCAGCATTGCACCCTCCGCTACGAGCAGTGTCAAACGACTGGGACTCTCCCAGAAGATATCTGACCCCCCAAAACTGGGACAGACGACGGGTTACTATTTCGACAAGTCACAATAGCACCCTTTAAGGCTAAGGGCCTTCGCCAAAAAGAGAAGAGTTTGACCTCAATCGAACGATGATGAGTTACTATTTTGACAAGCCGAAATTGCACCCTTTAAGGCTACGCCTTCACCAAAAAGAGAAGAGTTCGACCTCGATGGAACGACGATGAGTTACTATTTCGACAAGTCGAAATAATACCCTTTAAGGCTAAGAGACTTCGCCAAAAAGAGAAGAGTTCGACCTCGATCAAATGATGACGGGTTACTATTTCGACAAGTCAAAATAATACCCTTTAAGGCTAAGAGCCTTTGCCAAAAAGAGAAGAGTTCGACCTCGATCAAATGACGTCGGGCTACTATTTCAACAAGTCTAAATAACACCCTTTACGGCTAAGAGTCTTCGCCTAAAAGAGAAGAGTTCGACCTCGATCGAATGATGACGGGTTAATATTTCGACAAGTCAAAATAACACCCTTTAATGCTAAGAGCTTTCGCCAAAAGAGAAGAGTTCGGCCTCGATCGAATGACGACGGGTTACCATTTTGACAAATCAAAATAACACCCTTTAAGGCCAAGAGCCTTCGCCAAAAAGAGAAGAGTCCGACCTTAATCGAACGATGACGTGTTACTATTTCGACAAGTCGAAATAACAGCCTTTAAATCTAAGATCCTTCGCCAAAAAGAGAAGAGTTCGACCTCGATCGAACAACGACGTGTTACTATTTCGACAAGTCAAAATAATACCCTTTAAGGCTATGATCCTCCGCCAATAAGATAAGAGTTCGACCTCAATCAAATGACGATGGTTTACCATTTCGACAAATCAAAATAACACCCTTTAAGGCTAAGAGCCTTCGCCAAAAAAAGAAGAGTTCGACCTCGATCAAACGACGACCGGTTACTATTTTGACAAGTCAAAATAACACCCTTTAAGGCTAAGAGACTTCGCCAAAAAGATAAGAGTTCAACCTCAATTGAACGACGACGGGTTACTATTTTGACAAGTCAAAATAAGACCCTTTAAGGCTAAGAACCTTTGCCAAAAAGAGAAGAGTTCGACCTCGATCAAATGACGTCGGGTTACTATTTTGACAAGTCTAAATAACACCCTTTAAGGCTAAGAGCTTTATCCTAAAATATAAGTGTTCGACCTCGATCGAATGACAACGGGTTACTATTTTGACAAGTCAAAATAACACCCTTTAATGCTAAGAGCTTTCGCCAAAAAGAGAAGAGTTCAACCTCGATCAAACAACGACGGGTTATTATTTTGACAAATCAAAATAACACCCTTTAAGGCTAAGATCCTTTGCCAAAAAGAGAAGAATTCAACCTCGATCGAACAACGAAGGGTTACTATTTCGACAAGTCGAAATAACACCCTTTTAAGGCTAAGATCCTTCGCCAAAAAGAGAAGAGTTCGGCCTCGATCGAATGATGATAGGTTACTCTTTTGACAAGTCAAAATAACACCCTTTAAGGCTATGAGCCTCCTCCAAAAGATAAGAGTTCGACCTCGATCAAACAACGACGGGTTACCATTTTGACAATTCAAAAGAACACCCTTTAAGGCTAAGAGCCTTCGCCAAAAAGAGAAGAGTTCGACCCCGATCGAACGATGAAGGGTTACTATTTCGACAAGTTGAAATAACACCCTTTAAGGCTAAGATCCTTCGCAAAAAAGAGAAGAGTTTGACCTCCATCGAACGACGACGAGTTAATATTTTGACAAGTCAAATAACACCCTTTAAGGCTATGAGCCTCCACCAAAAAGAGAAGAGTTTGACCTCGATCAAACGACGACAGATTACTATTTCGACAAGTTAAAATAGCACCCTTTAAGGTGAAGGGCCTTCCTCAAAAAGAGAAGATTTGACCTCGATCGAATGACGATGGGTTACTATTTCGACAAGTCAAAATAACACCATTTAAGGCTAAGAGCCTTCGCCAAAAAGAGAAGAGTTTGACCTCAATCGAACGACGAAGGGTTACTATTTCAATAAGCTCGAAATGATACCCTTCAAGGATAAAGGCCTTCACCAAAAAGAAAAATTCAACGTCGATCAAATAACGACGGGGTGCTATTTTGATAAGTTCAAAATACCCCCAAAGGTTAAGGGACCCCGCAAATACGAGAAGATTCTGACCTCGATCGAATAATGACGAGGCACTATTTTGATTAGGTCGAATACTTCTGAGATCAAAAGCCATCAGAACGAAAGAAAGGTCGGGACTCGCCATACAGGCATCTATCTCGCACCAAAAGCCATAAATAGATGGAACTAAGATGATGTATAAGGTAAATAACAAACAAAGAAAAAAGATTGTCCTTTATACAAAGTCATTTTATGGACTATCGCCTCTTACATATGGCCCAAGTCAACGAAAAGAAAAATAGGGGGAAAAGGAAGAAATGAAAGGAAAGAGGGGAAGAAACAACGACAAACAACAAACAACTAAAAGTAAGAACAGACAAGCATTCTTCATTCGGCGTCGTCACCGCAGTCACAATTGCCATCACCGCCATCATCTCCAAGAAGTTCTCTATTACCGTCAACTACATCTCTATTGGCTTTAGGAGTTGCCACATCATACCCACAGTTGATGCGAGCCTCTCACGCTTTTGCTCGCGTTTCTCTATAGACGGCCTCAATCATAGTACCCGACTCTCACAGACTCTTATATGTATCCCGCTGAGCTTCGCATAAACCCAAAGCTCGTGTGTATGTTGGGAGATGCCAGAGGAGAAAGACTCAATCTGAGCGAACAGTCGCCCATTTTCAGCCTCTAATGCTGCAACCCCATCTCCTAGAATTGATGCCTCTTGATCAATCTCGTTAATGCGCTCTTCAAGACTAGCTTCCATGAGAGTGGTTGTCGCTCTCTCCGACTCCAGTTCGTATTGAAAGACGTCGATGGTGTTCTCCAGGGTCGTTGACCTCACCGAAGCCTCATACCAAGAACTCTCGAAGCTCTCCAACCCGGTGACCTTGTTCTCCAGCGCAGCAAATTTTCCACTCCATTTCTTGCTCATCGCATCGATCTTGATCAAGTTCTGATCCATCTCCGATTGCATCAATCTCAATTTCTCCTGCAGTTGCTCATATTCTGCGGTGACTCCCTCGCCCAACTTGAGTTCCTCATCCTTAATTCGAAGTTGCTCCTCGAGCGCACCCTTGGTGCGGATAGCTTGCATCAACTTCTGGTCTCTTTTCTCTAATTCCTCACCTAGAGCCCGATTACCGGGGTTCGTCCTCAGCTACTCATGCATCTTGTGGCACCTGATGCGGTAGTGACGATACTTCTCCAACATTTTCAAGAAAACCTTGGCCCGAATGTTGGACCTGCGTATGCTCTCCACTTCTACCATGTACGTTTGAAAAATGCAACGACAAGGTCGGAGTAGTATTTTCAAGAATGGTGAAGAAAAATGAAAGTAAAATACAACACGAAAGTAAAATACAATGTACCCTTAAGCCCATAGTGGCCACCTCATCCATCAGATAAGCATCAGGAACAGACCGAAGAGCCTCATTTTCGGCTTCAGAACAGCAGGCTAAACTGCGGCACCAAGTTCTCCCCTTCCGCCAAGAGATTAATACCATAAAGGACCTGTAGAATAAGGGCCGAGCCCCCTGCATGAACCACTGAGTGGGTAAGGCCCTATTCAAACATATTGACATTATCAAGGTCCATGTCCGACTTAGATTCGCAGTCGTCGACCATCACGTCCTTTCCCTTTTCTGCAGCTGAGGAGGCACGACTCGCTACAGAAGATGAGGGTGCGTCCGAAACTATAACGGCGGCCCCATAAGTCTAATTTTCTGCCACGATAGTTTGTTAGTCGTGGGTAATGGTAGGAATATCTGATTGAGCCAAACCAATGGCAGGAACTTCCAATTGCTGAACACAGACACCGATGTGAGCACGTGATTTTTGCCCTAGGCAAATAAATTCCAAAATTAAAATAAATAATATTTTTATTTGCAATTATGTGTTTGATTGAAATAAAGTGTATGTGTGTGATTAAAACAATTAGAAATAAAAATTAGAAAATTAAAATAGGTTAATGATAAATGTCACAAAATAAAGGAATTAAAAGAAAAATCAACAAAATACAAATATTACCGGTAATTAAAGAAAAATAGCAAAAAATATCAAAAAATATCAGAAAAATTAGAGAAAATAGGTAATTAAAAGAGAATTAATATTTGAAAAAGAATACAAAAAGGAAAAATGAAATACAACAAGAAAAATACACAAAAATAATTAAAATACACAACATATACAAAAATACAATAAATGGGCTAAATGTTTAAGCCCAAAGCATATTAGCCCAAAAGATACAGTGATCCGGTCCAATTTTATATAGGATTTGATCCTGACCGTCCATGTATTTAATCAGACGGTCCATTTTGAATCTCTGAGATTAAATCAAACGATACAGCTTCATCAGGCCAATCGTGGCCGTCCATTTATCATGATCCAACGAAGATCAATCCGTCTCCATTTAATTCCAAACGATGTCGTTTCAAAACCCTTGGATCCTTGCCGTTGATCAAGAGTGATCCAAGGGCCAGGATCAACCAAGTCCCCCAGAGTATATAAGGCTTGGTCTCTTCAGAGACCAGCCATTTATCATTTTTTGCAAACCCTAGCCGCCTCTTCTCCGTCTCATTCGCCCCCTTTCTTCTCCATCACCGGCCATGGAGACTGGCCGACTTCCATGGCCATCTTCGGCCACCCCCAACCTTAAAACTTCCTTCTTCTTCCTTCTCTACACAAGACCATCATGAAACCCCCAAAAGTCCCATGTTCTTGAAACTCCGGCCATCGGACTTTTCTCCGGTAACCACCAAACTACGAAACAGTCGTCCAAATTTATACCATACAACCACCATGCAAGGATCTTTAGCCCTACATAACCATTTTCCTTCGAATATCATTGGAACCCCTCGAATCTTCAAATTTAACCCGCCAGAACCCTAACTCCGGCGAACCACCTGACAACACCCACCATAAAACACACCCCCTATGTCTTCCTAACACTCTTCTCTACCCAAAAAGCCAAGAAAACAAATTTGATCGAAAAATAAAGACTTCAAATATTTGACGTCTGAAAACTGGAAAAAGAAAAGGAAAAAGAAAAAGAACAAGAAAAGAAAGAAAAGAATGGGGAAGCTTAGGAGACAGTTCCTGCAAGCTAAGTCCCATTTCCTTTGTTTGTTTCTGCTTTTGGTTGTTTAGCATGACTTATGTGATTATTTTGTTTCTTTGATTAGTCGTAATTAGTATGTTTGCATGACTAGTTATTAGAATCCCTTTTGCTTTTATCTTCTGATTATCTTTACCTCTTATATGTTTCTTGTCTTTACTAGTTCATCTTCTAATATTCTTCTAATATTATTTTCTAATAACATGCTATCACTAGTCTGTTGTCAATCCTGTCTATTATACTTGACTAATATACTCGAGCCTTTTTAGGGTTTCTTGTCAGTTTAAACATGAATGTACTCTGGATATGTTTCCTTATGTTAAATTTATTATGCTATGCTTGAATCTGAGTTGTGAGTTGTTTAATTGAAATTCAACCATTATCAAATTTCTCTCTGAGTTTTGATTAAATGATAAATGATTTATGATTGTGGCTATGTGTGCAAATTGACATAAATAGGCTATATTTGTGATAAATTCATGTTTTAGACTACAATTAGTCTTATTATGCTTTAGGGGTATTGGTTATAGTTGTAATAAATAGTTAATTAGATAAAAGGCTAATGTTAAAGTATGTTAATTGGCTAAAATTGAAAAATTATCTAAAAATGGCTGCAATTTAAATAGCTTAAAGAGTGGCTAATTCTGAAACTGGCCAACTCTATAATTCCCTAAGCTCAAGTCTAAATGGCTATTCTATAGATAATAAAAGTGACTAATTTTGCAAAGCTAAGTCCAAACATTAGACTGGCTAATTCTGAAAAGGTTTAAACTCTAAGAAATAAGCAGGCTACTCCGGCAATTCAATTTAATAGGCAATAATAAAAGGTTACGTCTTAAAAGAGGTCAAAACTGAAAGAAATTAAGGTTAAAATCTGGCTAAGTCTTAAATGACTTATAATAAGTGGCCAGCAGTTAAATAATACAAAAAACATGTACATCCAGGCCTTGGATAGGTCGGGTAAATACTAGGAAATAACATGGGTATAAAAAGGAATGAAAATGGCATAATTGTAGATTTAATAGAGCATATAGGGACAAATTAGACTTTCAGGCCTAGTATTTGTGCAATAATGCACAAAACAATGGGTAAAATAAACCCAATAAAAAGGCTTAATTGTTAATAACCTTAGTAAGTGAGGGTACTATAGTAATAGACCCTTAATAGAAGCCAATAGATCCCCCTAGAACCTTCCAACAAGGGCTGGAAGGTATTTTTAATCTGAAAATAAGTACCAAACTGTAATAAACAAAAGAATTAAGGAGAGGAAATTGGGAATAAGATTTTCAAATTTTCCCCTCAAAACTTCACCACTCACACCTATAAATAGGCTGTAATTAAGCCTGAATAATGGCTGGATTTTTAGAATTCAGAGAATACTTCTGAAATTAAGAGTAAAATATCACTTTCTAAGGTTGAATTTCTGGGTATTTGGTCGAGCACTGTTCTGAAACTCAACTAGGAATCATCTATTATCTCTTATTTGCTGGGTTTCTACTGGGTTTCTTCAAGTTTTGCTACTGGATTGTTATTTGTTGAACTTGAAATCTCTGTTCGACTGTGTTGATTCAACTGTGATTGTTGTGCTTGCATTATTGATTCAATTTTGTTGCTGTGTTTTGCTGTTGTGATCAACTGATTAACATTCTCATTTGCTCCCCTTAGACTCATAGAGTTCTTTTGTTGAATCAGGTATACAGCTACTACTCAAGCATATAACTGCAGTTGATTCAAAGACATGAATGACATGAATTAATTTTCGAGATTGTTTCTGTTATTTGTTTTCATTTTATCATACAAGTAGAGGTTATGTAATTTGATAGGAAATGGTTGTATAAGTGAAAAACATGAAGCGTGAGATGATGCTGAAAGACAATGTAATAGAATAGAATGTATATTAGAGTAGTAGCAATCGTAATAACTTAGCTTAGTTTAAAAAATAGGTTAATTAGTTTAAACTAACTCACATAGCTTTAAAAGCTGATTCGTAACAAGGCATATAACAACAGTGATTATACGAATTATAATGAGGTCATTAACTTAGCTTTAGTCTACCTCTTCATTTTCAGAGTTCAATAACAACAGTAAGCTGCATGATTTAAAAATCAGTAGTTAAGGACTATAAGACTGATCGACATAGTTACACAATCACCCTACTATTCAAATACAATTAGCATATGATAATTACAATTGGAAGAGTATTAGTTATAATTAGTGAAATGTTATGTGATGATCCTGTTTAGTTAAGTAATAGTCTGCTATTTCTAATCAATAATAATCCTGTTTAATTAGTTAAATAATTTGTTGGTAAAAAATATGAAGAAAAGTAGTTTAGATATTCAGATTCGATTAGTGTTAGACAGTGATAACAAAAATTGATATTGTTAACCATGTACTGTTTATTCTCTTCATAAATAATACAATTTGAGTTTATTCTCTTTTAATTTCAAATACATGTGTATATCATGGGTTCTCGATTCTATGTCTCCCTCTTTGTCTCGTTTGGTCTGGGCCTAATGAATAGCGCAGGCCTGGATCTGGTTCGGTCTACAACTAGGCTTCTGAATAAAGGTTTCAGCATAATCTGGGTTTCTGAAACCCAGATACATGGAATAGTCTGTTGAATGTAAGCCCAAGAGTCCAGGCCCAGTAATATAAAATGATAAGGCCTGGACTTACTTCTGAAATAATAATGTAATTAAAATGACTAATGAAAAATCAATAGTAGAAAACATAGTATTTGCTAGGATTGGACTATAAAAATCGAATGGGACGAGCCTCGTATGAAAACGAATAAGCAGGGCCCCCATATAAACAGATAATAATGTGTCGGGAAGATCGTTAGTAAATTTCACGGTCTTTCCAAAAGAATAACAAGCCGTTAGACGATATAGGCACGATTCTAAAATATACCTTCCCTAATACGAGTACACATCTAATGTGACTCAAATCCTAAATCTCGGCGAAGCCGAAACGTGTTAAACATCACAGGCATACTGGTTGCGGTGTGACTCGAGATACGTTTTCGCAACGTCACAATTCATAAAATATTTAAAGTGAAACACGCACACATTGTTAAAATCATATAATGAAATCAAGTAAAATCAACAATGACAGTTGAGAGACCGTGCTGAAACCACGGAATCCAAGAGTGCCTAACACCTTCTCCCGGGTTAACAAAATTCCTTATCCAGATTTTGTTGCGCAGACTGTTAAACAGAGTCAACTTCCTCGGATTCGGGATTAACCGGTGACTTGGGACACCATTATTTTCCCAAGTGGCGACTCTGAAAATTTTAATAAAATCCCGAACCGATTGTCCTTAAATTAGAAAATCTCCTTCCTCGTTATTATATCCCTTTCAGGGGAATTTATAATTATCGAGGTATACCTTATTCTCCTATTCAGGAAAACTAATAAGGTAGTAAAAAGGGAGATGTGACAACCGACAACTCCGATGGTTGGTACCGTTCCTACAAGGGGAACTACAGCAACATCCTTTCCAGAGCCCGTCATTGGAGAGTCATCCAGATGAATTACCGTTGGGGGTGCAGTCTCAAACTCCACTCTCCGTCTTTTCAAAGACCCCTCCTCTTCCCTAGTAGATGGAGATTCTCCCGTCGGGTGAGTAACATTGATTGGGACCTCGTCCTAAGACGTGGCCCTCGTAGGAGTAACCAAGGCCGCGGATTCAACCGAAGAAGCCCTCGATGAAGTTTGGGCTATAGGTACCACGGTCGGATGAGCATATCCGGTCGGCTGACGAAAGTCTAATAGAGGATCCCTCACTCTCCGCACTCTCCCTGACATCAACATACGACTCATAATAAGCTAAGCAATAAGATAAAGAATAGCAGACAAAAACGTTATCTCACCTGTGATGGGCCTGCGTACAAACCTTTCATGAAAAGCCGACCATGTGTGAATCCCCTCTGTATGAGGAAAGATGAAACTCACCCATTCACGAATACCTTCGACAAGCGGAGGGGACAATCTCTCAGCTGCAAACATGTGATAAAGTTTAGGACTAAAAACAATGGTCGGACATCTCGCCGCCTAAAAATACAAAAACTTCTGCACAAAAATTCCACTTCTCGGAGAATCTCGTTAGGTACGCCACAATGTGCTCAGTCCGCACATAAAAATAATTCCCAAAGAAACGATGGTTGGCCTAGTCATCCATCTTCACCACAAGACTCCTCAACCCCCGAGGATGCATATGAATCGGTGAACCACGAATAAGATGAGGAGAAAAAAAATTGAGCCTATGGTCCAACGTGACCTCACGACCGGCGAGCTCCGCGTACTTAAGCATCATGACTAATAACTTGTACAAATATGGCGAGAGTTGGGCGAGGCATTCCTCATAAAAATGGCAAAAATCTACCACCAACAAAGTAAAGGAAGTGTGTACCCTATAAGAAAGGGGTAGGAGTAGATCATGCAATACTCGGGCCGGTTGAAGTGAACTATACCCACTGCCGGCTACATATCAATGTAATTGGGGATCCCCCACCTTTCTTTCAACTGCGCAATGTCCCTTTCTCTCAAAATGGAGGAGACGGGTTCCGGTTCGACCCCGGCTCGAATACTGAAGTCAATCGACTCCCTCCCAGGGCGAGGAAGGATCTCAACTACTGATGGATCCCCTCTTCTTCCACCGTATTTATTCCTCCGGTGGCCTGAGCAGCATTTTTCGGTACCAGATTAGCGATAGAGAGATCATCACGAGAAGAATCACCAGCCATTTTTATCAGAAAATACTCCGAAGAAATAACGAAATTGAAGGATGAAAATTTGCAGTAAACAAGGGGGAAACAGAAATTTGAGGTGTTAGAAAGAAAGTCTATCTTCTAGATTCTATGAAGCGAAAGATAAAGGAGTATGTTAATCAAATGATAAATTCTCTTTATTTATAAGAGCCTCCCCCCCCCCCAA
>JASVEL010002119.1:0-61676 GCA_032618575.1 Nicotiana noctiflora
CTTTTACAATGATTCTTGGCCACACACCGCATCTTATCCAGGTCGGACCAAGACCGGACGAGATATATGAATGAGGTATCCAACGGCCTGATCCATCTTAGCAGGTCTTGAATGACATCGGGATACCAAGCGATAACTGCAAAAACCAAAAGGAGGTCATTTTCATGGAAAGGGGGAAAGAATATCACAAAACATTTCCGAGGGAAAAATTACTTACACTGTATGTTCCACTTCTTCGGGAATGTCACCCCCCCTCCCGGCTGGAATAATGTCCGAGGTCCCTACTCGGACAATCCTGCTCATCCACCCTCAATCCTTGTCCTCATTGGTGCTCGAGAAAATTAATTTTTTGGACCGATGGTGAAGCCTAATCAAACCTTGATAAAATCGAGAGTTGTACAACCTAATCAAATGGTCGAGGATAAAGGTCTCACCCTCGACCCCATCGGAGAAATGGCGGAGCATAAAAGACTATCCTCCAAAAAGATGGAAAGACTTGACCAAGCGTCACTTGGTATTTGTCGCAGAAATCAAGAATAACTGGATCTATCTCTGGGGAAGAAGATTTAGAAGAGTCGACTAGACCCAAAGCGAATGGGTAAGTATATACATAAAGGAAACTAGCTTTGTGACCCATTATGCTCTCATTAGCACGAGGGATCTCAGCTACCGTTGCCTCCTCCTATCGACAGTCTTCCTTCGCTTTCTTTATGTCGGTCACAATGCAAATGTATGAGGACACTTGTTCGCATCGGCACTGTGTAGATGAAGGTTTGTCAATGGTGAAATCCTTTGTCATATCGAGCCCGATAGCAGTACATTGTTCCATAGTGGGTATCACTTTGGGCTTTCCCTTGGATGTTCGGGATTAAGAGGCAGCCTCGTCTTTCCTAGGAACTATCTTGGAAGTTCTAGCCATAATGGTAGTGAAAGTTTTCTGAGAAGGTAGGCAAGAATCAAGAACGGGGAAAGAAAGGATGTGAGAGAGAATGAGTTTGGTCTTAGAAATTTGAAGATGTTGAGAAAGTAAGAATTATCAAACGATTGATGAATTTATAGGAGTCTTGTGTGAAGCAGAAAGGACGAACCAATACCGGTTTGTAGGTTTCTCGATAGTCGTATTTGTTGGCGACCCTTGCGCGTTTTTTGAGCATTTAATGCTTTGATGGGCTGACGTCATGACGATGATGGCCTCAGAATAGGAGTTCAAAATCGTTTCCTATTGCTCTATTCTCAAACACGGGGACTATCTGTATACGGCAAAAATCGACGGTTTGATTTCACGAGCATCATGGCACCGCAAGGGCTCTCGATGATCGATCTTGAAGATTCTCGACAGTTCGACTTCGAGCCAGTAAAAATAATGACCGACCCCGAGGCAGTGGGAGTTACCAGTCTCGGTGGACCAAGGTGGAGTTCCCAAGGCAAGTGCGTATGGCGGGTCAAGTCTAGTGGGCTAGCCCCAAAAGGCGAATCAAGGCATTAAATGACTGTATCACTTCCATATCTTTATAATGAATGCCTTTTGTATTGTGTTAGGAATTTTCTCATATATAAAGAGGATCCTTGTCATTTTGTAGACGACGGTTGCTCCATGCTAAATATACAAGAATATTTTCTCTACTCTATAAACATTCTCTTGATATTATTGCTTCCACATATTGTCTCCATTACTGTTCTTCAATTATTGCTTATTATTGGTCATAAAGAGCCTTTATTGATTTTACCATAATTGTTAGTTGTTCATCAATCACCTTCAATAGCTCCCAGCCGAGCACCCAGAATCGATCTCGAGGCCCCCGAATCAAGGAGCTCGAGGCCCCAATTGCTAACTAATCGGTTTGGTCACCACCTTATTCTAAACTCTTATCTCGTTTCTAAGCTTTACATATAGCATCAACTGTTTAACAACTAGCATAAAGATAGATAACGTATTTTTAAAGTATCATAATTAAATATAATTATTATTACCATTTTTACGGTAAATAAGTATATATCGAGACTACTGTTGGAAATCCAGATTTTTTAAACTTTTACAATGAAAATAAGAATGGTCCGACAAACAATTAAATGGAGGCGGCTACAAATCTTTTCAAGCCCACAAAATCATTCAAATTCTGAAAGAGTAAAGACACCATGAACAGTTGATGTGAAGATCTCAACTTTGTCTCTTCTATCGTTTTTGCACCTTTTTCTCAAACTATCTTATACTGTTACTTACACGCCACGTTCCAGACAAGTAAGTGCAGGCAGGAATTAAATGTTCAACAATATTCGAAATATGAAAACAAATTGCAAATTCAATTTCTTTCCTTTTCTTTTTGGCTGTTTTTCTGACTCTTTCAAGCAGAATTACATTAGGCTGCAGCTCAATAATTTACAAATCTTGGTTGATAATTGGGGAGCAAACGAGCGGATTGCGTTAGATATGGCGTGTCGAAAAACGGATAATATAAAAGCTAACAAATTTCAATGACCCATATTAAGTACAAATAAAAAAGGTAACTCACGAATAATATGAATATTCGTATTATTCATTACTTCTTGAATATAATCAATTTTGTGAGAATTTCTATTCTCTCAAACTTGAGCAACCCCTAATATTCAAGCTTTATAAATATAAAATTTAAACTCATTAGTTACTCATTGGTTATTTATTACTAAATGGATAATATGGTTCTTATCCATATTTGATCCATTTTTTTAAAAACTCATTATCCAACCATTTTTAATGAGTAAATAAAGTAAATAATTATTTTCTTTTAAGCATTTTGTCACCGCTAATGATAATATAAAAAAGTGTTTTGTTTACTCATGAACCAAATAAATAGAGAAAAAAAAGTGAAAGAAATATTAAAGGAATATATAATAGAGGAGCTCACGGATTAAAGTTAGAGTAGTGGTCTTTCGTGTGGACAGTAGAGAATTTGTAAGTATATAATAAAATCTGGACCGAGTATGAGAATAACTACAAAAATGAGAAACATGAGTAGCAAAAATATAAAGTCCAAATAAAATTCAAACTTCTATAGACGAGGGAAATAGCGAACTTCATTCTAAAGTTTGAATTAATACGACTTATTGACCTCTCTATAGTAATAACATATTCATAAATGTTATTACATTTTTTAATTGTTAAACTATGTGATGCGTCGTCACTTATGCCTAAAGATGGTTTTTATTCCTTATTTTGGCGCAAAAGGTGGTTAAGACGGTGGAAATTTAAATTTGATGTACCATAGTGCAAATCTTTATATTTGGCAGTTTTATGTGGAAGGAAAAGTTAATTTAATGTACTTGGTCAAGTTTCAAAAACTTGGAAAATTAAAGTGCATTAGTAGAGTAGTGATTTTAAGGAACAAAAGTCAAAATTATGTTTCTAAATAAAAAGAAACTTTTTGTATTATAAGCAGACTTATTCTCGTAAAATTTCTCTCTGATAATTAGAAATAAGAAATCTGAATCTGACAATACAATGTGGTACAGCTTTGTATACGTTTCTTATTAATTAGGGGACCCTATGTTGTTGAAGAAGTTTATGTCTGTTTACTTCTAGCACTTTTTTTTTTTTTGGTGCAAACTTCTAGCACATAAGTACTCCCTTCGTCACATTTCATGTGGTAGAGTTTGGTCGGTAAAGATTTTTTCTTAAAAACTTCCAAAAACTATGAATTTAAATATATTATGAAGATTTAATGGCTAAAAAGATCATTAGTAAAAGTACAATAACAATAACATATCCAATAAACTATAGTTTGTGGGTCTGGCGAGACTGGAGTGTACGCAAACCTTACTCCTATCTTAATAAGGATAGAAAGGTTGTTTCCGGGGGACTCCCACCTCATCATTATTAAAAGAAAAATCAAAAAAATTAAAATAAAAGCATTTTTAAATATAAAAATATATTAACTCTTTTAAATATATTAAAAACAAAATAGTGACAAAATATAATGAAATAAAGGGATTACTATTAATTAAAGTTCTATACGTAATGGGGTAGCAAGTAATTGTTTGGCTCAAAAGTTATTACATACTTTATGAGTGTAAAATAATATATATGAGTCACCGGAAAATCATAGCAAACCGTAATAATCCGTTAGACCAAATGAAAGAACCGATAATAAGTACTCAGGATTAGGAGAAAAAATATTAACAACTTTTATTGATAATATTGGATTGGTCTGCCTCTCCATGAAGAGGTTCAGAACCTTACAATGGTGTTTCATCTTTCCATAAGATGGGTACCTTTGTCTCTTCTCTCCCTCTTTGGTGAATAGTGGCGAAGAAGAACCCTCTTACTAGGGCTCATTCCTTTAGTATTTAAAGTTGTGAGCTCCGTGAGCTGGCAGTGAGTGGTCGTTACCAAGCTGGGGTTTCACCCCCATAGGGGTGGATGGGTCGTGCCCTCGTTGATCGAACTGAATAAACGTTAAATAACGTTACCAATAAGTGGTTATACCACTTATTAATTATGAATTAGCTCAAGATGAGATTAGCTCCATTACTTATGGAGGGGTCGGATTTTGACCCATACAGTTAGTCCATCAGTTTATTGAGATCGTGCTTTGGCCGAGCTCGATGAGCGGACTTCATCGAATGTGGTTTGATAAACTCGAATAGGGAGGTTGACTGTTGCTTCGGCCGAGGATGAATTCTCTTTTGCGATAGCCTAAACCTTCTAGAATGTTAGTGTCTTGTTATCATATTATCAAGTCGTCGTTCGATCAAGGTCGAATGCTTCTTCTTGGCGAAGGTAAGTGACCTTATAAATCAATTCGATCGAGATCGAACTTCGTTATGCTCTGACCTTCACGTTTGTTTGGGAGCATAACCGTCGACTATGGAGGACGGTTCGTAAGTGGTGCGGCCGAGGGGAACAAGGGTACGCTTGGCACGTCTTTGGCAACGACAAAAGTTTTGAAGGCGCACGAAATATTTTTTCATCGTTCGTAGGCCGTTACAATCATTTCGACGGCAAGATACTAGTGGGTGACTAAGAAGTTGCTTTGTGGAGCTTGTCATAATGACGGACATTTCTGTAGAACCGAACCGGTTTGCGGTTGGTCATGTAGTTAATGATGGCTATTGGGTTTCACGAAAGCCATTTATGTTGCCTATAAAGATAGGCTGCGCCATTCACTTCTCATATTTTCATTGTTCATCTGAAAGTGATTCAGAAGAAGCTTTCTCTTCCTGCTAGCTCACCTTCATCTTTCTTTCTTTGATCGTTATAACTTTCATCTTGTCCATCAAACTTTATTCCTTTCTCATTAGTAAATCAGCAATGGCATGCAATTCTTCCCCCAATGCTTTTCCGATGGATTTTCTGGTCAATTCTATGGTATTAGAAGGGTTATTTCCGACAACGGGAGGTACATAACAGGTAGTGACCGGTGAATTTTCATCGGTTGACGAAATAGTGCCTCGAACCGGAGGTCCTGTGACTAATTTCACTGTCGATGGTGGGGAGGATCCGAGTGATGAAGCCCCATTAATGGGGAAAATTAGGATGGTCCGACTACGAGAATAGGGGGTCATCCCCACCCATGCAAACATTGTTCTTGCTAGAAGCGAGGAGATGGTCCATACTGATCGCAGGGGATACTTTATTTTTTACACCTATCACTTCAGGTTGGGGTTTAAGATCCCGCTCCCCATGCTGGTAGTGGATTTTTGTTGTTATAACAGGGTATGCCCGGGTTAGCTCACTCCCTCTCTCTACAAATTATTAGCAATGTTTATCAAGTATGCGAAACTGGCTGGTAGGGCGGTCATGCTGTAGCATGTTCTTATGCTCCCCAGAGAGTTTGTGGTACCATGATTCGGGCGTCCCCTCGTGGGTCGAAGGGCCTAGCTACGACATGGGACAATGAGGTCGACCCTCGCCCTTTTGAGCATTTATACTGCATCAGGACTGAACATTTAGTGGCGTGCCCTACTGGGTTCCCAGAGGCTTGGAATCATGCGCGTAAGTTCCTTAATCATCGAATTCTCCTTTATACCCTTCCTTAGGTCTTGTGCTTGTGAGAATTAACAAAAGTTGCCGCTGGCTCCGCTAGTTGGGATACGCGGGTGGGTTGAGACCTTGCTCCCCCATACTGAGGGGATACACATGTGGGCATCTTTCTGGGAGAGTCATGGTCGTAGGCCTGTTACATGTGAGAAGTTGATTTCTTCTTCTGTTCGGCTTTGATTCAATTTAATTTATCAACTTTGCTTTTCTGTGATAGGGAGGGTGCAATTGCGCGGCTTACTACAGCACCGGTGTCGTGCCACATACCGAGGGCGCGTCAGTTGAATCTTCAGCGGCTCCTTCTCTACCACGGGCCGCAGTTTGGTATAAGGGGCCGTTGGGGTTTGTGCACCCTAGAGAGGAATCGCCATCAGACGGGGAGGAGGAGAGGCCATTGATAAAGCGCAGGGTCGTGTTCACGCCGGCTCCTCCTATGGTAATTAATTTGGACTCCCCTCCAGTAGATGCGGAGGAGAATGCGACTGCAGTGCCCGCCCTTGAGGGTAAACAAACAATAGGGGCTGCCCCGGTTGGCTTAGGCCATGATGATACCGTAACTTCAGTGGCTTAGTTGGTGGTTCCAATCGCTGATACGGGAGGTAGTTCCTCAACGACTGCTAAGGTTGGTGAGTCAAGTGCTCCTTTGGTACCTCGCCAGTGGCAAAAGTAGGAAGGGGTGTTGTAGGAGATGAGTATGAGTCTGAATCTGATTTAGACCCCGATGACGTCCGTATGTTCTGGGAAGGCTTCACGAACTCAGCGGTGCACGTAGAGGGAAGGTCTCGCCTCATCGAGGTCCCTATGGAGTTGAACTTATTGATTTAAGGGGAGAGTTTAGTGCCGCAGTATGGGTTGCTATGCTCGGAAGCCGAGAATGCATTGTTGAGAGACGTCACAAATATCAGGTTGATGAATGAGGTAGCCGTAATGGGTTTGAAGGTATGTAATATGGCGCCGGTTTGCTTCTTCTTTGCCTTAGTTTGCTCTTTATCCTAATCATTGTCTTTGCCTTGCAGTCTTATTTGTTGGAGGTGGAGAGCATCTGTCGAGCCAAAATCCACTCGGGTATTTTTACGGGCATTGGAGAAATATCGTTGCTGTCGAGCTTGATGCTGGGAGATGACCGTGCGCTTGAGGAATGTTCTTGAGGAGCAGCTCTGTCGGAAGGACGAGGAGCTCGAGGCCGGGAAGAGGGCTGCAACTGAATGTGAGAGCTAGGGCCAGTCTAAGGTGGCGGAGGCCGCAACGGTATGGAGTGGGAAAGTGACTGTGTTGGAGGGTGAAGTTGCAACTTTTATGCTTCAGATGAGGGATGCCTCGTCGAGGGCTGAGGCATTGAAGGAGGTTATCCGCGTGCATGAGTCCCAGCTGGTGTTGGAGAGGGTTGCTGCGGCTTTTTGAGAAGTGAGCCTCGAGGAACGGATCAATGTTTTTGAGCAGGATGCCCATATTATGACGAACCAAATTACGGGCTTGGAAGAAGAGAATCAATGTCTGTAGGACCAGGCCCTTCTTCCATCTAGGCTCGCGAACTTTGGGTATTCGTTGAAGCCCAACATGATGTATATAAGAATTTGTAGGAGGCCGGCATCGTGGCCGAAGCTACTTTTGAGGGAGCGTGTCAAAAGGCTCGTGAGGCCCGTATCGACTGTGGTTTTGATACAACGACGCCAGAGGTTGATGATGGCACAGAAGGTGGCGCGGATGACGCCGAGTAAAACGTTATTATGCATTTTTCTTGTCTTGTTAGCCATTTGGCATTTGGTTTCTTTTTTCTTGTTCTACTTTTTTGTATTGACCGGCCTTGGCCGGGTGTAAGTGGGGATGACCCAAAATTAACTTTGTAGATAAATGAGATCTCTTCTCCGTTATTTTCCTTGTATCTGTATTGTACCTGCCCTTTTTCCCCCTTGGATTTTTCTCTGCATGCGTTCGATGGGTGACTTTCCTTTGAGTTTCTCTGGTAAGCATGTTAGTTTTCTATTGTTGACAGCTTCCCTTCTTCGACTCGGAGTGAACGAGTCGGTACTGTCATTTAGAGATAGCGACGCTTAGCCTTAGTCCCAGCTAATGTGCGGTCAAACTACTGGAAATGATCATAAAAAATGCAACCTTGTAGTTCGACCAGGGCTGAACTTTTAATTCCCTTAATCTTAGTTCGAGTTGGGCGTACTTACTTGAATGGCGAGGGTGCCTAACCCGTGCCTTGATTCATTGGCGGTTGGGCTTTACTGAGTTCAATGGTGAAGGAGCTTGGTTCGAGTCCCGGTTCAACTGTAGTTGAACTTGTTAGATTTGAGGACAAAGGCATCTAGCCTTATGGTTCGAGCGAGGTCGAGCTCGTACCATTTGATGGTGAAGGAACATAGCCTGAGTCTTGGTTCAATCGTAGTTGAACTTGTAGGCGAAGGCACGTAGCCTGAGTCCTAGGTCAACTGTTGTTGAACTTTGTCAATTTTGATGGCGAAGGCGCACAACCTGAGTCTTGGTTCTACCATAGTTAAACTTTGTTGGCGAAGGCGCATAGCCTGAGTCCCAGTTCAATTGTTGAACTTTATCAATTTTGATGGCGAAGGCGCATAGCCTGAGTCTTGGTTCTACCATAGTTGACCTTGTTGGCGAAGGCGCACAACCTGAGTCTCAGTTTAACTATAGTTGAACTTTATCAGTTTTGATAGCGAAGGCGCGTAGTCTGAGTCTTGGTTCAACCATAGTTGAACTTGTTGGCGAAGGCACATAGCCTGAGTCCTAGTTCAACTATCGTTGAACTTTATAAATTTTGATGGCGAAGACGCATAGCCTGAGTCTTGGTTCAACTATAGTTGAACTTGTCAGTGAAGGCGCATAGCCTGACTCCCAGTTTAATTGTTGAACTTATCAATTTTGATGGAGAAGGCACATATCCTAAGTCCTGGTTCAACCATAGTTGAACTTTTTGGCGAAGGCACATAGACTGACTCCCGGTTCAACTGTCATTCAACTTTATCAATTTTGATGGCGAAGGCGCATAGCTTGAGTCTTGGTTCAACAATAGTTGCACTTGTTGGCGAAGGTGCATAGTTTGAGTCCTAGTTAAACTATTGTAGAAATTTATCAATTTTGATGTCGAAGGCCCAAAGCATGAGTCTTGGTTCAACCAAAGTTGAACTTGTTGGCGAAGGCGCATAGCCTGAGTCCAGTTCAACTGTTGAAATTTATCAATTTTGATGGAGAAGGCGCATAGCCTGAGTCCTGGTTTAATCATAGTTGAACTTGTTGGCAAAGACGTATAGCCTTAATCCCAGTTCAACTATTGAACTTTATCAATTTCGGTGGTGCAGGCGCATAGCCTGAGTCCTAGTTCAACCATAGTTGAACTTGTTGGCGAAGGCGCATAGCCTGAGTCCCAGTTCAACTGTCGTTGAATTTTATCAATTTTGATGGCGAGGGTGCATAACCTAAGTCTTGGTTCAACCATAGTTGAAATTGTTGGCGTAGGCGCATAGCATGAATCCTATTTCAAATGTTGAACTTTATAAATTTTGATAGTGAAGGCGCATAGCCTGAGTCCTGGTTCAATCATAATTGAACTTGTTGGTGAAGGCGCATAGCCTAAGTCCAGTTCAACTGTCATTGAACTTTATCAATTTTGATGGCGAATGCGCATAGCCTGAGTCTTGGTTCAACCATAGTTGAACTTGTTGGCGAAGGCGAATAGACTGAGTCCCAATTCAACTATTATTGAACTTTATCAATTTTTATGGGGAAGGCGCACAGCTTGAGTCTTGGTTCAACCATAGTTGAACTTGTTGGCGAAGGCGCATAGCCTGAGTCCCATTTCAACCGTCGTTGAACTTTATCAATTTGGATGGTGAAAGCACATAGTCTGAGTTTTGCTTCAACAATAGTTGAACTTGTTGGCGAAGGCACATAGCCTGAGTCCCAGTTCAACTATCATTGAACTTTATCAAATTTAATGGCGCAGGTGCATATCCCGAGTCTTGGTTCAACCATAGTAGAACTTGTTGGCGAAGGCGCATAGCCTGAGTCCCAGTTCAACTGTTGAACTTTATCAATTTTGATGGCGAAGGCGCATAGCCTGAGTCTTGGTTCAACTATAGTTCAACTTCTTGGTGAAGGCGCACAGCTTGAGTTGCAGTTCAACTATTGTTGAACTTTATCAATTTCGATGGCGAAGGCACATAGTTTGAGTCTTGGTTCAACCATAGTTGAACTTGTTGGCGAAGGCGCATAGCCTGAGTCCTAGTTCAACTATCATTGAACTTTATCAATTTTAATGCGAAGGCGCATAGCCTGAGTCTTGGTTCAACCATAGTTGAACTTGTTAACGAAGGCGAATAGCCTGAGTCCCATTTCAACTGTTGAACTTTATCAATTTTGATGGCGAAGACGCATAGCCTGAGTCCTCGTTCAACCATAGTTGAACTTTTTGGTGAAGGCGCATAGCCTCAGTCCCAGTTTAACTATCGTTGAGCTTTTTCAATTTTGATGGCGAAGGCGCATAGCCTAAGTCTTGGTTCAACCATAGTTGAACTTGTTGGCGAAGACGCATAGTCTGAGTCCAAGTTCAACTGTTGTTGAACATTATCTATTTTTATGGCGAAGGCGCATAGCTTTAGTCTTGGTTCAAACATAGTTGAACTTGTTGGCGAAGGCGCATAGCCTGAGTCCAAGTTAAACTATTGAACTTTTATCAATTTTAATGGCGAAGGCGCATAGCCCGAGTCCTGGTTCAACCAAAGTTGAACTTGTTGGCGAAGGCGTAGAGCCTGAGTCCCAGTTCAACTATTGAACTTTATCAATTTTGTTGGTGAAGGCGCATAGCCTGAGTCCCACTTCAACCGTTATTGAACTTGTTGGCGAAGGTGCATAGCCTGAGTCCCAGTTCAACTGTCATTCAACATTATCAATTTTGATGGCGAAGGTGCATAGCCTGAGTCTTGGTTCAACCATAGTTGAACTTGTTGGTGAAGACGTATACCCTGAGTCCCAGTTCAGCCCTTAAACTTTATCAATTTGGATGGCGAAGGCGCATAGCCTGAGTCCTGGCTCAACCATAGTTGTACTTGTTGGCGAAGGCGCATAGCCTAAGTCCCAGTTCAACTGTCGTTGAAATTTATCAATTTTGATGGCGAAGGCGCATAGCCTGAGTCTTGGTTCCATCATAGTTGAACTTGTTGGTGAAGGCGCATAGCCTAAGTTCCAGTTCAACTATTGTTGAACTTTATCAATTTTGATGGCGAAGGCGCATTACGTGAGTCTTGGTTCAACCACAGTTGAACTTTTTGGCAAAGACGCATAGCCTGAATCCCAGTTCAACTGTCGTTGAACTTTATCAATTTTGATGGCGAAGGGGCGTAGCCTGAGTCTTGGTTCAACCATAGTTGAACTTATTGGCGAATGCGCATAGCCTGAGTGTTGTGTTATGGGTATTGAGTGCTGAAACTCGTTTTGTATTCGAGACCTTGGACAGCTTATACGCTGCCTTCCCAATCGGGGTATGTAGGTTGCCTTGAGGCGACTCTTGGCTCGAGATATTTTTGTGCCGCTTCCCAGCCGGAGCCTGTATCAGGGATGTGGGAGATGTCTTACAGAGATCCTTCCTTAGGAGGGACTTCTACTTCGTGTTTGCACTATCGGGGATCGAAAAGAAAGAGTACTTGGATCTTGATTTGAGATCTTCAAGTTCCCCTTATCCGAGATACCTATTTGGCTTGTTCGAGCGGGGTTGTTCTTCTCCCTTCTTCTTTTTTGCGTTTCTTTCCTTTTGGTCCAGGGGGGAACTACGCGATTTTGCTAGGAAATTCCCACAGATTGTGCCAAATTGTTTGGCTCAAAAGTTATTACATACTTTATGAGTGTAAAACAATATATATGAATCATGGAAAAATCATAGAAAACTGTAATAATCCGTTAACTAAATAAAAGAACTGATAATAAGTATTCACGGTTAGGCGAAGAAATATTAACATCTTTTATTGATAATATTGGTTTGGTCTGCCTCTCCGTGAAGAGATTCAGAGCCTTACAATGGTGTTCCATCTTTCCATTAGATGGGTATCTTTGTCTCTTCTCTCCCTCTTTGGTGAATAGTGGCGAAGAGGAAGCCCCCTTACTAGGGCTCCTTCCTTTGGTATTTATAGTTGTGAACTCCATGAGCTGGCAGTAGATCGTTGTGACCACGCTGGGGTTTCGCCCCCATGGGGGTGGATGGGTCGTGCCCTCGTTGATCGAACTGAATAAGCGTTAAATAGTGTTACGAATAAGTTGTTATACCACTTATTAATTATGAATTAACTCAAGACGAGATTAACTCCATTACTTATCGTGGGGTCGGATTCGAACTTATACAATTAAATAATCTAAAAGGTATATACAATTGAAGGTACCTCTAGCTAATAAGCATTCATCATAATTTAAAATAACTATTACCTACTATAACATGTCAAATTAATATGATGGTGTAAGAAGTCGTGTGTGTATATATATATATATATATATATATATATATATATATATATATATATATATATATAACTTAAATCCTGTAAATAAAAAGTTTAATTAATATCACCGCGATATCAAATTGTTTTACTCTATTATGTCAAATTTATCTGTTGTAATTGTGAACTTGCCTAATTTTCAAGATTACTATCTTGTTTTTTATGAAAGCTTGTCTTTAAATATCCTTTGAATAACTTTAACTGTATAAATATTTCTTTACTCCATTACTCTATGTAAGTAGTTAAACCTCTCTTCAGACCTTCACGAGCCAACTTTCACCATTTATTTAAAATCTTCTATTCGAACAAACTCTGCCCAGCATTAATTTCTCTCCACACCAACGAAATTAAAGAAACTTCCATTCATATTCACCAACAACCATCAAATTAGCCCAACAACAAGAAACCTACAAACAAATAAAAAGGTACAACACATAATTTTTTTACCTATTACTATACCATTCAAATTTCAAGATTTCTCCTCTTTATTTCATTCAAAACCCCAAAGAAAAAAAAAAATGAAACTCCCTTCTCTTTTCAGAATCCGAGAAAACTCTTCTCCTTCTCCATTGTCATGGCCATTGCCGCCTTGTGAAAACCCTACTATTTTCAGTGAATGTTTTGGTTATTCAGAGTTTTCCAACAATGTTGATAACATCGAGAGAGTAATTAAAGGCCTAAAAACAGAAAAAAAGAGGCTGTTTTTTGAGCCAGGAGAAACTAGTTCAATTCTTGAAAAGGCAAAAAATAATACTACTAGTAATGGTACTTTTCAGTTTCTTCCATTTAAAGAGTCATCATGTGTTGTAATGACTATGGATTCAATGGACCCATTTTTGGATTTCAAGAAATCAATGGAAGAAATGGTAGAAGCAAATCATGAGATTAAAGATTGTGAAAAATGTCTTGAAGATCTTCTGACTGCTTATTTGAAGGTTAATGAGAAAAGCAATCATACATATATTATTCATGCATTTTTTGACTTGTTCATTAGCCTTTCTATTAGTAAAAATTTTGTTGCTTCTTCTGTAACTTCAACTACCCATTCTTTTACTTCTCCATTCTCATTTTCTTCTTCTAGTTTTTCTACTAGTCCTTGTTTGTCTTTGTTAGAAGCTGATGATGAAATTATTGAGAAAAATGTTGATAGTGTTTCATCTTCACTTGTTTGAAAAAAAAATATAAACCTTATTATTATAAATGTAATATTATTATGTAGTTTTTAATCTTTTATGTTTGTTGTCTCACTCTTTTTATCAGTCTCTTTGTTGGAGCAATTAGTAAAAAAAATAATTAGTGCATTAATGGAAGAGAATTACTTTTAATCAAGCGTTGACACTCTAAATTTTATGTCATACTTTGACTTGACGTGCTACATCATTATTATTAGGAATCATACAGTTTAGTTTTTGCTAGCTAACTTCTATTAACCTAGGTTTATTTATTTAATTTTTACAATGCGAATTTGTCTATTCTTGACTTTCCTTTCATTTTCGGTTTACTGGTCAAGGACAGAGCCTTTTTTACCTCCTAGAGTGCTGGCTACTACCTGAACAGGTTAAAGTTGTAAGCAAACTTTACAAATAAACCATAAGAAAAGTTTGTCTTTGCCTTCAAAAAAGGATTATGGTCATTAATCAATACAATACCTTTCTAATAAATTATATACAATTTCTTTTTCAAATTTATTCTGTATAAATACATTCGGTCATCATACTGACATCCTATATAATATCCATTCACTATTAAAGTCAAGTTTTATTGGGAACTAATTTTTATATTATGTTATAATATATGTCTTTTATAACAGGACTTTACTATAACTGTCAAAATATATCGGAACAAATAAAATTGTTATAGGACAAGAGGGGTTGCTCTGATGGTAAGCAACCTCCACTTCCAACCTAGAGGTTGTGAGTTCGAGTCTACCCAAGAACAAGATAAGAAGTTATTGGAGGGAAGGATGCCGAGTTTCTATTTGGAAACAACATCTCTATCCCATGGTAGGGATAATGTCTACTTATACACTATTCTCCCTAGACCTCATTAAGCAAATTAATGAAAATATTTGATTGTATTAGGCAAATTAAAGCTAAATAAATTAAATTTCTAGATAAGTTTCCTTTTTGGGAGAAGGCAAATAGTGGATTCCTTTCTCCTTCTCTCCATAAATTCCTTTAAAGAAAATTCAAATATAAATTTTCCTTTGTGGGAATGAGTAAATTAGCAACAAATGAAGATTGGTTCAACAAAATCCTGCTATTAATGCTCAACAGAAATCTAAATAGCTGTAGTAGGTGGGTAATAAATGTGTTAAGGGTACTTAATCATAAATATTTTATCCAATAGTACAGTCCAAAATTGTACACTTGTCCTAATACGACTTTAACAGTCAATGACAAACAAAAACAAAAATCATATACACATTGGCCCAGATGCTGCAGAAATTACATTTTACTCGCAGACTAATTTTTTTTATTTATCAATTGATATGGGCGTTGAAACTCGACTAAATATGGATTCACTTTTGAAAGTCCTACAACGGGAGATAAAATGCTTCCTAATAAAGGTTTTTTTTTTGTATTTAAGGCTCAAACACTAGACATTTAATTAAAGATGAAGAAATATTTATTCCTGCTATTAGGGGTGTTCAAATCAATCGAAAAACTACAGCAAATCGAAAAGTCAAACCAAACTAATTAAAGAACATAATTAGGTTGGTTAGATTTGGTTTGGTATTGAGTAAAAAAAACGTACTAAAATGACATAAAAAGATATAATTTTTATATTTATTTTCAAATTTGAATTTTCTATGAAAAAAATATCTAGAAATATATGGGATCTCTTATTTGATAGATAATGAAGGCATTTATTTTTATTTAGCTTAAATAATGGGTTGCATCACTTTCTTACTAAGTTTTATTGAAAGGCGTCAATTATCTCTTTGCTCTTTCATATTCATATGTCAAAATTTCTTATATCTTTTTGAATTAGAAATGATATTTTGATAATTTATAGTAAATAGAACATATTATTGTTTTGCTATCATAGTGATTTTATGGTTAATTATTAAATTCAATTAACCATGTAAGCGTACATCAACGAAAAAAATAGTTAGACGACTAAGAAAATAACTATCATATGTTACTAAAAAAATTCGCTCATAAGAATATTTTAATAGATCATATGTTTTTAAATTTTTTTAATTTTTCCTAAATATATATTTACTTACCAAACTTTATCTATAATTTAAGCAATTAATATTGAAATAATATTCATGTAACAAAAAAATTCAAAAGACCCGACAAAACTGAACAAATCGATATAGTTGGTTTAGTTTGGTTTGGTTTTCATAAAAATTGAACCAATCTGGTCCATATACACACAGCTACGATCATTAGTGGTACACATACATTAAGTTGATAAATCACGACACGCCCAAATTTTCAAATTGGAAGGTTATTATCAATTGATAGTTACAATACAACAGGGACTGAATTTTTTAGGTGGTCCTTTCCTACAAAAGCATAAAACCCAAAATTTGAGAAAAGTAAATAATCAAAGCATTCTTTTATTTGGACATTTATGGTTAACTAGATTTGTCTGTTTTAAAGTGAGAGCAAGTTGTATTGATTTTAGTATGAAGAGGATTCCACCTGCCATGTAACTCGCTCAAGGTAAAAACAAAAATTTAATTGTCTTCTTTTAAAATTTAAAATTCAAATATAAGAATGTAAAAGCATCCAAAAAATATATTAAATGAGGAAGACAATTCTGCAATATATTATACAGTGTTTATGAATTCATGGTTTTGGAAAAAATATTATGCGCGTCTACATCAAACTAATAAATATAAAGAGTAAATGTTTTGTATAAAAACTTTCGTCGCTTAGTCATTGTTAAATAAATTGCATTTCACTTTAATGTAACTCCTAATAAGGTTAATTGTTTGACGTGGTGTATATACAAATAGGTAAGATAAATATTTTTCTGATGAAAAATTTGGAATTTACATATGGGGATCCGGAGCCTTCACCTAAATGTTGAAAGAATAAGCTTATTGACTGAACTACTCATAATATCTTCACGCTTTCTTTAAAGATAAAAATTTTAAAATCTAAGATCTAGAAGAAATATTATTAAACTGAAAATAAAAATGTAAAATACATAAATATTTAAGGGAGAAAAACAAATTCATATAGAGGGAATAATCACGTAAGTTACCGATTACTTATCTTTTTTTACTGTCTTTGTTATTCCTATAGCCCTAATCAGTAATTTCAGATAACTTAAGCCCGTAATTCTTTTCAAACCAACCAGTTGCTGTTAGACAAATTTCCTTTATCCTTTCTAGACGTGAACAAAAAGAGGAAAAGTTTAAAGTTATACGAAGGTATTTATTTCATTTCTTGTATTGATACGGTCCAATATCGCTTCAATCTTCACTGGCATGGCGGAAGGGGAGTCTTGGAGCAACGATAAAGTTTTCTCCATGTGACCTATACATTAATTGTAATGGGTTCGAACGGTAGAATTAGTCATTGATACTTGCATCAAGATAAGTTGCTTAATTACATTGCCCCTTGAAATATGACCCTTTTCCTGAACCATGCATGAATACAAAATATTTTGTACACCGTGCTGTCCGTCACTAGCTAAATGTTTTCCATCCTTCAATATCTAATAAGCAGCAAAGGCATGATGATAAAAACAAAGAAAGGAAATTATTCTTTTCGATAAGAGAATGTCACTGCCAAAAGATTAAACAACATGACTTGGTGGTCCTAATTATTGCTAATATTTTCATGCTTTTGTTAGATCTAGTTCATGCAAATAATATATTTGTGCAAAAAATCAATTACAGAAAAACAAGAAATTAAGTGGATATTACAAGATCGTTGGAGTCAATTTTGATGTTTAAGGAAAGAAATCAATCAGCAAATCTAGATGCTTAAGGAAATCAATCAATCAGCGAAGATTATGGACAACTACAATGGAAAGAATCAAGCAAGCCTAAACTTAAGGCATTAATCAAGGCCAGCACATACGGAAGATCGAAGGTTCAGTAAAGAATTGATAAGCGGCTAATTTCAGAAGGACCAACAATGAAAGAGTAAACATTCAGCATAAATAACTGTTAAAGGAAGGATATCAAGGAAGAGCAATAACTAGTTATCTTATTCTTGGAAAGAATCACTCTCTTTCCGAGGATCAAATCTCTTGGGTTGTCAAACCTCGATCTTCACCAAAGTATTTATATCCTACTTCAAGCCTTAGAGGAACATACGTTGATCGAACCAAAAACTCCTTTCTTTGTTCTACTACAAACAAATATTGTAGTTCGATAAGATTTGTTGTGTAACAAGTCAGAGAAAAAAAAAAGAGTACAACACTAGTGAGATATTGTATTAAAAAGAGATGTGTATTATAGGAACTGATTTATCAAATCATTTCCACTGTACTTAGAGAATCGTAAATACTAAAGAGAACTCCCTTGCAACCCAAGGAGATTGGACTAGAATTCACATTGAATTCGAACCAGTATAAAATTTCGGTGTCTTTATTTCCTGCACTTACTTTCTGCATCTTACATTTTGTTATTATAACTATTAGGTCATTACATCTAGTCAAATAATTGACAAACTAGTCAACTAATAAGATATTAAGTTTAAAAATATACAATTCAGCCCCTTTTGTACTTCTAATTGGTATAAGAGCAAGGTTCACATTCTACTTTTGCTTAACAAATTATGAGAAAAGATAATGGCAAATCAAGTTATCATAGGATCTCTCTTTCAGGAAGGAACTTCACAAGTTAGACCAATATACTTCAATGGACAACATTTCTCTCATTGGAAATTTTGGATGGAGATCTTTGCCTAGGCCTATGACGTCAAAGTTTGGAGAGTCATCAAAAAAGGAAACTATCCCTTACCAACTGCTATTCGACTACTTGCTGATCCTGAAGATATAGATTCACATACAAAGGAGCAAATAAAAATTATACAAGTTAACAATAAAGCGAGAAATATGCTTCATAATGCTATAAGTGGTGGAGAATATGAGAAAATCTCGAGCTATGACACAACCAAAGAAATATGGGACAAGCTTGAGGTCACTTATGAAAGAACCAGCAAAGTAAAAGAAACACATATTAACATGTTGGTTCATGATTACGAACTCTTATCAATGGAAGAAGGAGAATCCATTGAAGAGATGTTTGCTAGGTTTAGCAAGATAATTAGTGATCTAACTGCTTATTAATCGATAATTTAATTATTTAATCATGTATAAAAACAAGATAGGTTAATGTTTGCAAAGGTTCTTGGCTTATCTAGCTTCCACGAGTAGGTACCGTCACGACTTCCGAGGGTAGAAAATCCAGGTCGTGACATAAATAATATTAGAAGCCACCGGATTCTTAAAAAAAAGAGAGAAAGAAGAGACTAAGCTGAATAACTTTTACAAGAATAAGTTTCAAAATGGTGGTAGTCTTCAAAAGAGAAAGTGTGCTTAAAGAAGTATGAGGTTTAACTTAATGATGTAAGGGTGGAATGAAAGTTTGATAAGGTATGGGCTTAAAAGTGGAAATTGTATTGAAGTGCTTAGGGAGGTGTAGTCACTATACCCATATGTATCTTACATGTCCCGCAGCCAACATTATAACCAAATAAAGTCCTACTTGATTCTAGATCAAACGGGCTCGATTAGTCGAGTATTACACTATAGACAAGCGTATAGTGCGTTGTTTGTAGCATAAGAATTTATTTTTGAGGGTGAGTAAAATCATACGTGTTTGAATTCCTCAGTGTATGAATTATAATGACATGACACAAGTCTCTTCTGTGGTGAGTAGGCACATGATTCATGAAGAAAAGGTAAGTCTGTACCTTTCCCTGAATGTATGAAAGTCGGTTATAGACATTGCATGACTAGATAGGGAGTCCACTCTTGAGGTTAGGAGGTTACGCTAAGGAAGTGTAACTATGTGAATTATTCTTGGTATAAGGAGTAGGGAAGTGACCTAATGACGATTAGGCCTATAAAGTGTGGTCTTGTTTCTAGAGGACTAGAAATGGTTTAAGTGTGAGGTGTTCCTAGTAGCCTATATTATACGATGTAGATGCTATTTATGCTCTAAGTTAACCATATTTTACTGATGTTTTAAGTGTTAAATGATAACAAAAGGCTCTAATTAAGGTTTTTATGTTTTTTAGGAACTACTCCGAGTTATGAGAAGAATATAGAGTGTTTTGGGGTCAAATATATAGATACAAGGCCAATCGAGAAGAACCCGGATGAAAATGAGCAAGAAAAGGTGAAGAAAAAAAGCGCAACAGCCACCGCGATCACGGTGGGACCGCGACTGGAACGCGGTGAAAGAAGGCGTACAACAGAATGTTTGCAAACCACCACGGTCGTGCCGCAGTCATGCAGTGACCGCGATAGATCTGGAGGAAGCCAAGAAGTTTGAGGGCCAAAGTATAAATCGTGAGAAACTTATTCTTATAAACTCAACTAACTCTCCCAAGTCAAGGTTAAGCTGGTTATTAGACTAAATTAGAGGCAAGAACAAGTGTGAGAAGATCAAGACACCATTATAGTATCTTCTTCTTGTTATTATTATTTGCGAATTATGAATGATTTTGTGGTATTATCTTGCTTTATTGTGAGTAGCTAAACATTTATTATAGGGTTGATAGAACCATTTGTTAGATGAAGTTTTGACTCAATGATATAATCGAGCCGAGTTTATTATATTTCAACCATGCTTTGTATGGTAATTAATTGAATAGGCCCTTGATTAATCGTGTCTAATTTTCTTGTGTTGCATGAGAAAGAATACTAGGTTAGATTGTATTCAACAATACCACTTTTGGGTAATTAAAGAGATTCATGACTTGAATTTAAATGTGGGATTAGAGATAACGAAACTTTGGTGGGATAATTCAGAGTTGCATAAATTATCAGCTAGAGTAGTTCGAGAGAATGCTCTAGTAAATTATCGTAGTTGATCGAGAGATAATTTCGGTAACTCATAGCTCGTAATCCTCACAGAGTATCATGACGAGATTATAGCAAAAGAGTTAAGAATTAAGCTAGCAATTGGGGAAATCAATAGCCTAGATCTTTTTACCATCGAATTATCTTTAATATAGAATATTTTTAGTTTTAATATCCTTTTACATTAGTTAAACAAATCTCCATGTTTATTGATTAAAATCTTGCATTTGCAAATTGGTTGAACTTGTATTAGCATCACTAATAGTTGTAATAGATAGGTTAGTTCCCTCAGAATTCGATTCTGGACTTGAAAAACTGGATTAAATTTGCAACGACCGCTTTGTCATTTATAAGGTATAGTTGGGTGTGATCACCTCTCTATGATTTTCGTTTATGGTGTTTAGGAGATTAGCAGTGAGGCATGCCACTGCTTTTAGTCTTTCTTCTGCATTTCCTGCCATGTTAGATTATGCAAGTAGGGGAAAGAAAAGTTTGTACTTTGCTATTGGTGCGTTTTTGTAGATCTAGAAAGAATATGATTTTGACTAGAAAGTCCCCACAAACGGCTCCAAGTTGTTTGACCAAAAAGTATTATACTCTTTGTTAAACTAATTAAGTGATAACTGAGATGAAAGGTGAATCCTAGTCAAGCATAATAATTTTTAGATTTTGCTTAAAGTTTGGGTGATACCGTTTATTTAATTCTCAAAATCGTTTAATCAATCATTAAATGTTCACTTTAGAGATTAAATGAAGAGTGAGTAATGAGCAATAAATACGAGAAATGGCAATAAATATAAATAGGAAGAATACTTCACCCACATATTAAATGATATGGAAGATTCTTTCCTGTGACAATGAAATATGGCAGTAAAGAAGAATATAATCGATGCTTTCTTGGATCATGTGAGTGAAAAAGAAGAATAATCGATAAAATCAATCACTATGGAATGGTGAACTTTATATTTTTTCTCAAGGGTCAACTCCTTACAATAGTTTTCTCCGATCCAATCTCACGTGCCCCCTTTTCGTCTTCCTATTTTTCTATTTATATTGGGATATTCTCTAAAAACCCTAAAAAATACAACAAAGGAAATATTCAGAAGAATATTCATGTCACCGGTTCCAAAATTTTAGAGTTGTAATTGGCTCTAAAATTTGGTTTTAGGACTGTTGGTCCTTAATCGGTGAATGTCTAAACGACTTACCTCTAGCTTGAAATGAAGTCCACGACAAATAGGATTTGCATTATCTAACGTTCACAAGGATAACGTATACTAAGAACGCCCTTATATAAATCAATCAATAACGCCTTATGACAAGTGAGGCTTGCTCAGTTGGTAAGCACCTTCACCTACGACCGTTAGGTCCTGGGTTCGAGTCACCGTGGCGGGGAAGTGTGGAAACACTATAGATCCTCCAATTTTGGGAGCGGTTTAAAAAAAAAAATAACGCCTTATAAAGTAAAGGGAATTAATTGAATGAAACAAAAATTAAATCAATTTCTTAGACTAGTTTTTTGTTTTCCTTTAAAGGCAAAGTGACTATCTTATTTTTGGGTCAATGAAATAACCAAAAAAAATTAAACCAATTTCTCAAAAAGCAAATTAAATATATATTAAAAAAAAAAAACTGAGTAAATTGAGGTCAATTTGACCATAGAAGATGGTGCCGCAATACTCATTACAGCCAGTTTAAAACTTGTAACAAAAAAATAATGTAGAAAGTTTTTGAAAAAGAAGAAGTCATGAATGCAACCTGAAATAAGCATCTTGGTAGCCAATTAAAACAAAAATTGAGTCCAAATTAAAACAAAAGCAAAGAATATTCAACTCAACCTGAAATAAGCATCTCTGAAACTTCTCTCCACGTCTGTTTTTTAGCTAGTTCTAGTATTTTTATTTAGTCCAAAGTCCAAATTCCTTTTTCTCCAAAAAAAAAAAAAAAAAAAAGTCAACTGTGAAATCATGAAAATGACAAAATTACCCCTACCATAAGATAAAACTGGGGGAAATTACGCCCCTTGTCACTTGGCCCTACGGTCCATCAAAAAATAGCCCACTTTTGAAGCTCTTACCTAATATGTTCTACAACAACAACAACAACCCAGTATAATCCCACAAGTGGGGTCTGGGGAGGGTAATATGTACGCAGGCCTTACCCCTACCCGGGGGGCAGAGAGGCCTTACCTAATATGTTCTAGGTTGAACATAATGTAAAAGTTATTTTTCTCTGGTTACCCCACCATATATGTTTCTTTTCTTCGTTCTTCTTCTTCCTCTTTCATGACATTGCACCCCAAAATTTCTCTACTACTATATATATTTTTTAATTCTCCTTCCGGATTCAAAGTTTACAATCGCTATTAAGATGAGAAGAAAGCATACCACTTAAAAGAATTATTATTTTTGGAGTCACCATTAAAGGTCATTCGAAGCTTCAATTTCAAAAATTAATTTTTTAAATTTTGTTAGTTGTTTGGATTGGATGTTGGCCCAATTGATTGGGATCGTCAAGGGGGGTTCAAAATTCAAATTTGAAGTGATTTGGAGTAGATTTGAGTTGAATTTTAGAAGATGCCCAAAGAAGAAGAAGAACCCGTGAAGCTCCATTAATAGGATTCATCTGTATAATAGTGTATAATAGTATATAAGTAATGTATAATGGTGTATAAACACATCTTATACATTATTTTATATAAGGTTGATACATTATTTACAGGTATTGGTGAATTTCTCATATTTCTTGTTGTTGTTGTTCTTCTTCTTCTTCTTCTTCTTCTTCTTCTTCTTCTTCTTCTTCTTCTTCTTCTTCTTCAACTACTACACCTATATATATGGTATATCACTAACATTTTTATTACTGTGTTTATACATCTTTATATATTTTTATACAATTATATATATAATATACTTCTTTGTATAAATGTGTATAATATTGTATAAAAATGTATAAGCATCTCTGATGAACTTTTATTCGATTTTCACTTGCAATTCTTGATTAAAACTATTCCAGATCTCCATTAAATGACTCCAAACTTCGTATACAGTCTACTTAGACTAATTATAGTAAGTTCAAACAATATCCACTCCAAATTTCTCACAAAATCATATTCAAAATCTAACAAGATTAGCATTAAGGAAGATGATATTTTAGATTTCTCGCGTCTGTTTTTGATTTTCGTAGTTGTGATAGGTGTGTAGAAATTTGAGGAAAAAAAGAATGGAAATGTTTCACGCTTGAAGATATAGAGCATAAAAGAACTAGAAAAAGAATTCACATCTAAACTTAATGATATTTTGCTACACATTTGCAAATTTATAAATCGGCTAAAATAATGCAAATTTAACTTATGGAGGTGCATTATTATGTAACTTTATCATAAAAGTGTCTAGCGTTGAACTCGTTCATAGAATCCCAAGAAATCGACGTGTAACAAGAATTTCTTTCTCTCGTCTAACTTGTAAAGTTTTACCCACTCCAAACCGTCGCCACCCTTCTATACATATCGTTATTGAATGAAGATTTAAGATAGTAGTAATTCTTTTTTGAAACATTAAAATTAGAATAATTTATCTGATTCAAACACTTAAAATTCGAATGTTTAGGCTTTGACCAAAACACATAAGTAGACTGCCTCGCACGTTTCCGCATAATTATATAACGAACTTGTCCTCCTTTCACGTATTCTATAGTCTCTTTCTAATATCCTCTTTCATTATCTTCTTCGTTTTATCATTGAATTACTGAATCATATAGTAGCAATTTATCCAGTACCCTATACTTAATTCTGTTTTCTTATTCTGAATTCTTTGTATGTTCTCTTCTTTCTACTAAAGTCGTTGAAGTTTGTCAACCACTTGGATCCTTTCTATCTGGGATTGGAACTTATTTGTTCTTCTCTTTTGTTTAAACAAAGGTTTCTTTTTTCTATTCAACCTACTTTACTGCTTCTTCCTCTTTTATTTCTGTGTGTTTTAATTTTAGTTTTTTTTTTTGTGTTGACCATGTTCGTCATTCCAATTATTGGATTGAATCTATACGTACGTGATGATTATTTATCTTGTTTCAGGAATTTTGGAGTACTAAAAGATGTTGGGAAACTTCATTACCAGCGGATTAGTGTATGTACTTTTTTAAAAAAAATAATACTAATAATAGTCGTACTCTTTGGTTCCTTGTGTTCTGATTCTGGATTTTGCTTTGAACTATACTTTTTTTTGTGTGTATTGTTTTCGTAATTAGACGATCGATTTTCTTTTTGGATGGCAGATTGGTTGTTGGATATGCGTACCCAGCTTTTGAGTGTTTTAAAACTGTTGAGAAGAATAAAGTTGAGATTGAACAACTTAGATTCTGGTGCCAATATTGGTAAAACAACTTTCTTCTAATTATTTTATTTAATCACAGTTGGTTTGTTTTCTTCTTAATTTCCCTTTGTACTGGATTGATTGCTATGGGGTTACAAGTGTTCTCTGAAAATGAATGAATGAAGTAAAATTATTATTTTCAAATGCTTAAAGAGGCATGTATTTTTTGATGAATTTAAGGTCAATTAACGGTAACCAAGACTTTATTCTTACAGTCAGAAAGACTATTCCAACAAATATATGCTACCTATATTCCACCAAAACTTAAACAGATGTAAAATATCATCAAATTGACAAGTATATTAACTGGGCCATAATCCAGAAAAAAAGTTAATTGGACCATAATAGACAGAAACTACCATTTCTAAATAGCACGGTATAGCCAGTTTTTCAACCGATCAATCAAAAATAGTCAGTGTTTATTAAGCCAATGAAAAATAGGCATTATTTTGCTGCAATAAAGACCGGTCCAGCAAAATAGACTGGAGTTCAGTGCACTATATGTGAACTCCAACATATTATACTGGATCGGTATACTTTATTGGCTTCAACATAATATACTGGAGACTTGAGCAATGGTGCTCCAAACTCCAGTATATTATATTGGACCAATATACTTATTGGAACTCCATCATATTATGCTGGAGTTCCAGCATACTATCCTGGAACTCCGGTATAATATGTTGGAGTTTAAGTATACTTATGCTGGAACTCCAGCATAATATACTGAAGTATTTTCCGGGTTTTGAACAGTGTTTCCGCTCAGATTTATCTTTACATAAAAAGTTTTCGGTTACTTTTGAAATTGGGCTATTTTTAAACGATCAATTGTAAAGCTGACTATTATATATTTGCAGGATTATTGTCGCGGCACTAAGAATCTTTGAGAGCTTTGGGGATGTGTTCATGTCATGGTATGCTCTTAATTTTAAAAAATCATAGGGCTTTCATCTAATAATATCTTATTTTTCAAACACAAAATAACTTATGTTCATTGTTGTTATAGGTTACCTATGTATGGTGAGGCGAAATTGGCACTTTTCATCTACTTATGGTATCCAAAAATAAAGGGTACAGCATACATATATAATACCTTATTGAAGCCATATGTAGCAAAGTATGAAAAAGATATTGACAGGAGTTTACTGGAGTTGAGAGCCAAGGCATGGGACTTGGCAATTTATTATTGGCAAAATTGCACAGAATTGGGACAAGCTAAGTTGTTGCAGATGCTTGAGTTTATAGCTTCTCAGTCAAAAAGAGGAACACACTCCAGCCCTGATCAGGTAGTGCTTTCTTTGTTCCATTTTTTAATTTCGTTAACAGCACCTTTGATACAGTTAGTAAAGTAACCCTAAATATATATTATCATCACCATTTTGCTTATAATATAATTGAGAAAACAGAGCACTAATCTCAATTTGTGAATATTTCATTGAATATTATGATTAATGGAATAATAACAAACACTTTGGGATGTTCTTACATGAATCATCCAATTAAAGCTTTAATTTGACCAATTAGGTTGCATGAAGTATCTCGTGTTCATGTACGATTTGGGGAAAGGCCGCACTCTAAGGTGGTGTGATATAGGCATGCCATGATGTAAGCATCAACGGCTAATTTCACGACTCAAACCCATAATTTATAGGTTACACGGAAATAACTTTACTGGTGTTGCAACACTCCCTTTCCTCATACCACAATTATAACAAATAAATAGAGTACTTTAGTGATTGAAAATATCAATTTTAATATTAAAATTTGTAAAAATTTCATAGAATAATATGATTAATGGAATTAGGGGTGTTCATAAAAACCCGAAAAATCGAACCAAATCGAAAATCAAACCAAACCGACCAAAAAAACCGATACTTTTTTGTTTGGTTTTGGTTTTGAATTTTAAAAACCGATTAAATTTGGTTTGGTTTTGGTTTTAATAAGAAAAAGCCGAATCATACCGACTACATGAGTAGCTATTCAAATTTATTATTACACACATATATATATATATTATATATATATTATTATACAAACTTTCAAAAAATTTATGGCATATGTTAATAGTTTGCACTTTTAATATAGTTCTTTACCTTTACATTCTAGTTTGATTGGTAGTTCTCTTTTGTTTAGTATAAGAATCCATTTCGTGTTAATAATAACATATTTTTAATTGAGTCCTTAAATTATTCATCACTATTTGGTTCAATTATCATCAATATATCTTGGTAAATAATAAGATTCTCAAAGGGCAATTGATATGATAGTGTTATATTGAAAATGTGGTCGTTGGAATATGTATTTGGTAGCATATGTCTTATTTTTAAGAGAAGACCGACAAATAACCGAAAAACCCGAAAAACTGATATAAATTGAATCGAGAAAAAACAACTTAATTGGTTTGGTTTGGTTCTAATATTTAAAAAACCGACTTAATTAGTTTGATTTTTTTTTTAGGAAAAAACCGATCCAAATTGAACCATGAATACCCCTATATGAAATAGTAACAAACACTTTGGAACGTCCTTAAATGAATCGTCCAATTGGACCTGGGCTATAATTGGACCAATCAGGTCCGACCTTTATTAGTTACTGTTAGTTATTAGTAGTGAGACAATCTAACGTGTTTATAGCTTGGCCCCTCTATATCGATGTGCATTTCACATAATGTTTAGAATGCTAAACATGAATAGCATTAGTAAGTGTTTCTAGAAAAATTAATAAATTATAAAAAATATTGTATATATTTGGACAAGTCTTTGAAAAATAAATGAAATTATTAGTATCATTGTTTTTTGTGTGTGTGTGTGTGTTTTTTTTAAAATTGTCTTGTTGTTCAAATTATGCTTTGATCGATGAATTAGTCGCAATTTCTATTACATCATAATTCACCATCAATTTTTTATTTTGATTTCTATTTGCATAGTTTCAAATTTAAACATTAATAATTTGCAGCAAAAAGATGAGAAAAATCATTCAGGTGGAGCGCCACCAAACACGCCATCCGGATTGTTTAAGAGGAACAAGCAGCAACCGGTTGACCGGAAGCGACCACCCTCTTCACCGTCGCCACCACCGCCTTCTTCCTCTATGCATCGCTCCACATTGCATTCTTCTAAGTCAGAATCAGTCCAAATGCACCCAGAGGATGCTTCAATTCAAGACAATGATGGTGTTGAACCTGATATAGACCATAATCTTCATGCTGCCAGGGCCAAACTTAGACGTTCCAACAAAGGGATCAGTTAGCAAAACAGTCACACAATAAAGTAAAGTTTTGTGAAATTGTAAAAAGTTTGAATGTGATTAAAACATTTTTGAATGCCTTCTTTTTTTCTTCTCCATTTGTTTGTTTTTCAGTTTTGACAGAATTACATCATAAAATGAAATTCTTTTCGGGTCTAACTTAATTATTAGGTGTAATGGCTTTCTGTCCACTTAAACTTGTATCGGTTTGTAAAGCTGATAGATAAACTTATATTTCTCCAAAAAAACTTCAATTTGACGGAATGAGTACTAATAAACGCTAGGGTTTTAAGCATTAATATGGCTTAAAAGATGGTGAATGAGAAATAGAGAGAAATGAAAATTTTAAGTGAAATTTTAAGTTTCCCTCCTTGACAAAGGGACATTGTTTCATATTAGAAGAGGAAGAGATTTTTGATGGGTTATAAGCACTTGCTCTTTTTCTAGTTTTTAAAAAGTTGAGAAGAAGGCTAGCATCGCGTCGTCATCGCTGGACTTCAGCTTCGATCAATCGATTGATTGATTAATTTTTAAATATACGTTTTAATAACAAAATATGATATTAAATCCAAGAATGTTAATATTAAAATCCAACCATTTCCATTTTTCCGTTTAATGTTTTTATAACAGAAAATTAACTACTTTCTTCTATTTTTCCTCTTTATTAGTTGTACCTTATTAGATTTCAGAATATTGGCTACAAATGTAAGTCCATTCTTTCAGATTTTCCATACGATTTTCTGACTTTCTCATCCTTCTTCCGCATTGTTTTAACTTCAAAGAAAGCAATAGTAAGTGTGATTTACTATTAAACTTTGTGTTCGCTGAAATACAGGGATTTGAAGTACCACTACACCAGCGTGTAATTCGTTCTATCCTAGGAGAAAATAATCCATAACATTGGGTACAAGGAGGAAATCTAGATCCTTAAGGAAACACTTTGAATTCAATGGGCTCGGATTAACTTTTATTTCGTTTAAATTTCCGTTTATGTTATTTTATTTTCACCAGAATTATTTTACAAATACAATTTACTAACAAGCTTAAAAATATTAATAATTTTCTGCATTTATGTTATATTCACTATTTTGGAAATTAAAACCTTTGTAGTCTTCTACTCCGTTGGAGAATAAAATTTACGTGATTTTAATGCTTGTGTCATTCTTTTAAAGAAATAACTAATGATAATGGCAGCCAAACTGTTCCAATGGTGACTGTCAATGCGTTAACAAGCTGAACACCAGCATTGGCACCAGCGAAGAAACCCAAAAAAAATTTTGGATTAGATTTCAAGAGGTGGCAGCAGAAGATGTTATTTACTTGACTACTTTAAATCTGCAGAAGTTCATTAAGGAAGATGTTCTTATTTTGCCCGAAGAAACTCCATAGAATAAACTATTTCTCGTGATTGAGGCGTGGAAGAATTCTGATTTTTGTGCAAGAATTATACTCTTAGCGGACTGGAGGACGATATGTATAATGTCTACAGTGGCATGGAGACGTCAAAAGAATAGTAGACTGTGCTAGAAAATAAATACAAAACTGAAGATGTCGGATTGAAGAAATTCGTTATCGCTAAATTTTTGGACCACAAAATGGTTGATAGCTAGTTTGTTATTATCCAAGTCTAGAAATTGCAAGTGATTATTCACAGTATTGCTGAAGATATATATATATGGAATTAATACTAATGTTGAAAGTAGTAATTTTACTAATAGCATTTTTATTGAAGGTTTTATCATCAATGAAGCATTCCAAGAGCATCGATGATTGAAAAGTTGTCTCCATTATGGAAGGACTTCAAAAATTACTTGAAACAAAAACACAAGGAGATGTCCTTTGAAGATCTCATTGTTCGGATGAGAATCAAAGAGGACAACAAAGCTGCTGAAAAGAGAGGCCGTGGAAACTCAACAATAATGGAAGAAAATATTGTTGAGGATACTTCTCAAAATAAAAGAAAGATGAAGCAAGCTCCTGGACCGAAAAGCTACCCAAACAAGAAGCGATTCAAATAAAATTGATACAACTGTGGGAAAGTTGGCCACAAATTTATGGAATTACGTGCTCCGAAGAAAGACAAGAAGAAGGGTCAAGCAAACATGGTTGAAAGGCATAAAGATGTTGATGACTTGTGTACTATGCTTTCTGAATGCAACTTGGTAGGAAATCCTAAAGAGTGGTGGATTGATTTTGAGCCACTTGCCATGTTTGTATTATTAGGGAAGCCTTTTTAACATATGCTCATGTTGGACCCGAAGAGACGCTTTCTATGGAAAATATTGCAACCGCCAAGATTGAAGGATGTGGAAAGAACTTTCTGAAGATGACTTCTGGCAAAGTGGTGACTTTGAACAACGTCCTACATGTTTCCGAGATTAGGAAGAATTTAGCCTTTGCTGGATTTATTGTTAAGAATGGGTTTAAATGTATTTTTGCATTCAATAAGGTTGTAATAAGTAAGAATAAAATGTTTATAGAAAAAGGTCAGAATGAAATGTTTGTAGGAAAATGTTACCTCAATGAGGGACTTTTCAAGCTAAATGTAATGGTTGTTAAGAATAATAATAAAATTTCAACTTCGCCTTACTTAATTGAGTCAAATGAATTATGGCATATACGTTTGAGTCATTTCAATTATAAAACCTTACGAAAAATGATTAACTTGGAAGTATTGCCTAAGTTTGAGTGCGATAAATTATGATATCAAATCTGTATGGAATCTAAGTATGGTAAACATCCTTATAAGTCAGTTGAAAAGAATTCAAATTCTATAGACTTAATTCATATAGATATTTACATCATGAAGTCAATATCATCTCGCGGTATAAAGAAGTAATTCATAACTTTTATTGACAATAATACTCGATATTGCCATGTTTACTTACATAGTAGTAAAGATGAAGCAATAGACGCATTCAAGCAATACCAAAATGAAGTTAGAACACAATTTAACAAGAAAATAAAAATGATAAGAAGTGATAGGGGTGGTGAATATGAATCTCCGTTTGAACAAATATATTTCGAATATGGAATTATTCACCAAACAACGGCCCCCTTACACGCCCAATCCAATAGGATTGCAGAAAGAAAGAATCATTCATTAAATGAGATGATGAACGCATTGCTGATAAGTTCTGATTTACCACAGAACTTGTAGGGGGGAAGTTGTTCTTACGGCTAACCGAATACTAAATTGAGTACCCCACTAACATAACACAATCTATTCCATATGAAAAATAGAAAGGAAGGAAGCACAACTTGAATTATTTTATTGTGTGGAGGTATTTGGCAAAAGTACAAGTTCTTAAACCCAAAAGAGTAAAATAGGACCGACAACTGTTGACTGTATTTCCATAGGATATGCGACCAATAGTAAAACATATTGATTTCCAGTTCATAAATTAGAAAATCCCGACATTCATAAAAATACGGTTATAGAATTAGATAATGCATTCATATATGAAGGAATGTGAGTCGATTGGTTAAGAATCTAAACGACTTAGGAAAGAAACAAAAGAAATTACATTTAATCAGAAGGATCCAAGACGTAGTAAACGTCAAAGAATGTCTACTTCATTTGGACTAGATTTTGTGGCTTTCTTATTGGAGAATGAGCCTTAAACATTTAAATCATTATTTTGGAAAGAGACAGTCAGTAGTGAAATAGAATCCATATTGAACAACTATAGATGGGAATTGGTTGATCTTCCTTTTGGAAATAAATCTTTGGATTCTAAATAGATTTTTAAGAGAAAATTAAAGATGATGGAACTATTGAGAAATTTAAAGAAAGACTTGTAGTCAAAGGGTATAGATAACGAGAAAGTCTTGACTACTTTGATACATGCTCTCCAGTTATAAGAATTATGTTCACACGGATGTTGATAGCATTAGTTGCGGTGTATGGTATCGAAATACATCAAATGGACATTAAGAAGGCCTTATTTAATTTGGAGGAAGAAATTTACATGGAACAACCCGAAGTGTTTGTGGTTGATGCTAAAGAAAATAAGGTCTGTAGACTTATTAAGTCCCTTTACATACTAAAATAAGCACCCAAACAATGGCATACGAAATTGGACCAAACAATATTACCAAATAGTTTTACAAATGAATGTAATAAATGTGTATATATTAAAAATGTTCCAAATCACATAGTCATTATTTACTTATATGTGGATTGTCACGGCACAAAATCCACTAAGCGTCGTGATGACGCCAGACACTGCTGTTAGGCAAGCCAACCAAAATACTTAGTTAAATTATCATTTTAAATATTTCCGAAATCACCTCTTTTATACTTTTAAACAATACATAGTAAATCCCTCTTAATGAATAATGAAACATTTAACAACCTTTAAAATTTCTAAATAAATCCAAAGACATCCCAAGAACTCGGTGGCACAAGTGTATGAGCTACTTCTAAGAAATAATACAATACCACATCTGCCCGAAATACAAATTGGACAGAAAAAAATACAATACACTGAAAGAGACTATACTAGCTGCGGGTCGCCTCAAATAATGTAGCTCATCTAGTCCCCATATCATCCATGCTGCTACGCCTAGTAGGCCACTAGAAGTACATATTCATGTGCAACAAAAATGCACATCAAGTGTAGCATACCTACGAAAATAGCATGTACTCAGTAAGTATCATGTCTAATCTCGAAGAAGTAAAGACGAGAGGTTGACTTCGACAATTACTAGTGGTACAATAATGATATAATCAATAATACATTAAATCATGTATTTTTATAAATATGATTGTAATTCAACGAAGTGAAACAAGTAAATAATTCTTTCTTTAATAGGAAATTTTAAATTTTCTTTAAGTCCTTTATATAAATATTCTCAAGTCAGGAAGAGGCAATAACAACTTTAATAAGTTCGAGGCAATCAATACAAGCATGCGCAACTCATGTCGAGGTCGTACGGTCCGATCCAACATAAATGTAAAATATGCATGGCCGAGGTTCGAACGTCGTGAATCATAGATGTATCTATTACCCCGCTCGCGAACCATACATGCGACGCGACCAAATTTAAATAAATAATCATCCTGCTCATCAACCTTACATGCGACATATGTACACATAGAAATACATGCTCAAATAGCAAATTAAGAATTATCAGGGAACATTTGTCCAAATGAAAGCCAATTCTCTTTTAATAATTTAAGAAAATGAAGTTTAATCCTTTTAGAAATTTATTTACCAATTCGATAGCATTTAATCTATCAATAATATTACAAATATTCCAAGTACATCATTCTTTTGGATCCTAGACTACCCGGATAATAACATAATAAGTAGCTACGCACGGACTCTCATCACCTCATGCGTACGTAGCCGCCTCAAATAGGAGCACATAACCAGTTAATTCTCCTATGGGGAAAATTACCTCTTACAAGGTTAGAAAGGAGATTCACCTTGCTGCGACGATACATAACCGTCATTCCACGCCCTTCCGAAGATTCGAATCGGTGCTAAATGCTCCAAAGCTAGCCAATAATTATGCAATTCCATTAATATATGCGCAATTACTCATTACAATCCAATTTATAACAACTCCTAACCCCGAACATAAAGTTGACAAAATTTCCCTCGGGCCCACATGCTCGGATTCCTATAATTTTCGAAGAACTAAAATATATAGTTGGCTCTCAATTTCATGCCCATAATCCTCAAAATCTAAGAATATAAATTTTTTAGGTTTTGTTCAAAATCCCAAAATTTCTACTAATTTACATGATTTTCTATGTTAAAATCTAGATATAATCCAAGTAACTAACTTCCAATAGGTGGGAATCACTTACCTTGATATGGATGATGAAAATCGAGCTCCAAAATCGCTTCCAGATCCGCTCCCATGGAGGAAATGAGATGAAATGAGCCAAACCCATTTCTTTACATCTTTACACTTATACACTGCCCATACAACTCTTCTTCGCGTTCGCGAAGAAGAAATTTTCCAAAATCTATTTTCGAAACTCTTATCAGATAGCCTCCGAAGGGCCGGCTTGGCTCAGCGGTAAGCTTGCTTGCCGTGGTGTGTCAGGTTGCGGGTTCGAATCAGCCTCTCTGCAAAGCAGGAGGAAGGCTGCCTAGAGTATTCCCTTCCCCAGACACCCACGAAGTGGGTATTGAACTGGGTCGACCCTTATCAGATAACCTCTAGTATAATTGTCATAACTTTTTGTATAAATCTTCAAATAATAAATGGTTTACTATTTTGAAAATTAGACACCAAGATATACAACTTTCATATTTTGGTCATATCCCAATCCCTTTTAGATTTTGAGATATAAGATGCCTAAGTCAGCCCTGCGCAACACAATTTCTACTTCATTTTCTTAGATAACCTATAGTGTATCTGCCATAACTTTCTGTACAAAAATCCAAATTCTAAATGATTTATATTTCCGAAAACTAGTCACAAAGGGATACAACTTTTAGTTTTGGATCATCTCCAAATTCCTTGTAGATTGCATGATATAAGCCTTCGAAATCAGACCTGTGCAACAGAGATTTTGTTCTTCGCAAACACGAGTATCCCTTCGCGAACGTGAAGAACAAAGTCCCTGAAGCCAAATCCTTCCACATGAAAGCGGGAGGATCCTCGCAATCATCCCAAATCATGATAATATCAAATAATTTTCAGTAAAATACATGGTAAAATTATCAATCGGGATGGACCAAGTCACAATCCCCAACGATGCTCTACCACAAGCTCGTTATCCAGCATGCAAGTTACTTCAATATAGCACTACGATGTACAATCCAGGATTTCAAACCCTCACGATATCATTTAAAACCATTACTCACCTCGAACCAGTAAAATCTCTAGCTCGCGATGCCTTTTCCCCTCAAATCGCCCTCCACGCGCGCCGAATCTATGTAAGATCAGAGCGAATACATCACAATATGATAAGGGAACAAAGCCCAAGCGAAAATAATCAATAACTGGCATAAATCCCAAAATTATCAAAACCCGAGCCCCGGGCCCACTTCTAGAAACTTAGAAATTTTCACATCAATAGGTTACTTATCACCTCACGAGTTCATACATACCAAAGGTTCTCAATTCCGACCTCAAATGGTCCTTCAAATACCTAAATCAAATTTCCAAAATTTCAAGCCCTATTTCATTAATTTTAGGGTTAATTCCCATGTATTTCTAGGTGGATTTCACAATATATCGAGTTTTAAGACCAAGATTCTTACCTCAAGTCATTTCCTCTTGAATCCCTCTTTCATCTCCTCCAAAATCTCCAAAAACGAGCAGCCATGAGGGAGAATAGACCCAAAATTAGCGGACAAGATGGCATTAAAACGTTCTGCCCAGCTACATGATTTTCTTCTTCGCGAACGCGATCCGACTCTCGCGTTCACGATGCACATCTTACCTTGACCAGATTTCCCTTCTACGCGATCTTGATATCAGACTCACCAACGCAATGCTCTGCCTGAGCGACCCTTCGCGAACGCGATAATACACCTGCGAACGCGTAACACAATTCCACTTCAAATCCACTGAGATCACACCTGTATGCGAACATGATGCCTACTTCGCTAATGCGAAGAAAGATTTCACACCCACCTCCTCCTACTCTTCGCGAATGCGAGAACACTAACGCGAATGCGAAAAGATAAATTGTTGTAACTGTTGGGACAAATTTTCTGCAACTTTTCAACATTGAATATAACCCCGATACCATCCGAAACTCACCCGAGGCCCCCGGGACCTCAACCAAAAGCACCAACACATCCTAAAATCTCGTTCAAACTTTCTCCAATTATCAAAACACCTCAAACAACACCAAAATCCTCAAATTACATCAGATTCAAGCCTAAGTTCTTCTAAAACTTCTAAAACACGCATTTGATAAAAAAATCCAACCAAAACACCTCCGAATGACCCAAAATTTTTCACACACATCCAAAATCGCCTGATGAAGCTACAACAACTCTCGAAATTCCATTCCGACCCTCGGATCAAAATCTCATCTATCAACCAGAATTCACCAAAATACTAACTTCGTCAATTCAAGTCTAATTCTACACCGTACCTCCAAAATCAATTTCGATCATACTCCTAAGCCACAAATCATCCCCCGGAGCTTAACGAATCACCAGATATCACATCTGAATCTTCTAACTCAATAGTCAACATCCGATTAACTTTTCCAATTTAAACCTTCCTTAAAGAGACTAAATATTCCATTTCCTTCTAAAACCAATCCAAATCGACTCATTCACCCAATACTCTTATAATGAAACATAAGGAAGCCGAAATGGTAAAAATAAGGCGGTAGCTCACGTGACGACGGGACGGATCGTCACACGGCCCATCAATTTTTTTGAAGAAAAAAGAATTTCTTTAAATCCTTAAATATTTTTTTCGTGACATAGTCGATTAATCATATAAATGACATTGTTTGCTTAGAGCGTAATAAAAGCTTGATATTTGACGAGGAATCTCGTAATTGAAATACAAATTCTCTATATTTCTAACTATCATTTTTTAAAGTTACATAAATATATCCTTAATGCTTTTATTTAATTTTCCTCGAATTTAGGAATTGCTCCAATAAGTTTAAATACTGAGGTTTTTTAATTTTGGATTAGTATCATTTGCTAATTTTATCATTATATTCCATAAATTTATTAAAATTCCAGAAATTTTCTAGTGGTCAATTATTTTTTTTGGTGTATTTAAATTTGATCTTTGTCTATACTAAAGAGCAGTTTAAATATTAATATTATATTAAAGTTGTCCAAACTGATCGTTGGCCACGTAAAACAATATTTTCTTTTGAAAAATAATTATTATTGGCCAACTAAAACTTTCCGAGTTCGTTATTAATTAAGCAAAAGAAAAAATAATTTTGTCATATTCCATGTATGTCAAAAATCTAACTTTTAATTGATATGGAACGGTAAATGAGCAATCTAGGGTTGGGGAATGGGGATTATAGTGGTTTTTTTTTTAGTTTTTACTGTTTTAAATATTAAATATTTAATCATTAATTAATTTATTAAATTTTAGCCCACTGGCCGGCCAGGCCCAACCTCGATCAAGCTTCAAGGGCCAACGGGCTGTCTTGGCCGGACTTATAAGCCTCAATTTTAAATGAACTCAAAAAATTCCAGCCCAACCCTACCTAATTAGCGGACTGGATTGGGCTGACATCACGAGCTAAGCCCATTTTGACGACTCTATACTATAATAACTACATTGTACTAATATAATATAGTGTTGCTGCCTCATTATCCCAGTAAAAATGGTGTGTAGTAGCCACCAATTAAGGGGGTCTTTAATTTTTATCCACTAATAATAATGCTCAGCAAAAATAGCCACTACTAATATGAAAAAGATAGTTTTACCCTTTCTTCAATGGTTATATGCCCAAACCCTTCTACAAAAAGAAAGAAGCGATGAAGGTGAAGTATATATCAAGCACAGTAATGATAAATGTGAAAAGCCCTTCTTACATTTTATTTGACATATTTTAGTGTTGTTGATACCCCAAGCAAGGTTGGTGATGCTTCAGAGAATGCAGACATTCGTAGTGAATCAAATCCATCAAAGAATAATATGAATATAGAAGGTATAATGACGCAGATGCATGATCTTTCTTTTATGCTCAAGACCAATCTATCCATTCCCTCGAAATCCTACAATTCTCTTTTCAGGGATTGTACTTGGGTTTGTTCACTTGGTTAGCCTTCAAGATTTTTGTAATCAAGTTTTGAACTTGAAACTATAAGTTAAGGAGTGTTTGTCCTCAACTTTACAAAAGTTAAGGACATGAGTCCTTAAGTTTGACATGCAGGTTCAAAAAATAAGAACAAACATTCCTTAACTTATAGTTTCAAGTTCAAAACTTGAGGACATGCATACTTTAAGTTATTGTTTCAAGTTCAAAACTTAAGGACATGCAGTTCTTAAGTTATTGTTTCAAGTTCAAAATTTAAGGATTGTGTGTCTTTAGCTTTGAGTTTCAAATTCAAAAGTTAAGGACATGAGTCCTTAAGTTGGACTTGTAGGTTAAAAAGTTATGGAAAGACAGTCCTTAAGTTTGAATAATACGTTCAAACGTTATGGATAGACAATCCTTAACTTTAAGTTCAAAGTTCAAACGTTAAGAACAGGAGTCCTTAAGTTTGAATGCAGGTTCAAAAGTTAAAGACAAGCAGTTTTTAAGTTTGAATTACACGTTCAAAAGTTCAAGACAAAGAGTCCTTAACTTTGTGTTTAAAGTTACCTCATTTTCTTTGTTGCTCCAATAGCACAAAAATCATATTGTTTACATCACAGAGTGTGATAAGCAAAAAATTTAATTTATTGAACTTATATTTTTGGGGAGGGATGGGAGGGGTAGGGGGTGGAGGTAGGGATGGGACAGTAAAACAAAAAGAAAAAATAGAAATTTAAATTACAAAAAATGTAAAAAAAAAAATTGTGCTGGAAAGGAGGGTATGCGGTGGATGGTGAAAAAAATAAAAAAATAGAAATTTGAAATTATAAAAAAAAATTAAGATAAAAAATTATTTTTTATGGGGGTAAGGGGTGGAGGGATAACATGGTGAGTGGCAATGAAAAAATTAAAATTTAAAAAAAAAAACTTTCTTTTACGAAGAGGGGAATGAGATAGATTTGGCGAAGGTAGGTGGGCAAGGTTTTTTTTTTTTTTTTTTTTTTAATCCCTCCCAAATTAGGAGGATCTATAGTGTTTCCACACTTTTCCTCCACAGTGACTCGAACCCAGGACCTAACAGTCGTAGGTGGAGGTGTTTACCAACTGAGCAAGCCTTGAGAAGCATCTTTGTAAAATATTTTCATTTCTTATGAAACATTTGAGTCATATCTTCCAACTGTTTATCCTATTTCCTTATCTAATGGAGGAAATAGCTCCTGATTCCCACATACACAATTCCCTTCCACCTAAGGCCAAAATCCTTGTAAAATACAAACCTCTATGAATCTACTTATCCACCAAAGACCAAACCCTACACCAAACTACATTCTCCACCCTAAACTTTCATATTCAATAGATAGGCAGCTTCTAGAAGTTTCTTCAGCTCCCCCTATCTTTATCACAAATACCCCGGTTCTCTTTCTCTTACTGTCCATTCAATACCATTTTCTCCTATCCAATGGCTTCTTGCTCTGCTTCTTCAACAGCACTTGTTTCTTCCAACCCAAAAGTAGCTTCCATTTCTCCCTACAATTCCCCCATTTCTCAATGCCTCTCTCTTCCTTCCTCTTTCAACGGCCTCCGTAATTGCAAGCCTTTTGTTTCTCGTGTACCCCGTTCCCTCTCTTCTCGTGTCCCTCAGTCCCAACGCCGTCGTTTCACTGTCCGTGCTTCTGTAAGTTTCTCTTTCACGCCTTTCTTTTCTTGCATTACATCACTGACTTAACTGTTACTACTATTTGTATTACCTACATTTTCTGAATTTGTTTGAAAGGCTTTACTTTTATTCACTTCATCTGTGTCCTGCACTTCAATTTGGAAGCTCAAATGTTTTTCACTTTTCACGTTAAATCTAGCAAAATATTTGACTAAGGTCAAAACTGCTTAAGGGGTATATATAGGGGATCACTTTTAACCAATACCCAAACATAATTAACCATTTTTATCATAAAAGGCAATACTAATTGTATGTATGGACTGTGTTTTAGTGAGAAGAGAATTCAAATTTTGTATGTTCACTTGTACCTAACTTGGTAATGGTAGAGTGGTAACATTGGGCATGACTATCAAGAAGATATTAGAAAAGTTAAATTAGATGACCAAGTGAAATAAAAGAAAGTTTCTGTTCAAGATTCTCGATTTCCCAATCGCCCCTAAACTTGCTTCTTTTACTCTCTGTTGATAAGAGCTTGCGCCATCAAAGAATGTTGCTATAACCTCTCTGCTGTGTTTGTGCTTGTGTATGGATCAAGATTCATCTATCTAATGTCCTTTCATGTATGTTTTTCATATATAGTGTGAACTTCCACTTGTTGGAAATCAAGCGCCAGACTTTGAGGCTGAAGCTGTTTTTGATCAAGAATTCATCAAGGTATTATATTGGTGTTTTTATTACTTACCTATAATTGGAGAAAAATGCTTAATTCCTATTCAGAAAAGTGTGTTTAACTCTAGATTTCAAAACATGAATGGTATATTTAACTTTTTGTATAAAGATTTAATGTATGGCTCTTGTCCATATACAATGAAATCATATATTTTAATATCATCACTATATTTTTTAAATAATTAACCACAAAGTTTTGTTTCTTCTAAATTTTTCTTCAATTCTCACTAAAATCCGAAGAACCTTAAACTTTTGGTTTAAAGGTGAAAGGTCATGCATTAAATATGAATTTGTTTAAATATAAAGTAGTATCGTCTCTTTGCCTACTATTTTATTGCGGCTTACTGCTTGCTATTTTATAGAATTTTGTTGGAAGAATGTAAAAGAAGGAATTTAAAAGTAATATAGGTGGTAAGTGGGGTGGTAAGTGTTGCAAGCCTAAATATCTGGTAAGGTTCCTCTAATTAGACGACCAAAATAATAAACATTAGTCAATCAGTCAATTCTGAATTAGTTAATGTAGCAAATGACATACCTTGAGGAGTCTATGCAAACCCATTTGATTGCAGTTAGTGACAGCGTCAGAACACAGAAAGAAAAGAGTTTAGTACTACCTTAACATGCAACGTCTGCGATAGTCCTAGGATTTCACTTCACTTCCTGCCCCCTTTAGGAACTGTAAGGCGTGGCTTTACACATTTAATTGGATTCTATGGATTGTTTTTGCTGCTTACAACTACAATTATCTTTTTCCTGCAGGTTAAACTATCTGAGTACATTGGGAAGAAATACGTGATTCTCTTTTTCTACCCACTAGACTTTACATTTGTTTGTCCAACAGGTTAGTTTGGCACCTGAAATCTATCTGCTGCCAGTTTTACTTTCTTCTAATACATTTCCACTGATTGTTGTGGTTGCTGTGCGTCTCTCCTCTGTAGAGATCACTGCTTTCAGTGACCGTTATGAAGAATTTGAAAAGTTGAACACAGAAATATTGGGTGTTTCCGTAGACAGTGTGGTAGGTGTTTCTTTCCTTCAAATTTTTACTGTGAAGTTATAAATTCATAACTTGTAGTTTTCTGCCTTGCGTTTTCAGTTTCTGCATTTATTTGCTTATTTCTCTTTAATGTGATAATGTGATTGCTATTTCTTCAAAGTGCCTTTAAAAGAGTTTTCTCTACCTAAATGGCTCGTCGTGCTGCATTGTGCTGCTGCACTAGTATGTCTCTTTCAGTTGTTTCCATCTCTGTATATCTTTGTGATGGTATGACTCCAAGTATCTGTGGAAGTTCCAAATAAACTTCAACTTATAGCTTGTTTGGATTCTTGCTACATGTTGTTTCATAACGTATTGTATTGTATTGTATGATGAATACAATGTTTGGATTAATTGTATCGTTTGCGGAAAAAAAAAAGGATAAGGACTAGAATTATTATATAAAAAAGTAGGATAAAAGATAAAATATGATTATTTAATAATAAGGAGGGGCAAGATAAGAGAAAAAAGTAAGGAAGCGACGCCACCACGCCAAATCCGTCGTTTCATTAAGTGGTACTTTTCGTCGTTACATAATAATGGAATTAACGCTACGATACAATAAGATTTAAGTAATGATCAAAACAAACGTTGCACTTAAAGTAACAATATGATACAATACAATAGGTAACAACCATCCAAACAAGCTGTTAAGAGAAAATAGAGTGCATGTGTGAATCTTGTTTTTTGAGGGGGTTATATATCCTCATTTTTCTTTTTGTTTTGAGTAAGGTATATATCCTATTTCTTCTTTTTTATTCCTTTATTGATTAACTTCATTTTTTTGAAAACTTTTGAATCATTAACTAGTGATTTAGACCTTTTACCTAATTTAGTTAGTATTCTGTTAATAACTAAAAACTAGGTTTGGTTTGTATAGGTTACTATGTTATGTATGAGTAGAAGTGCAAGTCTATAGCTTAAGTATAGAATACATATCATATGTCTCTCGTATGTACCTTTGTTTGACGAGCATTTGACTTCATAGAAAAGGTTAATTGTGGTGCCTCAATATTGACTTGTTTGCAAATATTTGATTTAATCTTCAATGATTTTTGTCATCTGTCTCTTGAGCATAATTTTTTGTCTTATTTTATTGAATTCGTGTTGTTGCGCTTGCAGTTTTCCCACCTTGCCTGGGTCCAAACTGAAAGAAAATCTGGTGGGCTAGGTGATTTGAACTATCCATTAATTTCTGATGTGACCAAGTCAATTTCAAAATCATACAATGTACTGATCCCCGATCAGGTATGTCGTTCTGTTTGCGACTTTTTAGCTTTGAGAATTATTTGTTGATATTGGTTGGCATATCCCAGTCCTGAGTCATTTACAGTTTGTAAAGTGTAAACTACTACTGCTACATAAGGTACTAATGAAATATTCATTTTTGGAGAAAATGCCTTGCCTTGATGCAAGGATGAAAAGCTGTATTTATGCACAAATGCAGTCGATCTTGAAATAAACTTAGCTTTTAGTACACATGCACAAGAGTACGGTATTAATATGTGGACAATAAATTCCATCAATAGTATCCCTTATAAGAAAATTGTATCAATAGTATTCACACATAATATGGCTTTTTTTTTTTTTTTTCAAAATGAAGAACATAGAATATGCCTTTTTATTGATTTCACTTCTAAACTACATCCCCATCTGCTATTATACCTTATTCACCTTCACCTCAGCCTTATAACTTATTTTGGTTTCAAGAGGAATCTGCAATTTTTGCTCTTGCTGTGGTTGTGGATCAAGGTGTGCATAATTGGTTTATACCGAATTACCGAACGGAATGGAATTTGGTATTCGGTATTGGTATTTGGTTTAAATTTTTAGAAAATCTGGTAAGTGGTAGGGTATTCGGTGTCTAGAAATAAACTACTAAAATACCGATACCATACTGAATTACATACTAACTTCCTCAATGCGCATATTATAGATTATAACATAAATATAAAAGACATAAGATTTTACTTATCCGTAGTGCCACTCTCATGTAATTGCTTGAGCGACAATTCATATCATTACTGCAGCTTCACTTGTATTTTAGTTTGGTTTCGTTTCCAGATTCCTATATTTATTTCAGAACTGATGGTAGTCCAGTTCAAAGTTCATACATGATCATGCAAGCCTTTCCGCGAAAATGAACGAAAAGCGAGATGAGCGTGCTATTTTCAAATCGATTGATAGACTGGGAAGGGAAAACGCTAGAAAAAAAGCCCTTATTATTATTAAACGTAGCTGTCTTTAAAGTGCAAGTGAAATATCGACTTTCATTCAACTTTAGAAAACTATAGTAAAGTAGCAAAGTTCACAGGAGCAGCAGGCAAGCAAGAAGTTCATCCATTGAAGTTGAAGTAGTTTCAGTAACTCACTCTCTAGAAAATTGAAAGTTCCAAAAGGCACTTTCTATGATTTTAGCGTAGATCCTTTTTTGTTTGAAAGGTCCTGAGCCGGGTGTTTTTCGGAAACAGCCTCTCTACCTTCTTAAAGGTAGGGGTATAAGGTCTGCGTAAACACTTAGGCTCCACTTGTGGAAGTATACTTGGTTTTTTTTCTATTGTTGTTGTTGCGGTTGTTGTAGTACTTCTTAAAGACGGAAAAGAAAGTTGTGATTATTTTATCCAAACCGAAATTGCCGAATCGAATTAACCAAAACCGAAAGAAAAATCATACGTATTGAATTACTAAGGTATGATATTGATATAGCATTTTAAGAAACCGAATACCGAAAATATCTAACCGAAATGTCTAAAACTGTGCCAAACTGACCGACGAACATTCACTAGTTGTGGATATATCATGGAAATTAGAGGAACTTCTATCTATCAAAAATATAAAAATGTTAGTCTCCGGTATTGAAGAGGCTACTACTGCTTTTGTCAAAGACATGTTTAAAGTTGTATTTTTCTGGATGAAAACTAGTGATATCTTACAGTAGAATTGTTTCTGATCCTCCTTGTATGTCTCTGGTAATTGGTTCCATCTCTCAAACAACCAAAAACTGGTGAAAATAATGCTTCTCATTTGAAATTGTGTTTTCTCGTGGCTTACACTTTGGTGCTTATGGAATCAGCTCCATGATTCACGATTTCTCTGGTGATCTTTCAGGGAATTGCATTGAGAGGACTTTTCATCATCGACAAGGAAGGAGTTATTCAGCATTCAACCATTAACAATCTTGGAATTGGTCGGAGTGTTGATGAAACATTGAGAACTCTTCAGGTATAAATCGGCCATTTTATTCAGGCTTTTGCCAGTATTCAACCTTGCATAGCTATAGTTCCTATAATTCTTTGGTTTCCCAAAACAGGCATTGCAATACGTTCAGGATAACCCGGATGAAGTGTGCCCAGCTGGATGGAAGCCTGGGGAGAAATCCATGAAGCCCGACCCCAAGGGTAGCAAAGAATACTTTGCATCCATTTGAGGTGATGACTGCTTTTGCTTTACCTAATTTGTTGTTTAGGGAGGCTGGAGACAATACTTTTCTGTTACATTTTTCTTATGTACCGGCTGTGTTTGGTCATTTTTGAGAATAATATACTTGTACACTCTTATATTCTGCCTTTGAAAGCCATTACTTGAAACAACCTCAGTCCATCTGATCTACAATTGGATCATAATTCTATAAGTAAATATACCAATCTTTTTAGCGGTCAGGATTTGGTCTAGTGGTAAGAGTGCAACTTGGGATTTGTGTTTTAGGCGCACATAACCGGTTTCAGTCTTGCCACCGACAAAAACTTGGTATTTAAGCGGATAAGATATAGCAATGGGCTCACTAGCTGCCGAGTTTTCAGCCATGAATTTCTCAGTTATCAAAACATAATATGTATGTACCAATTTTTGCATCACTTCACAAGTTATATGCTGCCGAGGGTCTATCGGAAACAACCTCTCTGTCTTATCGGGGTAAGGGCAAGGTCTGCGTATACACTACCTTCCTCAGACTCCACTTAGTGGGACTTTATTGGATCGTTGTTGTTGTTGTTGTTGTTGACAAGTTATATGCACTATTCTTGTTTCTAGCTCCTCTCTTTTGGTGGGCCAATTACTATGTTAAATAGCGTTGAACAAGCATATGCTTTTTCTGCATCATTCATCACCAGTGTATTATAACCATTTTCATTATTTTCCAATTTAGACAACCTTCTTATCAGAGTAGTTTACGTCACAAACATCATCCTCACTTCATATCCGTTTTCCCACCTTAGACATTCATTTGACACACTACCATATTTGGCAATCTTATCCAAACATGGGAGAGACGAGGGAATATATGCTAGTATGTAACTTTTCTCTTTAATTGTGGGGTTGATGACACGTTCCAGCACATAACAGCTGACTATTTTACTGTTCGACCTTGTCCCCAAATTTCTCTTACACACTTGTTAAATACGGGAATAATATTACACACCAAAACTTTTAAGGTATGTCAATTATACATCCTTCCGTGTTTGACCACATTTGCTAAAAGCTTGTTATTACACACGTCAATCAGCATATGACACGTGTCATAAATTGAGAAAAAAAGAAAACCTTTGTCCCCCCATCCCCACCCCTTTTCCTCATATTCCTAAAGAAAATAATATAGAAAAGAAAAATCTTGCCCCCTCATTTTTCCAACCCATCATCTTCTCCTCCGCCACCACCGTGCTACTGCCAACCCTTCCACCACAAGCACCTTCTTCCTTAACTATAGATTCAATTCTTTACATAATTTTTAACAAGTTTTAATAACATTCACCACAACTCTTTATACAAATTTCATATTCAAGCTCTAACTCAAAGCTTTAAACTTGTTAATGATGTTTTTAGAATTTTATCAAAATTAATCACTAAATTTTCAGCATATTCTTAATAAATTTTTACTCAATAATAATCACGAAGTCAAATTAATTTTCTAATATATACAATAACAAAATCAATAAGATGCGATTGAATTTTCAAGCTTTTTCAAAAGGTCAATAATGGTGACTTTTTACAAGACCCAATAGCTTTTCCTTTCTTCTTCTTTTTCTTTCTCTTCTTAGTCATGGTTGAAGAGGCGAAACATGAGGAGTAGACAAAAATATGGTTTGGGGAGCGTGGGGGGTGGGGGGGGGGGGGGGGGTGGGGTTGGGGCCAAGTCTTTACTGCCTCAATATTTCGTGTATCCATATCCACATGTTGTTAAAATTTTAGTTAATTTTTATAATATTTGTGCAATACGTCAAAAATTTTGTGTTCAATTGAACACATCGGAGTTACGCTAAATCCGCCTTGGTGAAGCACATGCGGGATGGAAACAAAGAACAATTGCAGTGGGGAAGCATTGTAGTCCAGTATTCCTTTTGCTTGTCGGATCCAAATGAGTGCAGCAAACATGATTAGGTGCAATTTGCGAGGAAAATTATATAAAAAATAAAGGTTAATTTTTGAATGAAATAAAACCTTATGAAAATTCACAAGATCAATTACGTCCTAATTTTTTTGTTTAGTGATAATTAAACTTTAAACTTGTCAAGTTATCTTAATGATATGATGATTTATAACTACATAAATACCTATAACTTGTTTTAAATCATAAATTTTCAAAAGTCTTTCGTTATTAAGATAAATATAAAAGGGAATGGACTATCCACTAGAACTTTCGGGTCAATACCAGCCCAAGAGCCCAATACTAATTTGGGCTTTAAACTACCAAAGAGTTGGATCATGAGCTTCAACCTGGGCTTCCTTTTCTTCGTTTGCTTTTCACTTTTACCAAAACTGAACTCCCAAAACGTCCCGACTCAGGTCCTCCCCAATTGGTCTCTGCATCAGCTCTGTGCATTGTTATTATGCCCAATACACAGAGACTGCTTCACCCACTGACTTAATTTGAAGCTTTTTTTAATTCAATCAAATAATTTTTCGTTAAGTTTCCGACGTCGGATCAGTTGCGGTTGTAAAATTCCGGCAATGGGGATTTCGTTTAAGGTCTCCAAGACCGGTTCAAGGTTCCGGCCCAAACCAATACAGATCGAGGCCTCAGCGTCTGCTGAAGAAGACGACGTCGCTTTTGAAGCTACCAAAGGAAGGAATTCAGTTCTTCCACAAAATGAATCCAATTCCGCATCTGCTGGAAACTTCAAGGTAAATTTCTTATTCACATGTTCTGTAATTGGATATTGTACTCCCAATTTGTGCTACTTTTACTGTTGTTATAGCACCCGATTCTGTTATTAATTTAGAATTTACCCCCTAATATATTTTGGCAAAAAAAGTAATGAGTTGCACTTTGAGCTCACTTTTGCGATTTCCATAAATTTTCTTTTTGATCCATCCCTAACCTATTTATTTCATTGTAAAACTACGAATGACTTTATTTTTATGTGAACCGTGTGTGACTATCTAGAGGAGTAAAATATAAAAGGGACATTTGGTTCCTGGACTAGTTGTGCTGGGTCGTAATACATGGGTTATTATACTGTAAATAATACTACGGTGAATACCAATAAAAATTCTTGTTTCACATTCTATCCCATATAAAATAATGCATAGATTAGCACATAAGTTATGCAGGTATGCTATACATGTTTTATCTTGGAAATCCAACACCGAATTAATATTGTATAATGTATCAGTGATGCAAAGTTTATATTGGAAAGCTACGTTGTAGTAATAATACACAATCTATGTCAGGATAGTTTTCTTATAGCAAACTAGACGAGCTCAAAGGATATAGTTATAATTTCCTAAACTTTATCTCTTGTACATGAGGTTGACTTCGGTGGGAACTTCCCTGCCTACACATAGTTGATTTGGAGACTGGAGGAAACCTATAGAGGGTGAATGCACACGCAGTAAAAGTAAATGGGACTCCTATGTAATGAAAATAAATAAAGAAAGCACATAAATGAAACCAAACTTTTAGCAAGATCAAGTTGGAATTCTAAAATGTGGTTTAGTGAGAGAACCTAGTTGTCAGCTTGCCGCAAATGGTTATTTCCTAATAGACAGTTGATTGACTCATTTTCACTTGAGGAGCTCTTGGTATAGCAGCTTTAGGTTTTGGATTTTTTTCTCCTTTTCTTTTGAGGACGTGTTGTTATCCCCAATCCTCGCAAACACCCCAGGCAAAAAAGTATCTTTCTTGCTTCATAAAAAAAGGATCTTTCTTGACAGAGATAATTCCTTTTCCTTGGGCTATGTAGCAATGCAATGGCCAATTATCAGTTATGGACCATGGCATCTCATATTTATCTCTACTTAGTGGAGGGAATGAAATGGGATGTCTATAGATCATGCAACTAAATGTTTTTTTTCTTTTTTATGACAATCATTTTAGTGAGTGATAGATAGTTGAGTCTGCGTATTTGTTTGCCACTTGGGGATAGAGGGAGCATTCATAAACTTGATAAAGATTGAGGGACATGTAATTTTTGTGAAATTCTGTATTGTAGATTATGTTTCTTTTGAAATATCTCTCAAATTTCTTATTTCACTGATAACATCCTCTTATCTGCCACAGGGTGCGGTTCATGGGAGCAAGGATGTTACCAGAGTCCCTGGTAAGTGAAGATCTTGTGAAAGACGTCATGTATATTGGGAGGACAAGTGACTCCATCCATTCACCCGTTATCTTACCATTTTTCGTATCTTTATTTCAAAAGTTAATGCTTTCCTCAGTGTTCAGCTGTACTTATTGTGTTGTATGAGCAGATAATGAAGTTTCCTTTACATTGTGCCTTTTCCTGGATGGATATTCTTTTGGGAAGCCCTCCGAGGTTTGTTATTAATCACCCTATAGCACAATATAATGGTTGTCAGGCTTTTTGGCTGAGAGTCTTATGTTGTCCTTCTTGATTGCAGAATGAATATGGGCATCAAGTCTCTGAAAATGTTCCGAAATTATTGCATCCATATGATAGAGCATCTGAAACTCTCTTTTCAGTAAGTGTACTGTCAGCTTTCTTTTTCTTTCTTTTTTTCTTATCTCTTTCTATCTCTGGGTGTGTGGATCATCTGTTGCTTAATTCCTGAACTCTTTTTTAACTAATTAATTGCATCAATAGCAAAAGCAGATAGTCTGTACAAATTGATATTGTTGTTCAACCACAATCATCTATCAAGTTCTTCCAACTACTATACCATAGTAATTCTCTCTTTACACCAACTCACCAAGTATATAACTGAAACTATGATATCTTTATTCTTAATTTACTCGCACGAGACAACTTTCTATTCATCCCAAATATGTCAAAACAGATACAATGGCTGTTCACCGGACTGCATACATTGGTAACCTCCAATGCCTCTGTCTTTAGTAGCACCTAGAGAAAAGCCCGGGGTCCGTTCCCGTGATGTAAGGCTCCCATGGACCTGTAGTTGGTGTCCTCTCTTTGTCTTTACAAATGATTTGCTTCTCTTCCTTAGATTATGCGCCACTAAGGTCACATCCTGCACTGCACTACCAAGTGGAAAAGAACTGCTCTCTGTGGTGGTATCCAAAAATAACAGTCAGCACCTATCTCTTCTCCCTGGCTTCTATTAATTCCATGTATTTAGCACCTGACTTCCTCCATATCCTCTTGTCTTCCCTTGGGAAGCTTGTAAAATTTTGTTCTTCAGTTAATGCTTAGTCACAGCTGTTTAGCTATTAGCAAACAGTAGTTTATTTTTCTGAAATTCTAGTATGATTGAGAGACAGAAACGTAATGTTCATTTTTGAGTAGAACTTTTCTGTCTATGTACTTTTGATCTGCAAAAACTTTGTGGTTTGGTCAGTCTTTCATTTGGATAGTAATTAGCTTTTGTAATAATATGTTGAGTCAATTTTTAATTTAACTGGAGGAGTGAAAGCCACTTGATTGTGGGAATGCTTACCAATATCAAAGCCATTCCGTTTGTCATTCTTTTCTTTGGAGGGACTTCGCTTCACTCTTCCTGAAGAAACCAAGTTTGTGGTACATAAATGATAACCGGCTTTTACAAAGTTCGTTCAATTATCTAGTTTTGTTATCTAATATTTTATTTTGTATATTTGTGCACGTGGAGGCAATTGAGTCTGGACATCTGCCCAGTGATATTCCGGAGGATATACCTCGCAAGTATGTTGATGGGATCCTAGTTTGCGAGGTAAGGTTTCTGGTTCCAGAAGACCAATCCTATAAGGTTTAAGAGTTGCTAGTAGACCAGCTTGTTCTTAGGAAATAATGCTCCCTCCCTCACTAAATGAATCAGGGAATTGGAGTGCAAGAGTTAAAGCATGTAATATTCATTTTAGGTTAGGACATCAATTTTCAATTCTTTTGAAATATAGTTACATATTTGGTAATGCATAAACGATATCATAAATCATAGTGTTGTATATTTAAAATATTCTGGCACATTTAAAATTATCCTTATTAGATAAAATTTATTACTCCCCAAGTATTATTTGTGTCATATAAATGGGGAGAGGGATTATTAGATTTTGGGTTCAAAACTTCTAATTCTGCAGCTTTACTTTAAGGGAAGAGATTAAAACAAAACACTCTCTTTTAATTGGATGCCAATAACTCAGCTTTGTCCTTGACTTCATCTTTTTACCTCGAATTAGGAGTCTGGTTTGGTGGTTTTCACTATAAAATTGGTTATTGTACTTCATCATCGTCTTTTTCCTACTGAAGACTTAAACTTTGTTACCTTCTACATTTTCTTTCTTCTCCTTCTGAAGTGACTATCTGCTCCTTTCCCAATCACTTACACAGAGATTTAGGTTAGTCTTTCATTTCTTAATTAGGGATGGGATTGCAGGTGCGAGATTATCGGAAGTGTTTTTCTGAAGCTGGACAAAATGTGCCTGCAGCCACTGGTTGTCCCATTATTAACAGAATTTGTCTAAAAATGTCTCTTGAAAATGTGGTGAAGGACATTCCACTGATTTCAGATAGTGCTTGGACATATGGTGATATGATGGTTAGTAAGATCGACTCTCCTTAGTGGCATTCAAATGGTTTGTATTTTAGAGAATATTTATTTATACTGTAGGAAGTGGAATCCCGGTTATTAAGAGCCCTACAACCACAACTTTGCTTGGACCCAGCCCCAAAGTTAGACAGGCTCTGCAACAACTCAGCCTCCTCAAAGGTAGTGTGCTTTTATCCATCTTCATGTGGTAAAAGGAGCTCATATATGTAAACTGTGCTGTGTACTGTTTGCAGTTAACGTTGGGTATAGGCAATTTAAGGAGGAGAAGACTAAGGCAGCTTCCAGATGTTATTGCCACATCTAATGATAAAATCAATGGGAAAAATGTTTGCATAGATAGAGTGCCTGAAAGTTCAAGGTCAGGAGACGGTGGACAGCTTGTGCCGCAGCCTGCTCATGAGAATCTGAACCCACAAAATAATGGACCAACCAATATGATGGCACTGAGAAGTAACAGTTTTGGGTCTGAGGCCTCTATTCCAGCATCGCCTTCGGTATCACACCAACCAAAGTATCAAATGGGGGTTTTGAGTCCAAGAATCATGCAGGACCATAGGGCAGGAGTTTTAAATGCATCAGCAGCTTCTCCTGCTGCGCCAGACATGATGCTCTCATATACGGATGCTATGAGCTCTGGTGCTGCTTCTTTACATGGTAAGAGAGAGAATCATGATGGCCAAGCCTCTCCTCTCTCCTTAAGTAAGAGGGCAAGGTATACACATTTGAGTGGTGATTCCAATCAACAGCAACTTGTAGGGGGACAAATAGACGGCTCTCAGGCTCCAGATTTGCACTGGAAGAATTCTTTATTACAGCAGCATTCAGTTCCCAGGGGAATTCCATATGCTAATACAAGCATGCAAAAGTATCAGCAACAGATGTTTGAAGGGGGTCTGAACCAGGAAGCTGGAACAATGCCATTCACTGCAGGACAGCAAGGAATAAAGTATAACTTAAAGGAAGAGCCTACTGAGGTAGAGAGATTGGACAAACTAGAGCCAGGAAGGACTAAAAATGAGATGCAGGTGGCGGAATCGGATATGAACCTTATGGCTTCCCAGCAGGCCCGCCTTCAGCAGAGACTGCCTCAGCAGTTTATACGATCTGGCTTCCCTCAGGCACCCTGGAATGGCCTCGGTCAGCCTCTTGAAAATAGTCTCCGGAAAGAGGATCCATTCCAGAACAGGAAATTAGTGCAAAGTCCTCGTGTTTCTGCAGGAGGTTTGCCTCAATCTCCTTTATCGTCCAAGTCTGGAGAGTTTTCTAACGGCTCCATGGGAGCTCAGTATGGTGCTGCTGTGACTAGTGGACTAATACAATCACTGAAGGAGAAGCAAGCAGCCACATCTACTGCTCCTGCTGGTGGAACAACATCTATGACTTCTAGCGCCAATGATTCCATGCAGCGGCAACACCAGGCTCAAATGGCTGCAAAGCGGAGATCCAATTCTGTTCCTAAGACCCCCATGATGAGTGGAGTTGGTTCTCCTGCCAGTGTCAGTACCATGAGTCTTCCAATAAATGCAAGCAGTCCTCCTGTAGGATCTACACATTCAGCTGACCAAATCATGCTTGAAAGGTTCTCCAAAATTGAAATGTTGACAACTAGGTATGTTTTGGGACATTTTTGTGACCATTTAAATTAGCTGTCTTTTTGAACCAGCGCAAGTTTATTATGTCCAATAGAGCACTTAAATTGTGTCATCTTGGGTCAGAGGATACACCACTCCGCATGCATGTGTTACCTTTTGGTAATTGGTTTATTCAAAATAGTCTTCTGTGACTGTATTCTGTCCTTATAAGAAGCTGATTGGTTCAATATCTCTGGTCTAGAAGTGCCAGACTTATAACAACAGAAGCCGTCTTATGTGGGACAAACAAGGTTACTGGTAGACTAGAAGAGCATGTATGTGTATCAGTATTATCAAAGGTGAAAAGCGCAAAAAAGCTCTGAGGTTTGTTGGGGCTTTAAGCGCAAAGCGAAATAAAGCGTGGGATTTAATGAAAAAGGTGCAACTGGAGAAAAATAAAATTATCTATATTGTTCAGTGTAGGTTTTTTTTAGGATTTCACTCATTAGCAAGGAAAAGTATGCCTTAGAGCTTGATGAGACACTAAAGCGCTCACAAAGCGAGGTGAAGCGCTCAACATGTTTGAGCATCGTTTCAGGGCTTAAGCGCGCTTTAAACGCGCCTTTGACAACACTGATGTGCATGTCTCTGCTAAACCTCAAAAATATGCTATACTTGTACGAGAATGCAGAAACATAATCAAAGGTTTGTGTTGAAAAAGGGTAGAGTCAACAGCTGCTTTGTCATGTTCCCTATTTCTTGAACGACAACTGGAGGAGAATAATTGAGACTGAATTAAGTAAAATTTTAAACTCTTTGCCCGGTTTCTTGCAAATTATGCAAAATACCATCATGTGAATGCACAAATATGACAAGGCTCGAAAAGAAACATGGTCCCTATTCTGCCGAGTAGAACTCTTGCTGATTTTTCAAATTCACTATCGTGCTATACAGTGCAGACTTGATGTAAATTATGTGATCACTTTGATATGGTCCAAAATACGGACAAGACAAAACATGGGATGGAGGGATAAGTAAATCTTTTTTCCTGGTCTCTGTTTTGTCCTTCTCTTCCTACAGTAATGATCATGGTTTTTCTTTTGGGATACAATTGATCATGCTCTTAAACTGTTCTATTTTACAGTTTAAGTTGCCCTTTTGGTTTCTTCATTCATTTCTTCTTGCACCCTTTAAGTTTTAGCTAAACCCAAATATCTGCCTCTAGTCCAACGACAATGCCTGAAATGTGTTGCAAAACCTCATGCTTATTCAAGTCAAATCAAGTAATCTTTTACTTCAGATGTAATGTATATCTTCTTATTTATCAGCTTGCTTTTTTTTAACTATGTTATTTTCTTAACCACTGCCTAAAGCACGATATTTACTCTTCTTGAAAATCTTCAAAGGCTAACGTCTCTAAATTTCAGGTTTCAACTTAATCCGAAAAAGAGTAAGGTCGAGGAGTACTCTAGCAGGAAGCCAAATGCCTTTCCTACTCAACAGCTGCTAGTACATCTTTCCAATGATTCAAACAATGAGAATGTCAAGGATGAATCTTCCAAAATGTCACTGTCAAAATCACTAGTAGGTGGCAGTACGAATGTTTGCAAAACAAGAGTCTTGACTTTTCTGCAGACAGAGCGCATACTTCAAGGTCTGTCTTAATGCACTCTCAGTCTGTATCATTTACTTTATTGTAACTGACTTTGACTGCTTGATGTTATCTACTAGGAAATGGTTTTTCATATGTTCCCAAGGTGCGGACTAGAATGATCATGTCAGAAAAGCCGAATGACGGCACTGTGGCAATGCATATTGGAGAAATAGAAGACGCTGAATACTTTACTGCGGAGGATTACCTCCCAACGCTGCCGAATACTGTGAGTTCTGAGCACACTATTTGTTTGTTATGGCACAGACTGGATACCCTCCTCTTGTGTTGTCCAATCATATTACTTAATCAAGTAGGATGAGTTTCCGTTCTAAAGCCAACTGTTGTGAGCTGAATTAAAAATTTAAAAGCTATATGGAAACCCTGAAAAGTGAAGTGGGAGAATGATAAGTAGTCCATAACTCCTGGATCTATCTTCCAATATGGTGGAGCTTTCAAATCCCATTTCTGCTAGCATGTGCCAATCTAAATGTTGTTGCAAATCTGTCCAATACTCATTGGAACTCATTAAATTTGGCTTGAATCTATTCAAGGCTAGCAGTTGGATACTTTCATCAAACCAGCACTAAGATGGTACGCTGGTATTTACATCAGAAAAGCAAGAGTGTTGTCCTTTCTAGTTGGGCAGGAACTACTAAAATCTATCATTGTTTGAGCATCATTGACATATTTAGTTTAAATGAAGGCAAAATATACAGTCAGTTAGATATTGTAACCCTTTCAGCTTTATTTTAATTAAGAAGGTCATATTGTCACGACCCGGATTTTTCCCCCAACATCGGGATCGTGATGGCGCCTACTCGTGGTAGCTAGGCAAGCCACTGTATTCATACTATCCTGTTTTTAACACAATTTTAATTAAATAAATGCGGAATACTTTATCAAAATGGAAATAACAAAACACAAGGTGAAAATCATACTGAAATCCTCTACCCAAGACGTGGAGTCACCAACTCACAAACTACTATGGAATACTACACATAAAAGTCTGAAGAAATATAACACAATTCCGTTTGTCTCGGAACAAAGAGACTACAACTAATAACATAAATAAAGAAAGAGACGCCGGGCCTGCGGACGTCTGCAACCTACCTCGGTCTCAAATATGATCAACTCCCACGCAATCTATTTACTGCTGCCGCCGCTCCCGATCGTAACTCCGGACTCCGTGCAAAAACGCACGAGTAGTAGCATCAAGCACAACCGACCCCATGTGCTGGTAAGTGCCTGGCCTATCCCGGCGAAGTAGTGACAAGCCTAGGACCAGACACTCACATAAACCTGTGCAATTCAATATATATATGTGTGTACCACAAAATAACAAGAAATAATCAAGTATTAACACAATAAGAAATACCATAAAGAATTCAACAATTAATCACAGTTAATAATTTCACAAGGAAAAGCAAAGTATAATGTAAACACAAGTAATATCACTTCAAGAAATAGCAAGCAGCTGCACGGCATCACCCTTCGTGCTTTTACTCTCATCCTCACATCCATAGTACGGCATGATCCTTCGTACATGGTTCAATAACAGGGCACGGCATGATCCTTCGTGCATAATCAATAATAGGGCACGGCATGATCCTTCGTGCATAATCAATAATAAACATGGCACGGCATGATCCTTCGTGCATAATCAATAATAAACATGGCACGGCATTAACCTTCGTGCATAAATAAATAAACATGGCACAGCATCACCCTTCGTGCATTATCTCTCTTCCTCACCCAAATAACAATCACAGTTAAGGGCAAAGAAAGAAACAGTAATTCATAAACCGTCCCATCAAGGGCAATCAATAATTATCTTCACAACAAGTCCCAACAAGGGAAAACAATAACAATTCATCTGTAATATATCTCAAAATAATCATTTTTCAACGACTCACGGTCATACTAGACGCCAGTGTATGGATGCTCGTCACCACAGCCCATACACCGCACTCGATCACATAACACATAACACATAATCCTATTCCCTCGAGCTAGGATAGAACAAACACTTACCTCGAATGCTTATGAACAATTCAATCCGTGGAAATGTCTTTTCTTTCAATTTGGCTCCAATCCAACCGTATCTATACACAATTGATTTAATATCATCAATTCTACTCCACAAACTAATTCTTAATACCAAATACAACTTTTACAACATTCTCCCATGAATAGTGAATTTCAACCCCGGGCCCACATGGTCGGAATTCGGGGTTATGACCAAAATCCGATTACCCATTCCCCCACGAGTTCATATATATAATTTGTTTCAAAATCGGACCTCAATTCGAGGTCCAATTCCCCAATTTATGAAAAACCCTATTTTCTAACAAAAACAAGAATTTTACCATGAAAATCTTTGATTTCTTATGAAAAACATGTTTAATGATGTTAGGAATTGAAAGAATTAAGTAAAAAGTGACTTACAATCGTTTTGATGAAGAAGAAATCCTCGAAGAATCGCAAATGGGTGTTTTGGTTTTGTAAAATGTGAAGAAATGACTGAAATTCGTGTTTTTCAAGTCTCTGTGTTCGCATTTGCGAACATGGGTTCGCAATTGCGAACCCCGACCAATTTGGGAAGTTCGCATTTGCGAACATTTGTTCGCATTTGCGAACACTGGTAGACAAAGGGACTGTTCGCAATTGCGAACTAAGTTCGCATTTGCGAACATAGGCTGTTTAAGGCAGTGTTCGCATTTGCGAACAATGCTTAGCATTTGCGAACCAAGGCAGTATAGGAAATGTTCGCATTTGCGAACTTTTGTTCGCATTTGCGAACATAGGTAGGCACTGGGGATCTTCGCAAATGCGAACAATTGTTCGCATTTGCGAACAAGGCTGGGTCAATGGGGCTTCGCATTTGCGATCCGGGTTCGCATTTGCGAGCCCTGCCTTGTACTGCCCCCTTCGCAATTACGAGAAATACTTTGAAAAACCAGCAGTTCAAAAATTCAGAGTTTCATCCAACGGCCTATCAAATCTTTACCCGAGCCCCCCGGCTCCAAACCAAACATGTACACAACCTCAAAAACACATTATGGACTTGTTCGTGCGATCATATCGCCAATATCACTTCGTTTTAATCAAATCAAGCCTCAAACTCATGATTTTCATACTTTTGATTTTCAAAACTTCTTAACTTGGAACTCAAGGTCCAAAACATCTCAAACGACATCCAAATGTCACCAAACTTTACAGAAATCACATATATAATATTTAAGACTTGTACCGGGCGTCCGAACCAAAATACGAGCCCGATACCAAGGTCAATTAATTTATTTCCTTTAATAATTGCATTAAAAACAATTTCACATAAAAATTCATAACTTGGGCTCTAGGCCTCGAATTCGACTCCGGACACATGTCCAAGTCCCATATTTTCCTACGGACCTCCCGGGACCATCCAATCTCGGGTCCGGATCCGTTTACCAAAAATGTTGACCGAAGTCAACCATATCAATATTAATATCATTTTTATCCAAATTTCTCATAGAATTCATATTTTCTATCACAAAATCTTTCCGACTACATGCTCGGATCGTGCACGTAAATCGAGGCAACATAGAATGAGGTTTTCAAGGCCTCAGAAGCTCGAAATGATTAATTAAATAAGTGATGACCTTTGGGTCGTCACAATCTCCACCTCTAAAACAACCGTTCGTCCTCGAACCAGTGTTATAAATAGCGCTCGCCTCAGCGCTAATAGCGTGAGGCGAGGTGAGGCGAGGGTGTGTCGCTTCGGAGCATCTGTTGCGTTGCGATTCCAAATAACGCTCGCTTCAGGGTGTGTTGCGTGAGGCGATAGTGTCACGAGTAGCGACTGTAGCGTCGCTATTTTTATTAAAAATGGTGAGAGTTAAGATGAAGAAGACGAAGCTACAGTAATGGTGAACGGATGAAGAAGAGACAGTTGAAATTTTGAGTTTTTAATTATTAATAGTAGTTAATTGTAAAGTAAGATACTTTTTAGGCAAAGACACATGCTGACAAATTGAATAATTGAACACTATACCTTTTTAATTGTAAAGTAAGTTCTTTTTAGGCAAAGGCAGATGTTGCACATGCTGGCATTACCTTTATTGCAGAGAATCAAGTCTTTTCTCCTTTCTTTTTCTCCTTTCTATTTTTTTTCCTCTGTTTTTCGAAACCTTTCGAAACCAATAGGGTATGTTTTTGTGCTGTATTTTTCAAGCCAAACTTAGTTATTTCTTTTTCTCTTAATTTTGTTTCGCTCTGTTTGTCTTCTTATTTTGCGCTTATTTTGAAGCAGTTTCAGTTTCTTATTTTGCTGTTTCTAGAGGCACTGAGGCAGTAGCCTTTTATTTTTTTGCTCTGCTTTCTCTCTTCTTTCTTGATGTTTTTCTTTGAGGCAGTAGCCTTTTTTTTGTTTGCTCTGTTTTGTTTGCTTGTTTTAGAGTTTAGACTATTAGTCTTTAATTTATGAATTTACTATGAGTCTATGACTATCGATTGAGTTTTAATTTTAAAATTGATATATTTATTAATATATTATTGTTATTGAATTTTTAGTTATATATATAATATTTTATTTTTTTGTATAAATTGTCGCCTCACATAAAAAAAGGCGAGCGCTTCGCCACGTGCCTCTCGCCTCATTGAAGCGGGCCCTTGTCGCTATTTGTCGCCGCGCGCCATCCAGAACACTGCCTCGAACGGACAAAAGAAAGAAGTACCTGAGTCAGGAAACAAGTGTGGGTAGCGGCTCCGCATATCAGACTCGGACTCCCAGGTCGATGCCTCAGGAGGCTGACCTCTCCACTGAACACGCACAGAAGGATAACTCTTCGACCTCAACTGTCGAACCTGCCGGTCTAGAATAGCCACCCGCTCCTCCTCGTAAGATAGATCATTGTCCAATTGGACAGTACTAAAACATGTGTGGGATCGCCGTGGTATCTCCGAAGCATAGATACACGAAAAATTGGATGCACGGCTGATAAGCAGGTGGCAGAGCTAGTCTGTAAGCCACCCCTCCCACTCGGTCTAGAATCTCAAATGGGCCAATATACCTATGGCTGAGCTTGCCCTTCTTCCCAAACCTCATCACGCCCTTCAAAGGCGACACTCGGAGCAATACTCGTTCACCAACCATGAAATCTACATCTCGAACCTTACGATCCGCATAAGTCTTTTCCCTTGGACCGAGCCGAACGCAATCTCTCTCGAATAGTCTTCGACCTTATCCAAGGCCTCCCGAACCAAGCCGTACCCAACAACCGAGCCTCTCCCCGGCTCAAACCATCCAACCGGAGATCGACATCGCTACCATACAACGCTCACACCGAGCCATCTGGATGCTAGATTGGTAACCGTTATCGTAGGCGAACTCTCGCTAACGGCTGAAACCGATCCTACGAGCTCTCCGAAATCACCAACACATCAGCCGCACGTCCCTCGGCATCCGAATAGTCCTTCTCGACCGGCCATCCGTCCGAGGACGAAACGCCGTACTCAATCGAACCTCGGCGCTAACTCCCCGCCGGGACCGCTCTCCCGTAACCGCGAGGTAAACCGCGTTCCCCGATCCCGAGATAATAGATACCGGCACCCCACCGGAGACGAACAATCTCTCTAATGTAAACCTCCGCTAACCTCTCCGACGAGTAGGAGACAGACATTGGAATAAAGTGTGCTGATTTGGTCAACCTATCAACAATGACCCAAATAGCATCAAATTTCCTCCGAGTGAAAGGAAGTCCCGTAACGAAGTCCATAATGATCCGCTCCCATTTCCACTCGGGAATTTCAATCCTTCGGAATACACCACCAGGTCTCCGGTGTTCATATTTCACCTTGTCGACAATTTAGACACCGAGCGACATACGCAACGACATCTTTCTTCATTCCGCGCCACCAATAGGGTGTTGCCGTAAGTCCCGGCACATCTTCGCGCGCCCGGTGAATAGAATACCGCGAACCGCGGGCCTCTGCTAAGATCAACCCTCGAATCCCTTCGACATCGGGTACACAAACTCGACCCCGCAATTTCAATACCCCATCATCATCTAGGTTTACCCGTGTGGCACCTCCCCGCTGTACTGTATCTCTCAACTCACGCAAATGAGGATCATCAAATTGCCTCTCGCGGATACGCTCTAATAAGGAAGAACGAGCGACCGTGCAGGCTAACACTCTGCTAGGCTCAGGAAATGTCTAATCTCACTAACCCATTGGCCAAAGCCTGTATATCTAAGGCAAGTGGTCTCTGGATGACCGGAATATATGCAAGACTACCCATGCAGACTGACTTCTTGCTCAATGCGTCGGCCACTACATTGGCCTTACCTGGGTGGTATAAGATATTAACATCATAATCCTTCAATAACTCCAACGACCTCCGCTACCTCAAATTAAAATCTTTCTACTTGAACAAGTATTGCAAACTCTTGTGATCCGTGTACACCTCACACGTCACACCATATAAATAATGCCTTTAAATCTTCAACGCATGAAAAATGGCTGCCAACTCTAGATCATGGACTGGGTAGTTCTTTTCGTGGATCTTCAACTGCCTTGAAGCATAAACAATAACTCTGCCATCCTGCATCAATGTCGCACCAAGACCAACACGGGAAGCATCACAATAAACAGTGTAAGGTCCTGAACCTGAGGGAAAAACCAATATCGGTTTCGTAGTCAAAGCCATCTTGAGCTTCTGAAAGCTCTCCTCGCACTCATCTGACCACCAGAACTAGGCACCCTTCTGGGTCAACCTGGTAATCGGGGCAGCTATAGATGAAAATCCCTCCGTAAATTGACGATAACAACCAGCTTACCCCAAAAAACTTTGAATCTCTATCGTTGAAGCTGGTCGAGGTCAATTCTTAATTGCCTCAATCTTCTTTGGGTCTACCTGAATAACCTTAGCTGATACGACATGACCCAGAAATGGCACTTAACTGAAACAAACTCGCATTTCGAAAACTTGGCATACAACTGGCTATCCTTCAGAGTCTGAAGAACCACTCTGAGGTGCTGGTCATGCTCCTCCCAACTGCGGGAGTACACAAGAATATCATCAATGAAAACAATCATGAACAAGTCCAAATAAGGTCTGAACACTCGGTTCATCAACTCTACAAATTCTACTGGGGCATTGGTCAACCCAAATGAAATGACCATGAACTCATAATGCCCATACCGAGTGCGGAATGCTGTATTACAGACATCAAATGCCCTAATCCTCAACTGATGATAACCCAATCTCAA